>OX243815.1:31237117-31652117 GCA_945859605.1 Lumbricus rubellus | reverse complement strand
GCTTTTGTCCTTGTCGTATAATTATATTTTCCATCTTCTAGCATTGTTAGAGCTGCATAAAATGTATGCAGTATCATGCGAAAATATGATCTGACACTGTCCTAAACGGTCGAGAGTTAAATTAGTAGGGCCTAAGGTTTTAAATTTTAGGTCTAGGCCTAGCGCACAACTTCTTATTTACAAAAAAATTTATCTGCATTTTCAGCAAGAGTCGAATCATATTTGGGGCATGACTTAGGGTAAATGGCAGTGTATAATATTCTCGTAATTACAGTTCTTTACCGCCATTAGTAAAAAATGGACATGTTAAGTGCTTAGAGTTCGCTTGCTTTTAATGGAGTACCCTTACTTACTTAATTAAATTAAGCGGTTGCGCATCTTACATATCATGTACCATGTCTATGGTGCACTTCCGGAAAAATGGCGCAATTGAGCGAAGAAAATGGCGATCAAGTTTAACAAAGAAACGATCAATGTGACATTTTGTCTAGATTTCCATGCGTTTTGTGTGCCTTGGCAATTTATAGTCCTGACGTTAAAACGGTGAGTTAATATTTTGTTTGTCTTTGCTTTGTTGCATAAAGATATCACTTTTGACACGCATTGAAGCACGCGGCTCCGTGTATTTTACCTTGGACTAATATCATAATTATTATTAGTCCCAGATTCTACTAAAAGCTAGTTTCCGGAAATCAGATGCTTGTGTATTTTTAACGTTTTGGGGGTCTGGTTTCGAAATTCAGGTTGACCCCAAAATGCCAAACCTTGCAGATTAGACTGACTAACACAGTACTCATGATGTCAATTGATCAGAAGTTACGTGTGAACGTTTTCAAGAACGAAGTGACTAGCGGACCGCCAGGCGACTAATGCTGAAACCCATGCAATGGCGAATAATTTACCACATGTGCTAAAATACACGTTTACTCAATCCAATTCCATTTAAGCAATAAATTTTCTGCAATCTAACTAATGTAAGCAAGAATATTTTCATTCCGAGGGTTAGGCATTTATGTTGGCGTCATAAACCATTCGTCATTGTGTGGGTCAGCGCTGGTCCGATTGATGCCAAGAATATGTAAGAAATCTTGCTAAGTAGAAGTTGGAATGGTGAAAATAATTTTTATTCAAATACAAATGGCATAAATTATTAAAACAATCTAGCTGAAATCGAAGCTGGATGGGTGAACAATAATTTTGCACAGGTAATGTTTTCCTTTAGCATCCGAAATTATTTCAATGTAGCATCCTATTATATATACTACATGTTTTCAGCTGCGTGTTTTACGCGTCTCGCCGGTTAAAATTTATAAATTAGATGAAAAATATTTCCCGACGAAATAGAAGCGGGATTTAGCGCATGAGTGTTGGTTAGGGCTCGGGTTAGGCGTCGTGAGGGTCGGTTAATTAGGGTTAGTTTTAGGGTTAGTGCAGGCATTCTGCTGAAAAGCCTGAAATTGAAGCTGGATTGATGAAAATGTTCTTGCCTAACTGGAGCTGGAATGAAGAAAAATAATTGTTATATAAATAGAAGTTGGATAGCAACTATTGAATGAGGCGAATGACATCAATTTTTTTGGACGCTGAGGTGAAACGATCATTTAAACCCAGAGTATTTATTATTGGATGCTACCATTGAAACCATTGAAATAATTTCGGACGCTAAAGGAGAACATTACCAATTTTGTAATGAAATGAAAAGGTTGAATTGTTGAAAAAATTGCTGCGTAAATTGGAAGCGGGAATTTCAAGATAAATGAGTTCTTGCCCAAACTGAGGCTGGTAGAGTAATGGTTAACACACTGGCCAAGAGTGCGACAGGTAGCAGGTTCGAGCCCCCATTGGGCGGTTTTGATTTGTAGGCTGCTATTAGTGCCAATGTAATTTCAAAGCTGTCTGCTCAGTTGGTAGTTAAGTTTAAATAAGATTACTGCATAACTTGTAAGTGGAAAGCGTGGTGCGTCTTGCAGGCGTTTCAATAAAGAAAAGATATTATTATTATTCTCAGCTCGAAAACTGTTGGGTTGATAAAGGTGAATGTTATTTCGATGACTGAGTGTTTGCTTTTTGTTTTGCATTTTGATCATTGTTAGGACGGTCATCACTAGGCCGCTTACAGTGGATAACTGTCAATGAAAGGTGTACTTTGCCGTGTTTCTGCTTGACAGGTGGCCTGAATACACGTTCCAACCGTGCCAGAAGGCCTTGACCTACCACTGGACAGTACGAGAGTTGTTCGCCACATGACTGACCGACTCGTTCATGTGAAGCTGACCTAAAGAAAAAATCTGGTAAATTGTTACTTGTTCAAATCAATAACAGTAACCTTAAAGATAAAAATGGGCCGTTAACTTAAGATCAAATAGAAAGTCTTGGTGCATGGCCATGATGGATGTTTTTTATAGTTCATTTCTTGTGGATTATTTCAACTTGTGGCACTGGTGATATTCAGAATTTGATTTATAGGCTTGGTTCTCATGCATTCTCTTTAAAATTTGGGCAATTTTTGCTTAGTGTTTGTTTAGTCACTGTCTAAACTGCCTACTTGATGTATAATGTCATCACACTCAGTTGTGGGCACGGTGGTGTAGTGGGTATGTTCATGGCCTTGCAGTCGGAGGGTTTCAGACCTGTTCAAATCCACCTCAAGTCGCCGCGTAGTCCTGCACTTCCAATTGCTCAGTGCTTCGACATGAAAATCCGATGCAGTGTTCGCGCTGCAATCGGAAGCGCCTCTGAGTAGAGAGCTTGAAGGGGCGCTATAACAGGTGTACATACAAATAAACTCCACTGTGAGTGAAAATCAAGACTTGCAAATGAATCTTTGATCTGTATTTATAGTTTATTTGTGTGAAAATGTGAATTTTGGCCAGTTTCCAATGTTGATTAAATCACTTATTGACATTGACACACAGACAGTGCCCAAAATAAATCATTTCCATTGTTTTGACTGTGTGTGTCATTTAATGTCACCACAATAAGACATATCACTTGAGGATCAGTATTTACTGTGATATTCTGTGTTTTTAATAACCGTTTGAATGCACTTCGGCATCGATTCCTATTTTTAGCAGAACTCAGGTGTTATCTCACACACACACACACACACACACACACACACACACACACACACACACACACACCTTGTGCTGTCAGTTTCTTGAACTCTAGCGACCATCATGACCAACCTTTTCCATTTCTTTCTTTCTGATGTCGCTTCCCTTAGTTCTTCCAGATTCAAGCCTGTTGTTTTTTAACCTTGTCCAACCACCTTTTCCTTGGCAACCCTTGTTTACTTCCCTCTCCGCATGCCAGCATCACATCTTTTTCCAGTCCATTTGAGCGCATAACATGATAAAAGAAACCGAACTTTCTTCTTGGCACTATTTGTTGTAACTATTCATCGTTTCGATATAAATTTCTGTGCGTACCCACTCATTTGTCCCTATTCCCTTCCAAGATATTCTCGCACACACAGCCTTAATCCAGTTGAACAAGTCAGCCTCAGAAGTTCGATCATGACGAGAGAGAGAGAGCTTCTGCTTCTTCATTGGCACTGTCCACACATTCTCGATAGTGTTCAAGTCTGGACTGCCACCAGGTCATGCTTCCAATGGAAATAATGATTGATTTTGGACACTGTGTGTCGATGTCAATTGGTGTTTGATTGGAGTTATGAATGAAACTCACCAAAATCAACACTTTCACACAATTGAACTATTATTGCTGATAAAAGATTCAATTGTAAGTTAAATTTTCCTTCCAGTTGTGTGTAATGACATAAAATATCAAATAGGTATTTCAGACGGTATAAATAATCTGTTTATCAAAAGTTACTTGTCTTTCATTCAATATATATTCATCAAAATAAAGGTCAATAAAGGTCAAAAATAAGGTCGTAACCTTTTGGTCATGACTGTAAGTACTATGACACTCCTTAAAAATATAAATTATGGGCAGAACTAGGAGCAAGAGTTGGTAAGAAATGATCATCCAGTCTTGTGCACATTGAGGTTAATACTAAGATTCCATGGCTGCCTTTCCGGGTTGTCGAGATCTGCTCTTCTATAGTATTTTGTTTTTGTGTGCCATGGTTGCGCTGTAGCACCTATGAGTGAGTAACCTACCTTGAGGAGATGTTATTTAAAATTTCTGAAATAAATATTTAGTTATTTGATGTGCGGTATTACACAGAAAAAGATGCAGTGATGGTAAATAAAAATTACGGCTGGGAAAGGTGTGCTATAAGGGGCGAAGTCGGCCGCCAAAAAAATTGATTTTAAATCTTAATATTAATAAGACAGTGATTAAAACACTCTCTTGAAATGTTAGAAGTTGCCTCTAGAAAACTTAGGGAATTCTTATGTCATATTTCTGTGGCCACACTGTGTATTTATTTAGTATCAGTGTATATTTGGGTGGCAGATTGGGTAGCACATTGGTGTGAAGATCAGCGGTGCTGAGTTCGAATATCGAAGCCTCGCCATAGGATAGATGTGCTTTGTAGGCTGCTATTCCTGTCATTGCAGGCTGTCTGTTCTTTATTTAAGATTGACATTAATTAGGATTGTTTCATGTAAACATACTGCGTTTTCCAGTATGAATCCAATAAAGAAAAATATTATTAAATGTTTGGCCACCCTGATTGTGTATGTATGCATCTAACAGCCTCCTATGACACCTTTGAGTACCTCACGAAAGTGTTGGGATGGTTAGGCCAGTATAGGAGGTATAGTCCTGAACACTTTTTGTGGAATAACAATTGCATTGCTCATTTTCACCCAAAGAAAGACTAATTGTTTAAAATTAATTGCTTTTGTCATTACCGCTGTAGATGCTGTTCACATGAATGAACCCACTGCCTCTGCAGATTACATGACAGCTGAAGAAAAGATCAAAGTATGGTTTCGAAGGACAATACATAGAGCTGTTGGAAGAAAAAGACGCTATGAACTGTCGGTGTTTTACGGCGGTCATTGGTTGGTGATGGTTCACACTTCCGATAAGCATGGCAGTGATCTTGAAGAGGAACAACAAATCCCATTGAGCAGCGAGGATCTCTACTCCCGAGGAGCAACGAGATGCAGGAGAGGAGCGTCGAATTCCTATCATCCACATGGAGTGGCATTATCTTCCAACCTCAGACCAAATCCACCCACTATAACTTCCATTCCCAAGCCATTGACAGCATAAACGACTGTTGCGCAAGGCAGTTAATGCTATAATGCTCTTTTGCCTTGCTATATTAAATGTGGGTATGCTACAGCATGGAACGCTACTCCCTGTTTACTAAAGTAATAATTATATCTAGCTACATTCCAATAATGTATTGTATTATTGTATATTATGACCTCATATAATCTTGTTTATTTTTGTTTTCAAATATTTTAATTGTGTATAGATCTAGTTTGTTTGTTTGTATGTGCACTTGTTATAGCGCCCCTTCAAGCTCTCTTCACTCAGAGGCGGCGATCCACGAATGCAGAGCGGACACTGCATCGGAGTTTCACGCTGATGCAATGAGCAATTGTGAGTGAAGGACTTGCCCAAGGTCCTTACGCGGTGAGGTGGATTCGAACCTTCCAGCTCCAAGGCAACGACGCCACCGCTACACCACCGTGCAGCACCACGGTCATTTATGTATGTGTGATTGTGTGTGTAATTGTGTATTTATATACATATTTATTTGTTTAATACTATGGCTAAGGTTTAGGATAATGGCAGCACTCTGGGACGAAAGTGCATGGTTGCGGGATTGCTTCCCTCTACCCTCCCAAAGGTCTGCTCAACCTTCCATTTGGCAGATGGCGTAATTAAAAGGCAGTGAAGCATTATGAAAGCTTTGCATGGCTGTCGGTTAAATTTGACTCTTGAAGTATAACTTGTCATTTGTTCATACTATAAATTGTAATCGCAATGGAGCTTGAAATTACACAAAGATATTATATATTTTATTATTTAAAACTTATGCCACAGTCCGATTGAACTTCATAGTGTCAATTGAACTATTGATCACAATTTAGGAGAGTCAAATTTAACTGGCAGTCATGCAAGGGTCGATAACGTCCTGGTCATTTTACCAGTGCATCTGTGCCCAATGTCTGGCTAAGCCGACCCTTGGGTGGGTTGTGGGAACTTATGCTGTGTTCGTGCACTTTACACTGTCTGCACGGTGGGCCAAAACAAAACACCCCCTAGTTTTTTTGCGAATATCTTGGCCAGAAGTAAGAATTTCGAAATTGAAATTTTACAGGCTTAAAGACAAATCATATTTACACATGATGGCCAGATTTCATCAAACTATTTTTAAAAAAACAAAGCTATATCGCTTTTTGTGAAGCCACCCACCTTTTTTGATGATTCAAAAACGTAACACAAGAAAAGGTAATAAAAACACGATTTTATTAAGTGTCATCTGAAATAACTATTGTGAAATGAACTTGATAGTGCTTCACAACTTGTGAAGCACTACCAATGCCAAAACTTATTTTGAGTCTCTGCAAAGTTCTTGATGGACCTGTTGATGCATTACAACTTTAGGCAAATCTTCCCATATCAACTCCAATGCGCTCATCAATTCTCTTACCGCTCTTGGTTTTGGTTGCAGATTGTGATATTTCTCCGCAATTAATTATCAATCCATCGGGTTCAAATCCGGAGATTTGGGGCCGTTGGCTTTCTCAATGAAACCAGACCAATCGACATTGAGCCGATCTCCTTTCATTCACGGCAAATCTCAGCTTAACTCTTAATGTTTAGACTCTCACTGTTTATCAGAGTAAACGTTGCTCATAGCCTTACATCTCCAGGATCTTGTTCAAGAGTTGTCTGAATACATATTTTGTCTGTCATTGACACGTTAGCCATTTTTTAAAAGAAATTTGAATTTTACTGCTTTAATAGCAAAATTAATAATCTGACAGATTCCTTATTTACCAACTTGATTGTAATCTTGCTAAGTGACTTCTCAGTGATGTGCAGCATTAATAGCAAAATTAATAATCTGACAGATTCCTTATTTACCAACTTGATTGTAATCTTGCTAAGTGACTTCACAGTGATGTGCAGCTACACTTGTACCCTGTTTAAAAAAAAAGTAATTATAATGATCACCTGGCAAAATCAAAGCTATTTGATAACAATTATTTGAGACGAGACTTAATAAAACTGCGTTTTTGCTACTTTTTTGTGATACGCTTTTAAATCTTCAAAAAAATGGTGGGTGGCGTCACTAAAAGTGATATAACTTTTGTTCTGTTTGAAATATTGTGATGAAATCTGGCCATCGTGTGTAAATATGAAATGTCTTTAAGCCTGTAAAATTTCATTTTGAAATTCTTACTTCTGGCCAAGATATTGGCAAAAAACCTTAGGGGTGTTCTTTTTTTAACCCACCCTTTATATACCACAGTGTTGCCGTTATATACTCTAAAACCCCTCTTAAAGTGTTATTTAGAGGTTTAATATTTAATTAAGAGCCAGGTTTTTCAGTGTTTATGAGATTGGTGTGAAAGTTTCTGAACGTGGAAATATTTACGCTGCGGTTACATAAAATTATGAATACGTTTTCACAGGATTATTATTGTTATGGTTGATATTTCTCTATTTTATCCATTTACTTTTATGTTTCTGTGATTACTCATTTCATTTTAGATGGGGGACATGTATTTATTCTGTTAAGTGTTATTGCTGATGTTTGTGTTGTTATATAAGACTATATATGCCATATATATGTATATATATATGCCCTGCCATCTACCAGCTGTCTACGGGGATCCGATGGTCAACTCTACGTGTTTGTGAGGGCTCGCCACAGGTGACTCTCAGCTAACTGTTTTGTTTTGCAACGTGTTATTTTTCGCTCGCTATGACTATTAATTAATATCATTTGGGCTAGTTAGCGCCGAGAGTGCCTATGAGTAGATATCTTGAAGAGGCGCTATATAAATTGAATGAATGAATGAATGCCATCTTCTTTGAGCGCAAAAGCACTAACTCCAAATTTGTCAACTTTTTGTTTATTTTTTTGCTGCCAATGCATGTTTTGTTTTATATGTGCAGAGATGATATTGTTTTAGTGTAAAAACAGCAACTATATGATTATTTGAGCTATTTCCAATGATCTATTTTGAATTGTGCGACCTGCGGTTCTATTGACACATGGTTTGCGTTTCAGTAAACATGATTGTTAATGTATGCAATGATTGTCAAGGGGGCGGTGTGCTGAAGAATTGTTGAAAATGTATTTAAGAGGAAAATTGTATTTTTCATGCAATCAGAATGATGTTGCTTTGATTTTTATTATTATTCTTAATATGCTAGTGTGTTTAAATCAGGGTGTTGTTGTAACTAGAAATAATAATCAATTTGATATCTTGTTATGAACAAATGTGTATTTATGAGTGGTTCGCTAAAACATTGTTTTCGCTTATAATTAGCACTCAAAACTGTAATAAAGTTTTTTAAATATCGCCCTAATTTAATTAGCTCTGAGGATACTTTTTTACCTTCATTATCTAATTTGTGTGGTTATAAACAGAAGGCTAGTAAACTTTTTGTGGAATGCATTTGTTCTGTTTGTGTGTATGTAGTCATTTCTCTAAAACATTTAAAATTTAATATTTAACATTCTCATTTTTAAATAGATTTATTAATTAAGTTTTTCAAGTAAATAAATTCAATTTTTACATAAATCATTTTTATCTAATGTGTGATAATTATAAAGACTGTTGTATCATGCATTTTAACAATTGAATATTGGTTGTATGGCTGTTTTTTGGTTGCATTTTCTCTTTATAATATGATTTATATTGCCCTAATTTAGCTGAACTCAGTCTGTTGGATAAGCTTTTGTTTCCGACAATCTCAATTTTCTCTGAGTGAAATGTTGATTCAAGTCTCTAGATAAATGAATGATTTTGACATTTCAGAAGTCTTATGTTTAAATAATTAATCTTGCATTATAAATTTAGCTGGATAATATTCCTCTTGCCAATTGAATGGAATTAATGATTTTGAAAATGTATTGCATGTGTTACTGTCATAAATATTGTTTTTATTTTTAATACAATGAATGGTGTGAACTTTGTTAAAAATTATTTTCATGGAAACTTGCGTTTTTCTATTGCATGTAAGAAGTATATTTGGGCTCCTAAATCGAATCTCAGATGTCAGGGTTCTTGTGGGATTAATTTTGTGATTGGAAATTGCAGAAATTCACCTGAGAATCGGTTACAACCACATTTATAGGTCTACACCTGGTCTTCATATTGCCATTAGAGGCATTGTGAGGGCTGACTGTAGGCAGAATGGATGGCAACCCATAGTCCCAAGTACAGCCAACCTCATAGCGCCGACATCGGCCGATCATTTGCCAATAGCGGCCCTATAAAGGCCATTAGAGAAGTGTGATGGTAGCCTGGGGAGCAATAGGTGGCCCCTTACAAACACCAATGCCGCGCCGACAGATAGCGATGAATTTACACCAGTGGGCCCCTAGACGCCGACGCCATAACAATGAATAGAAGCCCGCACTTATACACCGCTGGGCCGGCAGATAAATTCATAGGCGCAACCTATGCACCGCGCGGTGCTCAATGAGGCGAAGAATATACGTTGGGCCTGTTTGGGAAAGATCATCCGCCCCCCTATTGGGCTACTCTATTGGGCCGAATGAGGTACGATGGGCGTTGCCAGATGGGCGAAGATGCCGTGAGCCCCGAGTTTGCCGCTGTGGGCTAAGTAGGTTGGCATGGTACGGGCACTGCGATTTCTGGCTGTCTGGGATGCGTGTTTCCAAAAGCCTGCACGGCCCAACGCCCACGACCTCCCATTGGGCAGCAACACTGGAAGAGGCGAAGACCGTAGGGGGAGAAGGTAGTTGATGTTAGCAGTTGTTGGTGAAGCTGTAGTGTTGGCTATTAGCTTGACCAACAACTGCTAAACAACCAACGCAAAAATCAAGAATCTAATGACGACACTAACCCTAACACTAACCCTAACCGACCCTCACGACGCAAAAATCATAAGAATCTAATGACGACACTAACCCTAACACTAACCCTAACCGACCCTCACGACGCAAAAATCATAAGAATCTAATGACGACACTAACCCTAACACTAACCCTAACCGAACGTCACGACGCGAAACCTTACCATATACGCGAAAAACACTATAGGTCTTCTATGTTATAACCATGCTTAAATTTAACGACAAAGAGCGCTAAAGATTACCTGTGCAAAATGTTCCTCCATACGTAGGGTCATTTGTAAGAAATTTTAAACGTTTTACATTGCAATTCGTCAAAAATCGTCAGAGCCTGCCGATCACGCACGTGTTGTTGATAGTCTACGAAGGGATGGGCCAGACATTGAGCCAGACATTGTACTCGACAACCTCCTCCCCTACGGAAATCGCCTCTTCCAGTATTACTGCCCAATAGGAAATCGCAGGCGCTGGGCCACACAGGCCTTTGGAAACTCGCTTACCGCCGGATGTCTCGGTAACACTAAGTAAATTTTTTGCAAAATCAGAAAGTAATAAAACTGAGAAATAAATATAACATACACCATAACGTAACCTTGGTAAGAGAATCATAAGGCATCAGCCAGATACAGCAAAAGAATGATAAAAATAGGACAGCACATAGTAAACACAATGAAGAGCATCTTAATTAGCAGTTTAACAGAAAAATGAGAGAATTTATTATAAAACCTGAGAGCAAGGGTAAACACTTAATGACTTAATGTAAGCTAAGAGGAGACAACCTGGTAAAAATGGAGGGGGAAAACAAGAGGAAGACCATGACAAATGATGTTGGACACGATAATGACGAGGATTTTAGATCAAAGACTAAAGGAGAGCCAGAGGAAGGGACATGGGTAAGATAGGTTATATTGAATTTATAGGTTTGGTCTTAACCCGTCATCGAAATTTCTGAAGTAATGCTATATTAACAGCATTTCATCTGGTATTTTTCAAAAATGGTTTGTTTTATAACTCAGTATTGGATGGCTGAGATCACGAGTTCGATTACAGAGTACTAGGGACCTTGAGCAAGTTGAGCAAGTCGTTCACTCTCCAAATGATCTGCAATATTATTGCAGTTGCACCGTTGAGTCATGTGTGCAGTTCTGAGCTTTGTAAGATGGGCGATATCATATTGCAGTTGTATTGTTTTGTATATTGTTCAACATTGCAAAGCATCGGTTATCAATTGTTTATTCATTTTCTATGTGTTTGATGGTGATTTTGTTTCAGCATTAAGCACATCCTCTCCAACCTGATCTTTCAACTTCTTATTGGTATTCCTCTGGAACTGGCTCACAAGTTTTGGAGAGTTGGAATTGTCTACTGTCTTGGGGTCATGGCCGGTATGCCACATTTATGTGTGTATGTGTGTATATGTGTGTGTGTGTGTGTATGTGTGTATGTGTGTATGTGTGTATGTGTGTATGTGTGTATGTGTGTATGTATGTATGTATGTATGTATGTAGGTATGTATGTAGGTATGCATGTAGGTATGTGTGTATGTATGTGTGTATGTATGTGTGTATGTATGTGTGTATGTATGTATGTATGTATGTATGTATGTATGTATGTATGTTTGTATGTATGTATGTATGTAATGCATGTATGTAATGTGTGTATGTAATGTATGTGTGTATATATGTATGCAGGTATGTAAGTAGATAGTAGGTAGGCACGCACGCGCGTGTGCACGCACGCACGTAGGCTTACGTACGTATGTACGCGTGCATGGATCTGATCATTTAAGTTCCTTTTGCTGTTTAAGGACATACCAAAGAAGCTGCTCAATTGCTTGCATAAAGAAAAGTTGGAAGTGATCAGTTATTGAAAAACTGATCGGCTATTGAATGGTGTACAATGTATATGTAGACTAGCCAAAGGAGCTGCTATAGGTCAATCTCCATTACCAATTTCACATGGTTAGAATTTGATGCATATTCAGATGATCTATTCTATTACGTATTGTGTGGAAGCTAAAAAAACGGTAAGCTTACTGATCGAGTCGAATGAAGTGTTTGGAGCACATGGTTATGATGGCCATCGTTAGCCTTAGGTTTTTCGTAGCTGAGCACTGACAATCTATGCACAATTCGTTTAATTTCACAATTGTATTGCAAGTAAAAGAGGGGGCATAATGAGGTGATTGCAGTGTGAGTACCTCATATTTGGTACCTTAATAGAAATTATTATTACATGACAACATTGTCTGTCATTTTGACTTTCATAAGGCATGACCTGTCTTCCTCCATGCCTTTTCTCAAACACAAGCTTTTGCCTTCGTTGGCCCTACGCTATGGAACAGGCTTCCTCATTCAGCGCATTCCACCATATAAGCTGGTCAGCTAAGTGCCTCGTTTCTTGCCTAAAAAGTATGAAAACCACATTCTTTTCTCTGGGTCTCCTGCACTGAAAGCACCTGTGATTGGTGTTCATTACAAGTAGCGCTATATTAACGTATATATAAAAGATACATTTCCTGACTAAACAAGCGTCTTGGCTGCAGAATACTTGATATCCAATTGACCAGTGTTGATGAAAGTATCGGGCAAATGTACTTAAGTGAAAGTAAAAGTAAACTGGATTTTAATTACTTAAGTAAAAGTAAAAGTACTCATCACAAATTTTACTTAAGTAAAAGTAAAAAGTAGCCTCTTCAAATAATACTTTTTAAGTAAAAAGTAAAAGTACCTAGTCTTTCTATAAGCTTAACTCAATCGATTATATTAACCTTCAAAAATACTAAATTCTCGAAATGGCACGCTTCCGATTCATTGTTAGCACAATGCACAGCTGAAGAGTCGTTCTGCTGCAGAAATGGCAGTGCATCCAGCGTGCACCACCCATCGCAAATCTAATTTTAGGCATGCAAATTTGAATAACGACGTAGCTTAGCGAAACGAAATGTTAATTAACGCTTTGAAGTAACGAACATTGTAACGAGTGTCGCATAAATTGTAACGAAGTAAAAGTACTGTAATATGGGTAAAATTTTACTTCGTTGAAAGTAAAAGTATTTCATTTTTTCGATACTTCGTTACATGTGAAAGTACTCAAACTTTTACTTAAGTACAGTAACGCGTTACTTTTACTTCGTTACTGTACAACACTGCAATTGACGAAATAATTATTATATCTACTGCATCGTATTGTGTGGTTCTGATTGTAGGTTCGCTTTGTACATCCGTGTTTGATCCACGGACGTTTTTGGTTGGAGCAAGTGGTGGTTGTTATGCCCTGATTGGAGCCCACCTTGCCACTGTCATCATGGTTAGTGCATGCTTTAGTCAAGAACAGTTTACTTGATAGAACATCTAAAGAACGGTCTCTGAGATTTTAGTCAGTCACATTCTACAGTTTCTCTGTTTTAAAATACCTTTTACAGAATGAAGACATTGGTTTAAGACTAAAGTTAGTCATTTGATTCTTTCATTACTATACAGTGAGAAAATTGAGTAGGCCTAAAATGTATTTATTTACTCAGAAACCATTCCTCAATTGTTCTGCAATGTTATATTTTGTTTCAAATAACGCAAACAGCATCAAAGCTCGGTGACTACTTTGTAGATTCTGATGTTAGGCAACGTCTGAGTTAAAAGAATATTCGACAATGTTTTAGCCCATCTCACCTATTTAAGATTATTTCACAATATCTTTGTTTGTTTGTATGAGCACTTTAGGAAGTTATATACCTCTATAGGAAGTTACAAGCGACAGGTGTTCAGAGAATAGTCATATTAAGACACAGCAAAGTATCTGGTCAATGGGTAAACAAATGTTGACTTCGGCTTCTAAAGAGTGAAGATGCTGCAAATCATTATATTCATATATATATATTAAATTATACATGTATTATATAATTATATTTTATATAGACATGTTGCCTATTCAAAGAAAATAATTTATATGGTGACCAGATCCGTCTGATGACAGGATGGAATTGTTAGAAAAGACGAAATGACGTGAGATTTCTGTACGCTTGTAACACTGTTATCTGATTTCCTTTGTTTAGAACTGGCAGGACATGACCCATAACTGGATGTCTGGTCCAATTAAGTTCCTCCTCAGCGCACCTGTCTGTCTGGCATTCTGGACAATCTACGGTCAGCTACTGTGTTCTATTTTCATCATCTTTTGAAAATCGTTTGACTGTAATTATTTGTCTGTCTTCTTAATTTTCATCTGTCTGTGCATACCATCTTCTTGAATATAGTGTGTGCCTGTCTATGCATTTGTATACCTCTTCCTTTTCTGTGTTGTTTTCTTTTCTTCTGATAGTTGTTTTTTCATTTCTTGCAGTTAGTCTCTGTCACTAACATAAATGCATTTGTGTTTCTCTGTTCGTCTTTTTTTGTCTACATTTGTGGAGAACTTTCATGTGTTGTTGTTGTTGTTCATGTGTTTCTATAGCTGGAGTTGATACGGCTGTGGCCATATACACAAGGTACACTCACCCTGAAGGCTCCCGGGTTGCCTACGTCGCTCATTTTGCAGGACTTGTTGCTGGTAATTAATCATTTCATTAGATACATTTTTAAAATTTGCTGAGATTCCTGGATTTCTGAGTTTGCAGACTTGGAGTCTATGCTTTGCTTTATCATGTGAAGTTGCAGATAATGAGACATAAACATTAAAACTATTGGCCTTAAACGTTTGTGTTTGTATGATGCAGGAATACTGATTGGAATACCTGTGCTGAAGAATTTTCACGTGAAGCGGTGGGAGACGATCCTTTGGTGGATAGCACTTGTTGTCTACCTCGTTCTTGTACTCTTTGCCGTCTGCTGGAACGGCTTCTACCCCAATTACTACCCTCCCACTGACTGGCGTCCGTGCTGTCCATGTCCTTATGGCTACAGATGTCCACAGTAGATGTTGGCGTTTATTCTGTGTTTATCCATTGACTGCCTCTACTCTCTTCCTTCGGTCTGGCCTTTAGATGTGTATTTTTTTATGAAGTCTTCTTGTAAATGTTATAAGTTATCTGTTTATGTAATCAGGCGGAAAAGTCCTGTCACTTTCTTTACTGTGCAGATCATAATATTGGAGGCATTCCTAAAATGTTGCATATTAGGGTGATGGTTTTAATCCCTGCAATTCAGTCAGCAGTCGAGCAGTCTGTGGGACGATGGTTTCGTGCCATCATGTCGGAAGGGCCCATGAAAATTTCACTGAAATATATAGACAGTGTTGAAATGTGTCATTGCAATTGCTACCTTAGGCTTCAATGCTACAGTCAGGCATCGTGTGACTACTGCTACAATTAGGTTAGCACAGAAATGTTTCTAAAAAGCTATCTCATTTTCTTAGGTGCGGTAGCTTATAACGTTTGATACATACATGTAAGTCATGTGTGAATTACATTTTGAGTTGGAATTGAGTAACACATGCTTTTGATCTGACACATTTCAACACTGTCTATTTCAGTGCATGTCCGTGCTCATGAGAGTCATGATACAGTGATTGTGCCTTTGCATATGATGCTGTAGTAATCTTTATAGATCTTACTTAGAGTGAATGCGTTTTACTGTCACAATTTCATACAGGTATTTTAGTTTTTTTATCAATGCTAAGCAAGATTGTCTACATAATTAAGCATATGCATGTGTCATATATTTATGTGCATGAGTGTAATATACTGTCGTACTATTTCACTGTTTTCGAGGACTTGTAACTAATGTGTCAATGACGTTAAACACTAATTTTGACTTTAAATCCTAAGCCAGATTATCCTTGTCTGATGACATATTCTGTGCAGTTTTATTTCTTTAGTTGACACAACTTAAGTGTATTATAGCCTGAGTAGTAGGCCTACTTAACCTTAAACAACTTGTGCACAGCAGGAAGTTCTTATGTTCTGTGACAAATTGGCCAATATACTTGTCTTTACTAGCAAAACTTTACGAAGAGACTGAAAACAAGTTTGAGCACTGGTGGTGGACACATGAACACAAGTTGTGAAGCAATATCAAGTTCATTTTGATAGCAATTATTTGAGATGTGACATAATTTTGTTGCGTTTTGTTACGTTTTGTTGCATAACGTTTTGTATCATCAAAAAACAGTGGGTGGGCTCACACTAAAAGTGATAGAACTTTGTTCAGTTTCAAATAATTCGATGAAAGATGGCGATTGTACGTAGATAATATGGACAACTTTGAACCCGTAAAACGTGATTCTAAAAAAATCCTATTTTGGCCAAGATATTGGCAAATAATCGTTGGGGATTTTTTGCCCACCCTGTAGATGGAGCTGAGCGATTCTAATTGTGCATGAAGGACTTAGTTTCAGTCGGTCTTTAATTATTAGGCTGCCGCTATGTGTAGGCCTATATCCCACAGGCCTAATCATCAGTGATTGTGACCCAATCGATCGAGATGAGTTATGAACACAGAACACGTAGGCCTATTCTCCGCCTTCCAGGCCGAGCAAGTGTCCATCCATTTGTGATATAAGCCTATAGGCATACCGTGCGTTGTGCTTCTTTCGGTTCTTTTTTGGCCTATGCCTACTTCATAATTAACAAACTTAAGACTCGCCTCTTGACTTCAACCGCTGATCACCTGTCGGCTGTCGCTACTCGCCGTCGGTTCTCTATTGTTTCGTCACTAATTTAATTTCTACTGTAGGCCTATATATTTATTCTCCGGAGAAAACAGATTCGATTTTATTTAAAGCGACTGTCCATTGATACGTTGTTCATTAATCATTATGTCTAAAGTAGGCTGGTATAAGCTATCACGGCGCTACAAAAATCATCAGATTCGATTATAGAAAATCAGATAAGACAAGATTCGAATAGATTCGTGGTGTAGAGCCGATCCGGGATAACTACATGAGTAACATGACTCATGAGCACTTCACTGAAGAGCATCATAAGACAATAATAAAAATTATAGGCTGCATGGCGCGCTTTGTAGCCTACAGTTCTGGACCAGCCATTGACAATCACTTGATGGTAAAATAATGGCGTTTTGCGAATAGCCTATAGCCCTATACCAATGGTGTAGGCTAGCTCCCTGGATTTACGCCTACGTACCGAATTACAAGTACACTGAAGTGGAAGGCTGGAAGCCCATGCAGTCGATGGTTTGCGTGGGTGTGCGTGGCCTAGCAGCTACTATTTAAAGGTCGGCATACTAGGCTAATTGTCACGACATTATTTTCAAAATGCTGACGCTTTCAATAGTGCAGCCTTGGTGTAATACCTTACGAATGCACTCAGCAATTTATCGGATTAGCCAACGTTGTTCACATTTCTAAAGTGCCATTTTATTGCATCCGTTTTATAGGCCTAGACCTATAGGCTATAGGCCTAAGCTTCGTTACAGGCATATAGACTAGAGCTACATGTACGGCGTTTTTCGTTTTGAAGGTGATGTAAGCAAGCGACTGAAGTGGACCTGGTAGCCTGTAAATTTTGTTCGTAAAATATTCGTCGTGTCGTCGTCGTCGTGCATAGGCCAATTATACCGGTAGCGAATGTGAGAGGGAAAAGACGGGTTCAGAATTTTAGATGCAACGAGAACAGCAGATGGAAATGCAGGGCTTAACATCACGGGAGACACTCGACCAAGTAAGTGTAAAAGGAAATTTTTATATAGGCCTAGTGTAAATGTATCATTTATTTTATTTGAACAGTGTAATTGTTTTATGTAGCCTACCTCATCATTTGTTTATCCTAACAATTTATATCACTCGTTCGATCCTTATGCTTTGTATTCAAACGAATACTTTCCATGTCTTGCAACTATGGTGCATGATCTTACAATTTTCCAATGTCATATCTCTTTCTTGGAACCTTAGTACTAGCTACTATGACAGGAGATTTAGACCTACACTACAGCCTTCGATCCTCAGTTCTTGACAACTGCACACTTTCTGAATTGTTTTGGAATTTCTAACTCTTTAGGAAACTACAATCTCTTGATTCTCACCAGCAACTGAGAGTCGCCGGACCCCTGGGCAAGCACTGACAACTAATTATAATGCAAACAATCTATGAGATTATTAAAAGCAAACCTAATTTATAAATGCTAACTAATTTTAAAGTAGCCATAGCTACTTTCCAGCGCTTTGAGACTGAGTGACGTCTAGGCCTATAGGTCTCTCTAGGGTCCTTTCATTTTCGCTAGATCAACTTTTCCAATGGTCAGCTTCCTTCTGATGCCAGAGTCGATGATTGTAGAGAGCGATGTACTTTAATCCGAACTGTATATATAGTCAATCATCAGGCATTGCCGCATTTTAGTCCGACGATAGCGACGTTCCAAGAAATCCAAGCATCCAAGCAGAGTCGATGACATTCAGCGTCAAACGAAACTGTCAATAGTCGTTGACGTGTCCAGACCCAATTGTGACGATCGAGGTAGCGTATCGAGGATATTCATAACTGTGTAACTATAGGCTATGATCGACTGAGAACTTTGAGAAGACGTCCAGCTAGAGTAGGTCTTGGTGACGAGAGAAGAGTACGGTATCTTGTGAAGCAACGTTGAAGACACATCGGTCAAACGACTTCCATCCACGTATCGTGAGAACGGTGAGAACTGAGGATGGAGTTAATCGGTTGAAGATGAAAGAAAGGAGGATGTGTGCGTTTGTTTTAGGCCTACTTCTATATTTGTGCCATTTTAAGACTTGAAGATATACTTCTTGATAAAAAAATCTTTGTTTTCTTTACGAAAGCTTTCAAAGTTTCTGTGTGAATGTTTTGTAACAGCAATTCAAGCCTATCTTCTATAGGGTAAGTAAGAAACGTCATTGTTGATTCTAGTTAAAAATCTATTAGAGCCTTTTGATCCAGTTGTAAGAATACTAGGATTATAAATTCAAAGTTATGGCAAATTGCTTCTTTTCAAAGCTAATAGGCCTAATATTGTGAAACTATGGATGTTAAACCGTTAAACGATGATCTTAAATCAGATTATCGGTTTCGAAAATGATTAGGCTATCTAGTTTTACTGTAGGCCCTTAGCCCTATGAGGCAATTTGAATGGAAGATCGCCACTCATTTCGTCAAATTTTTAACAGTTTGTGACGGCGAAAATGAAAACCAATAAGGCCTATAAAATTAGTTATGTTATCCATTGTAATTCCTATATATGTGACTAGATAGTTCTTTAGACGGCTCTAACGGTCTAACGAATGTCGTTATCAATGCACCTATCTCTTTAGAAACAATAAAATATTGAGTTTGACTGTAGTATGCTGAAGATGGCGGGATTCCTCTGCAAACCCTGCGTAATATGCTGCAAAACGAGGACACTGGTGATCTTCCAAGTGATAAGCTGAATGATTTGCTGTCGAGAGCGGATACAGACAGGGATGGCATTCTGAAGTATGAAGAATTTGTCCAGTTGGTGAGTATACCTGCTCTGCCTGTAATAGCTGTGTATTCGTGTCTATTGTAACTCTCTTGTGCTTGATTAAACCAAGGTATCTTAAAAGATGATGCAGCATCTTTTAAGATACCTTGGTTTAATCAAACACAAGAGTATATATATATATAATACAGTAGGCTAATCTAGCACAGCCAGTGTCCAAATTAAACTAAATATATAAAAATTAAACTAAATAGCCTATATATAAATTTAAATAACTAAACCTAATTACAAGTAAACGAGCAGCATTTTGTCTGCATCTATTGACTGATTAAACGAAAATACAAATTATGAAACAAGAATTTAAAAGGCAGCCTATACTAACAGTCTCTACAAGCTTCCAGGAATTAATTCAGGAGCAATATTATGTTGCATCCAAATGATTTGCTAGTCCATATGAATGCTGCTTTCCAAAAGATAGGTGGTTTACCATAGATTATTTCAATAATAATCGTCGATTTATACAAAATATGTAAGCTTATCCAATAAATAGGTGAAATTGTCTTAATGTTGCAGTGAGAGGCATGTGAATGTTTTTAATATGCACAAGACTCAATTATTTGTGTGCTTAGATGACTACAACGGAGTCAGCTGATGCTACAATTCCGCAGTTGACTAGGTTCCAGGTTCTGGTAAAACACGCTGTCAGCACAGTTGTACCACAAAACAAGACTGCAAAAGATGGCGAAACAGACTTAATTGAGGATTATACCACCCATTATAACTGTAGTCCTCCTCCACTCTTCATGATCATTATCACCGCTGCTGAGGTAATCTTTGCAGTTTTGTGTTTTTTACTTTGAGAAGACAGTGGTGTCAAACCCCCGACTGGGAGTGGTATATCAAGACCACTCTGGCTGACTTGTATATAAGAGACTCAGGAGTCACTCAAAGCTGTATTGCAGGTCATTATGTTATCAAAATTCAACAACCCCTCCAGCTTACTTAGACCCAAACGAATGTTAAGCACTCACATTTATGGCAACTGTGAGAGATCATTCGCTCAATCTCCGTTTGCTTGGACTGTCTTGATGAAAGCGCTTCTGAGTAGGCTAGTTAGTGCTACAAGGAACCAATGGTCTCTTTATAAATGTTCATATACGATAGTCGATACGATTGGTAGCACGCGTCACTGTGTGAGGTCGCAGACAATATTAGTGGCCGCATACATTGAATTTGATAGGAGTATTTTTAATCCTTGAGACTGGGCTAGCTCTCAAGAGTTCATGCGCTCTCCCTACCAATCAACAATGTGTCACATGGTAAATTATTACGTGTGATTGTCAATGAATTAATAGGCTACATTGTAATGATATTTTTAACAACAAAACAACTATAGCCAAATGTTCCCATGGACGAATATCTAGTAAGCAAGGATATCATGGATTCACGGTTGTTTGTTTTGTGCCATTCTCATCAGCTGGTCATCTTCATAGCGTATGCCATTGTTCAGAAGGAGAAGAAGATTCCAACCACAATGACTTCAGGCGCACCTCTTGAGAGTCCTCTTGTCTACGATCCATACCGACGCTATGAGGCGTGGAGGTTCCTGAGCTACATGTTCATACATGATGGGTGTGTCTTCTTTTCATCTCATGATATGAATGTTCACTGTTGTCATTCTGCTTAGCTATTAGAAGCCACAAAACAGGCTCAGGGATTAAAGGGTATAGGCCTACCTCTAGTTCTAAATTGGCTCGTCCAGATATTATTCTTCTTTTAATCAACATTGAACCACTTTAGAACTAGAGGGCCCTTTTGCTCAATATCCGTCTTTTGAGTTATAACTGTGCTACTCAGAATTTTTATTTAAGAAAGTAGGCCTAACCGTTTGTAATGCATTGTAATGATTATAATTTATTGTATTTAGGCTACAGGTGTAGCAGTAATTCTCTGTATATGAAATTGGCAAGATATGTCAAGCTGACTTTAGGTTTAGTCTTACGGTCTTACCTACGTCATCGAAATTTCTGAAGTAGCCTAATGCAATATTAATAGCACTTCATCTGGTATTTTTCAAAATTGGTTGTTTATAACTCAGTATTGGTGGGGGTGTGGGGGTGACCGATTGTATCGCCGAGAGTATGGGTTCGATCCTCAATCGTCCCAGGCGATTAGTGTCTAGTGTAGGGACCTTAAGCAAGTCGTTCACTCTCCAATAATTGCTCTCCGATATTATTGCAGTTGTGCCGTCGACGCGACACTTCTGAGCGTTATATATAAGTAGGGCGATAGGCTATAAAATTTCATCTGTATCAGACTGTATGCCTACTGTTAATATAGCCTAAGCTTTTTATTCAACCTGACAAAATATTTTGTATTGCCATTTTGATATAGATTTGCATATTAAGCTGAGGTAACTCTTCAGTCACTGACAATTTTGCTGATCGATGACTATAACAGAAGTTTTTCTTAACATCCTAAAAATCAAATCATATCATATATTCATTTCCTGTGTGTACGATGCTGATTTTATTTCAGTATTAAGCACATCCTTTCCAACCTGATCTTTCAGCTTCTTATTGGTATTCCTCTGGAAATGGTTCACAAGTTTTGGAGAGTTGGAATTGTCTACTGTCTTGGGGTCATAGCAGGTACATGTATGCTACATGTATCATCATCCTCAGGCACCATGGGCTCAACGCCCGTAGGTAATTCTACATGTATGTATGTGTGTATGTTTGTATGTACGTATGTATGTATGTATGTATGTATGTATGTATGTATGTATGTATGTATGTATGTATGTATGTATGTATGTGTGTGTGTGTGTGTGTGTATGTATGTATGTATGTATGTATGTATGTATGTATGTATGTATGTATGTATGTATGTATGTATGTATGTATGTATGTACGTAGGTAGATAGGTGGGTGGGTGGGTGGGTGGGTGGGTGGGTGGGGGTGGGTGGGTGGGTAGGTAGGCAGGCAGGCAGGCAGGCAGACAAACAAGCATGCACGTGCACAGACACGGACGTTCGTACATACGTATGTATGTATGTATGCATGTATTTGAGCATTTTAGTGCTGAGTGCTGCTTAAGGATATATCAAAGAAGCTGTTCATTTGCTTGCATAATGAAAGTAGGAAGAGATGACTTGAGGAACTGATATGTTGTTGAATGGTGAATATGAAGAGGAAGAAGTACCAATCTTGTGGATTCAAACTGGCAAAATCATCACAATATGGTTAGAAGTCGATGCATATTAATTTTAGATAACCTATTCCATATTGCGAAGAAACTACAGACCAGCACTGAGCCGAATGAAGTGTTTGGAGCACATAGTTTAATATGTTGTCTATTGTTAGCAGTAGGTTTTTCGTAGCTGAACACTGACAATCTATACAAAAGTCTTTAAATCACAACTGTATTGCAACTTTTGCAAGTAAAAGAGGGGGCAAATTGGAGAGATTGCAGTTATGAGTACCTCATAGTCGGTACCTTAGAAATTCTTATTGCATAAAAACATTGTCTGCCATTTTGGCTTTGATAAGGCATGATCTGAATTTCATTTTGTAGCCCTATCTTCCTCCATGCTCTTTTACTGCATTTGCTAACCATGGCTAAAATGCATGCCTCTGCCTTCATTGGCCCTATAGACTATGGAACCAGCTCCCTCATTTGATGCATTCCTCCTTATCAACTGGTCAGCCAAGTGCCTCTTTTCTTGCCTCAAGCCCACATTATTTTCTCTGGGTCTTCTGCACTGGGAGCGCCTGTGATTGGGGTCCATTACAAGTAGCGCTATATAAATGCATATATAAAAGATACAATTCCGAACTGAACAAGCGCTCGTGAATAAGCTGGTGCCCCGCGCTTGGCTTTCAAGTAGCGCTTTAGAAATTTCGAGTTTACGATTACGATTACGAAGCCAAGCGTCTTGGCTGCAGAATACTTGATATCCAATTGCAGAGCTACTTCTGCTGCATTGCATTGTGTGGTTCTGATTGTAGGTTCGCTTGGTACATCCGTGTTTGATCCACGGACGTTTTTGGTTGGAGCAAGTGGTGGTTGTTATGCCCTGATTGGAGGTCACCTTGCCATTATCATCATGGTTAGTGGCTTCTTGTCAAGAACAGTTCATTTGACAGAGAGTGTAGCCTAAAGGACGGTTTCTGAGCTATTTATTCACTCATGCATATTCTGCAATTGCTTCGCTTTAAAATACCTTTTACATAAAATAGAATGAAAAAGCAATTTTCCGACTAAAGTTGTAGTAGTTTGATTCATTCTTTAGCGTACAGTGTTAAAATCGAATAAAACGTTTCAGAATATTTGTTTCTTGCAGCAACCACTACTTGCTTATTCTGCAATTTTGTTGGGCAATAAAGGGGTATTATTCTGTTTCAAATAATACAAGCAGCATCAAAACTGGGTTACTACTTTTGAGATTCTGATAAAATGTTCGGCAAATGCTGAATTGAAGAATATTCAACATTTTTGACCCATCTCACGTATATAAGATTCTTGGAATACAATAGACCTATCTCTAGGAAGCTACCATCAACAGGTGCTTAGTCCTGGCATAGCAAATATCTCCTACCCTTGCCTTATTTGTCCATGGTATAGTGACTATAGTCGATTAAGACAGGCAAAGTATCTGGTCAATTGGTAGACAAATATTGACTTCGGCTTAGAGTGAAGTTGCTGCACCTGACTTAAAATGCAGAGCTGTGTAGGTGATATAGCCCTGCATTTAAAATTATTTACCTTTCTATAAGTAGACAAGGCAGTAATTTTTAAGTGTGTGATATTGTGTTCATGCTGGAGTTTCAATGATTGTTCTGTCCGAGATGTTTTTAATTCATTGGAACCTTGCTAAGTTAGCCATTAAAATGCAAGTAAGTTGCGGCTGTCAAGAACTCTGGAGAGCACTGGGCAGTAGCCAAAATAAACCTCTGAAACCAAGGCACAGTAGGGCATGTGACCCATTTATCAAGAGAATGTCAAAATCTTCAGACCAACATATTGGGGCAGTTGATTAATTTATTGAGTGCTTGAAGTGGTAGACTTTAGCTCTACAACACTAATGCATGTTTTCGTCTTGCCTGCCACAGGTATGGCAGAGGTACGGTAAGTGCTCAACACATCTGCAAATCAATATATATATATATATATATATATATAGACTCTAGGCATGTTGCCTATTCAGAGGATATAAATGGTGACCAAATTCGACTGAACTCAAGATGGAATTGTTAGAAAATAAGAAATGACATAAGATATTTGTATGCTTGTAATATTGTCAAATGATTTCCTTTGTTTAGAACTGGCAGGATATGACCCATGACTGGATGTCTGGTCCCGTTAAGTTCATACTCAGCGCACCTGTTCGTTTGACGTGCTGGATAATCTATGGTCAGCTACTGTGTTTTTTCATCTCTTTGAAACAGATTAAGATTGTAGTAATTCTATTTCTTTTTCATTTTTATCAGATAATAACAATGGCAGAAAAACACACATGCACACGTCATATCAAACTCAGATCAAATCGTTTATTTGGCGACAAATTTACAGTAGTGTAGTTACTGTAGTACCACAAGGAAATTAAAAGTACAGTCACATAGGTCCTCATAGGAGACCATGAAGGGGTCTTACGGCCTCGCTATGTAGAGCCTTAGAGCAGCAGCAGTCTTGTAGGCCAATCATATTATAGGCTACCTAACTAAAATTGTAAAAGCTATAGACATATTAAAAGACTACGGTATCAATGCTATATCTTAACTAATGACTCAACAGCGCGCATTATAGGTAGACATACATGTAGTCAAAGAAAATTGCAGTGACACAAAATTAGGTACAAAACTCATATGGATGGAGTGGATATATACATAGTTTACATACATACATACATACATACATACATACATACATACATACATACATACATACATACATACATACATACATACATACATACATACATACATACATACATACATACATACATACATACATACATACATACATACATACATACATACATACATACATACATACATACATACATACATACATACATACATACATACATACATACATACATACATACATACATACATACATACATACATACATACATACATACATACATACATACATACATACATACATATATAGTACATACATACATACATCTGTGTATCTTTGTTGGTCGGTGTTTGTCTACATAATATGTGTCGTGTGTCGAGTGTCTCAGTTCTTGTGTCTTTACAGCTGGAATCGATACGGGTTTTGCCATATACACAAGGTACACTCACCCTGAAACCTCACAGGTCGCTTACGTCGCTCACCTTGCAGGACTTGTTGCTGGTAATTTATCATTTAATTAAATTTGTTTTTATATGATCAGAGTTCTAGATTTATGAATTTACTGGCTTCGAGTCAATGTCTTGCTCTATCATACATTTCACACAACGGGCAAGCTTCACCTGTGCTGAATGTTACCTTACATGTAAGTATAGCAGCGTCCCTCAGGGCTCTATATTATTAAACCCTGACTTTACTGTGTATTTTTTATTTGGATTGAGAGGTTGGAGAGGGTCCATCGGGCTGCCACGCAATTTATTGGGGGGGGGGGGCTTCACCAAGTCCGACCGAGTATCCCAATATATGCGCAAGGTCTTGCACTGGCTTCTCATTTAGGATTGCATCTTTGGTGTGGCGATGCTTATCAGGCTGGGCACCTTCTTGTTTGTGTGAGCTTTGCCTCCCCCTTTCCACTTGCATAGGCCGCCGTGCACTGCGCTCTGCTGTCCATGGTGACTTAATGGTTCCTTTCACTCGCTCTGCAACAATGCAAAGGCGTTCGTTCTCCGTGGTTGGTCCAACAACCTGGAATGGACTTCTCTTACCTTGACTATGCAACACTTTCAAAGCTGTTCTCAATTTCACAAACTGTTGAAGACTGTTTTTTTGCTTGATCTCGGCCGGGAGCGCCTCTGAGTAGGTACCTTGAAGGGGCGCTATGTAAATTTTGATTGATTTTGATTGACTGATTACTGCAGATAATGGGACTTAAAGATTAAAACTATTGGCCTTAAACATTTGTGTTTGTATAATGCAGGAATACTGATTGGAATACCTGTGCTGAATAATTTTCATGTGAAGCCGTGGGAGACGATCCTTTTTTGGATAGCACTTGTCGTCTACCTCGTTCTTGTTATCTTCGCCATTTTATGGAACACCTTCTACACCAGTTACTACCCTATCACTGACTGGCGTCCGTGCTGTCCATGTCCCTATGGCTACAGATGTCCACAGTAGATTTTAATCCATTTTGGCGTTTATTGTGTCTTTGTCTATTGACTGTCTGCCTCTACTCTCTTCCTTCGTCTGGCCTTTGCTTTCTTTTTTGTATTATGTGTATTTTTATTTGGAGTCTCCTTGTGAATGTTATAGTGTTAATCTGTTTCTGTAGTAATCAGGCTGAAAAGTCTTGTCACTAGACGTACCTTTTTACTATGCAGATCATGATATTGGAGAAATTTCTAAATGTTGCACGTTAAGGTAGCGATTTTTAAAAAATTATTTAACGCATCCTACAGTCTTAGTAGGACAAGAAAATAGTCTGTCACAATCCCTGCAATACAGTCAGCTGTTATGTCAGAAGTGCCCATGAAGATTTCATTGAAGTATGAAGTAGACTGTGTTGAAATGCTTGATTACTATCACTGTTTATAGAAAAAGCTATCTCTAGTCCTTATATAAGTCATGTGAGAGTTACATTTTGAGTTGGAATTGTGTAAAATATGTTTTTGATCTGAGTAAAGTTATGTGTTTTTTGATAATACTTTTCTCCAATGCACTATTTTTGATCAAGCCTGTTTCATCCAGTCCTGTACATCTGCTTATCTAAATCTGACAACATTTGAGGGCATTGTTTTTTTATTTGAAAGTTAGTAAGTAACCTTGAAGATTTGTGTATGCACTAACCCAGTTAATTGTTGATCGTTTAGTATAATTAATTTTTAAATACTGATTAGCCAAAGAGCCTTGATATTTCTAATTTTCTGGAAGTCTGTCAATCTCAAACCAATGTGGTCTTTTACAGAAGTTTCTGTTAAGTATTCAGTCTTTTCTCTGCCGCCTAGAGATGTTAAATGGACATGTAGTGATATGACCTTTCCTTCAGCACATGTCCCTGCTCATGATACAGCGACTTTGCCTTTGAATATGATGGTGTAGTAATCTTTAGTTCTTTTATTTTAGAGTTAATGCTTTTTTTACATGACTCAGTCTTGTTATATATACTGTGGTCTGTCCTTGGCCCTTTGCTATTATATTTACAGTCACTACTTCCTCATCAGTCGTATTGCTAATCTGATCTGGTTCCGTGTTTTAGGCATTTACAATGTTCATGTTCCTCGGATCAGAACAATGGAAATTACTTTTCGAACCGTCTTCCTCTAAATGTTTATAATAGCTATAATAGCTAAGTTTACCGTACTGCTTCCGTATAAAATTTATTTTTGTGTGTTAGGCCTACTCGAATAATGTACTGACGTGCTACTTTTTCGCCACTGTATGTGCAATTATTCTTGTAAAGGATGAGCACTTATCTCGTGCTAATAAAGATTACTTAGGCTACTTACTTAATTATGCTAACTGAGTTTTTGTTGGCCTCTCAGACATTGATCTCAACAGGAGCCTGCAATGTATAAAAAACTTAGCTCAGGTAGTGCTGCGCGCCCCACTGCGAACAAGTAGGCTACCTAATTCGCTTCATTGGCTGAAAGCCCCTCAAAATGATATTTGGCGAATAGTTAGATAAAACAGTGTAGGCCTACTATATGCAAATGCAAAAATGTCAAAATCGACATATGACCCCAGCTCACTCAAATGGCCCATTATCTCAAAAGTACTATCAAGCAACTTAAGCCTGATTTTGCCAGATCACCGCACAAATTAGTATTTATCCTAGAACCAACACCCACAAATTTTCCATTAAATATCAGGGACCCCTGATATGGAACAGCTTGCCTCCTTATCTTAGGGTATACTTGGCCCTCACACACTTTAAAGGTCAGATACGTGCACATGCAGGAAAAAATGTCATATAGAATCAATCTCTACCAGCAACTGTTGATAAACTATAGTGCCTGGTTTTTTCTTTTTTCTTTTTCTTTCTTCTTCCTCTTCTCCTCTGTCTTCCTTTTCTTTTCTTTTTCTCCCTTTTCTTTTCTTTTGTCTCCTCTCTTTCATTCTCTGTCCTTTTCTTCTTCTTCTTTTTTATAATTTACACTGTGCACTAACTTAATCCTTCATGCACCTCCATTAACACTCAAATATACTCACATCTCCCACTTATGCCTCTATACTAAGGCCTGTCACAATGTGCAATTGAAATTAGCAAATAATTGTCTCCTGAAAATAGTATCAGGTCAAAAATCAACTTCATCATAGAAACAAGAAAAAATTAATGTCGTTTCGGTCGTTTAGTTTGGACAAATCAAAGCGCCAACAGTATCACAGTAATTAAAAGTTCATTCGGAAGGTGGCGACATAATAGATACCTTAGGTTGACGAGACCCATCATGCCCCAAGGGTCCATCTCGCAACTAGTTCCCCTAATTTTCAAGGGGATTCATTCCTGGGAGAACTTCTTGCCCCCCTTCCCCAGAGAGACAGAGACATCTAGATTGTATAACATTGCATAAATGTTTTCTATTGTTATTTTTCCATTCTGTAAACTACTGTGCGTTTGCTGGTGGTCAAAAAAAGAATATTCTTACTTACTTAATTAGGCCTACTTACTTTTATTAAACACTGAAATTGTTTCACATTGACTTTTTCTGGGGGGGAATGGTATGTATTTAGGCTACTCGACCGTGCTTGTATGCAACTCCTCGCGATTTTCCTGGTGGGGATTCAGTCCTGGGGGGCTTTCACTTTCCACTCAGAGACGTCTAAACACTGCTTGTAGGCTCCCTGGATTTTACGCCTACCGAATTGAATGCAAACTAGAAGTGGAAGCACATGCAGTCGAGGGGTGCGTGGGTGTACGTGGCCTCGCAGATACTATTTATAGGTTGGTTTACTAATAATTATTGTCACGACATTATTTCCAAAATGCTGACGTTTTCCATTAGTTCAGTCTAGCTGTAATACTTTACGAATGCACTCAACAATTTATCGGATGTTTTATTTCCAAAGTTATTTACATTTCTAAAGCGGCATTTTATTACATCCGTTTGTTGTAGGAGGTTAAGCTTGACCTATAAGTTTCGTTATTATCGCTACATGGACGGCATTTTCCGTTTTAAAGGTGATGTAATCAAGCGACTGATCTGTATCTACTAGCCTGTAAATTTTGTTCATAAGATAATCGTCGTGTCGTCGGGCATTATGGCGTCTTCGAGAGGAGGGAGACGTGCTCAGATGCAGCGAGGACAGCAGGTGGAAATGCAGAACTTGACATCACAGGAGACACTCGACAGGGTAAGTGTAATAATAATAATAATATCTTCTTTAATGACTCAATCTGACAAACCGCAGAACGATTACAGGTACAGATTATACGAAATACGGCCCACTATAGCACGGCATAGTTATAGTAAGCGGGTCCCTGTGTTAATGAATGACTGCACTAACCCTATCCCTAACCCTAACCGACCCTCATGATGCCTAACCTCACCCTAATCGACCCTCACGATGCCTAACCTCACCCTAACCGACCCTCACGATGCCTAACCTGACCCTAACCGACTCTCACGATGCCTCACCTGACCCTAACCAACACATAGGGACCCGCTTACTATAACTAAGCCCTATAGCACGACACGCAGGTCGGCTTTACAGCAGTGGGTTCGGCTTAACACTAAATTCCTAAGTGCTGGATCACTCCTGGAATGGCCAAGCCAGAAGTGTGAGGGGCTATCTTATTTTCAGCAGAACCCGAGTCAAGCAACACAACAGCAATTTACGAAATTTTTATTTGTGATTATTGGAGTTATACATTGTAATTAAATTTATGCACCTAATCATTCTTTAATTATAGCAAATCTTGCCTGTTATTTGAAATTTCTGAATGTTCCTGTTTCTTAACTCATTCCAGCCGGAATTGTTTTGATACCTATGCTGTTAATAGGGTCACGGGTGACCCCATCCGGCGGGAAAGAGTTAAAACTAAAATACTCGCAATGATTACTGAGGATTTACCCCTCTGTCCCTCATTTCTTGACAACTGCATTACTTTCTGTAAAGACTGAATTGCGAATTCTTTGGGAAGATTATGTAATTGACGGTACTGACCTAGCCATAACATTATTGGTGACTTTCGCAGTCACGTCTTTTCAGACGATCACATTTCCGTTAACGTTCACTAATTCTTGAATGTCTTTTGATGTCTTAACATGCATACCATCTTGGAAGAGCATGATGATCACAGTCGTCGTTTGCAGCACGATTCATTAAACAAACTTTACTTTCTGATCATCTTTATGTTGTGGCATCCAATTCTCTTCCAATCACACATCTGCCTAATTGCACTGATCACTTACCAGCCAAACCAATTGCCAAATTGGTTTGGCAATTTGCTGATATAAATTATATACCCAGTATCAAATCTGATGTCTACTGATCGTTTCAGGGCATTCTCACGGCAACAAGTAACTGTTTTTAACGAGTTCCAAAAATAATTGCTTTGCAATATGCAAACCGCACTTGGGAGTATCATTGTGCTTAGAGGACAGTGGTAATTCATATAAGGAGTTAGTTTTGACTGAAGACTGACCAGCCTGATCGCCTTCAGTCAGCGTGTTTGCATGAACAAATGTTGTAAAGACATGCAAGATGCTACCAGTGGTGTGAAATTGTCCATAAATGAGGGGACATGGAGGTCTGAACATGTCTCAGTGACTCGAAATAAGAGCTAGACTTGTAGTTAGTAGTACTACCGTTCATTGGGATAGTACATGCAATCATTGATCACCAAGCAGCAGTCTAGGAGATTAGAAATCAGTCTTAAATTATGCTCAACTAATTTTCAATTATAATTCATAAGACTAGGCTATAGGTTTTTATAGGTTGTATACACATCGGCTAGAAGTTCTTCAAAGCACACTGTACAGAACCAGTAGAAGTGTCGTTTGAACTGTAACTCTATTATACCAAGCTGCCCAGCCACTGCGTTTGTGTCACATGCTTTCCTGATTTGGTAACAATAGCATCTATTGGCACAGTTGCGACCTTTTGTTTGCTGCCTAATCCTTTGATATGATTGACTGCTCGTGAAAATGCGATAAATTTGTTTCATTGTGATGACTTGAAGAGATTGAAGATATAAATAACATTTGAAAGTCTTAGTTTTTAATATGAGATTCCTGATAGTATTTGGTTCTTTCTTTGTCTCTGTTTCTGAAGAAGTTTTTAATTTTCTAAGAAATTCTCCTCAGTTGTTTTTGGAGCCAGTTTGATATGAAATTGAAATACTTGATGTTTTTTAACAGAAATACAAGCCTATATTCGATGGGGTAAGTAAGAAACACAATTGTTGTAATTGATTCTAGGTGTAGAAGATCTATGTAGTTTTTTTAATCCAAATTAATATTAATGAAAGATAATTTTTTACTTCTCTGTAGAAGTTATGCAAATCAAACCTCAGTAACATCTTAATGACTACGATGACTAATTATAACAATTTAAGCCCTTTTGTTATAAGGATTATTATTGCGTCAATTATTTAACCCAGCATATGCTGATTGCATATTTTTAGATAACACTAATGAATGTCATTTTAAAATGCATTCATCTATTTAGAAATGATACAATTATGATGTTGTCTTTAGTATGCTGAGAATGGCGGAATTCCTTTGCAAGTCCTGCGTGAGAATCTGCGAAGCATTGACACTGATGATCTTCCAAGCCATGAGCTTGAAGCTTTATTGCGGAGAGCAGATGCAGACAGGGATGGCATTCTGAAGTATGAAGAATTTGTCCAGTTGGTGAGTATATGCTCTGCCTGTAATATACGAGTCTATTTTAACACTCTCCTATTTGATGAAACCCTGTTCAGATGTTAAAGATGTAAAAAGATGCTGTGTGCATTCTAAGTCTTGTTTTTTGATAGTGAGTATAGTTGAAAACCAGATTCACCCAGATATGATGTGCTGAAAGGAATCACAATTTTAAAGCTAGGTCAGAAATTAATCTATAATTCAGCTCTTGTCTGAGCTAAATTCTTAAAATGACCAAATGAGCATTTTCTTTCTGAGTTAGCTGCAGTAAATGACCAACTTCTGTGGCCTACCTTATGACATTTTTCCATTTTTTCCCATTTGAAGAATTCAAGTGGTTTATCAGAAGATGTTTTGCATTGAAATGGTGCCGAAGCAGCAAAGGTTTCGTTGGATAATTTGAAGGTTTTTTACTGCAGATGAAACATTGAGACTGGGTTTCATTTTTATCTCCACACTTATAACGCTAATTAATTGTACTCTGCCATCATCATCATCGTTGGGATCTACTCTGGCATCTCTTGTGTGTCAGTCTCAGTCGATGCAGTGCTAACAATTATGTCGAGTGGCTTTATCTTAAGTGGCTCGCTCAACCATTTATCCTTTGTTGGTTTTGAAATTATTGCAATAAATATAAATATGCTGTATGCTGTGTATAGTGTGATAAGCAGGCCCAATTATTATATCGGATGAGACAGTGGTGCTTCAACGTTAAAAGTCATGATTAGCAGTCAAAGAAAGATCTGGACATAAACTTTCATATTAAAAGTCCATAAATTGATTAAAAAATAAGATTTTGGAATTTTTTCACATACCCCTTGACGACGCCTGGCGTACCACCAGGGGTATGCATACCAAAGTGTGAAAACCACTGGACAAGATTGCCCGTTGACAGTTCAACATTCTTTTCACTACAATAACCTCTGATTATTTGAAGTGGCATATAAATGAGCAAGATTTGGCTGATTTCAGCTAGAGAGGAGGCTACAGTTGATTTAATTCTGCCAGGGGTTATTAAATAGGTGGTGCAAGTGATATTGGTTTGTGGCACTGACACTGAAACCCTTGTTTGCTTGGTTCATGTCCTCTAACTGAGATGTAATATTCCATTGAGAAGATTACTCCAAAATGATGGTCCAATGTACAAGAATGCACAATGGGCTTCAGATAATTTGGTGCAGTCAGGATAATACAGCTCATGTGATTTGATGCATTTTAAATTGCCATCATCCTTGTCCCATTTTGATTATGCTCTGCTGTTACAATTGTGTACATCATCACGTTGGGAGAGGGGAAAATATAAATTATCAGCCATACTAGATTATAATAAATTTGTGATGAGGATGATGAAATTTGAACAAACTGTCATATTGATGAATGTTGTTAAGCCATCACAAAACAGGATGTTGGTAGGTTGGTAGGGTAACCTAGAGGGAAGCTTTGGCAAAACCTGTTCCATCAGATTTTATCTTGGCTTCTCCAATGGATTGTAATTTTTTAGTCATTTATTCCAAGAATTTATATAGAGCCTTTTGAGGAGACTTATTTAGTAGTGAGCCCAGCCACAGCTAAAAATCTTATTGTGATTTTACTTGATGTACCCATCTGCAGATGGTTTGGTTAATTATGATAATGATACTGTTGTAGTCATTAGATAGAATTTGATTAAACTTTATGCTTTCTCATGATAGTTACAGGTTGAGCAAAACAATCTTTCTAAACCAACTTAATTTAAACAAAACATTTAATTTGAATAAATGAGCCTTATTACATAATTTACTGGACCCTACATTTTGTCTGCTTCTTTTGATTGATTAAAATACAGTACAAGGATTAAAAAGACAGTATTCTAATGTTCTTTACCAACCTTTGGGAATTGATAAGTGTGCAATATGTTGTATACAAATGAGTTGCTGGTCCAAGTGAATGTTGGTTTTCCAGAATAATAGGTACCGTAGTTTACTTATATTACTATTATTATTATTGTTGTTATTATTAAACTATCATTTATAAAGCGCCTAAAAAAAAAGAATCTTGCACAAAAGTGCGTAATGGGAAGATTACTCATGAATAATAAATATAAACCTTAAAGAAATAAGTCTTCAGGCTTTTCTTGAAGAGTGATAAAGAAGATGATTTGCGAATAAAGTCAAGAGTTTTATTCCATTCAGTTAGGCCAGCTAGTGCAAATGCACGGTTTCAGAATTTTCTAACTGAACATACGTGTGGTCACAAAGTCACCTTGAGATGAAGTTCGTACATACTACATATGTAATCCTCGTCTTGATTGGAGGGATGAAAATGCATGGTGTTACAAACTTGTGAGGACACATAAGAAAGAGATGCGTTAGTGTGGACTCGATACATCAGAAGACAGATTTTGAAAGTTATTCGCTCCTGTATGGGACGCCCACCCAGTGCAGGTCATGAAGGATGTGGGTGAATGCGGTCATGAAGAGTCAAGTTTTTTGATGAGCTTTGCAGTACAATGGAGAACAGTGGTAAGAGGTTGAAGAGTGGATGCAGGGGTAATAATTATTGATTTATGAAAAATATATTTCTGTTTAAAGAAGTGAAATTGTCTTCATATTGCTATGAGAGGCAGGTGAAAAATTGTGATGTAAATGGGACATATATAATTTGTGTGATTAGATGACTTCAGCGGAGTCAGCGGGCGTTACAATTCAGCAGTTGACGAAGTTCCAACTTCTGATAAAAACAGCTGTCAGCACAGTTGTACCAAAAAACAAGGTTGCAGAAGATGGCGAAACAGACTTGGTGGAGGATTATACCGCCCATTACAGCTGTTGTCCTCCTCCACTCTTCATGATCATTATCAGTGTTATTGAGGTAATCTTTTTACTGTTTTTCTTTAGTCTTGAGAAGGCAGTGGTGTCAAACCTCTCCGACTGGGAGTGGTATAACAACGCCCCTAATCTGGCTGACTTAATATCTATACAAGCAACTCAAAAGTCATTCAGAACTGTATTGCAGGCGTTTATATTATCGGCAATCAACAATCCTTCTAGTTTATCCAAAACGTATGTTAGACATCCCCATTTCTGGCAGCTGTGAGAGATCATTCTTCCAATTTCCCTTTTGCTTGGGGCTGTTTTGATGAAAGTGCTTCTGAATGGCTAGTACTGTTTGATGCGCTTTATAAATTCTCATAATATACGATTAATAGGTGCAACTGTGTGAAGGCACAGATTTTGAACAAGACAAGTGCACTTGCATTGAATATATTGATGGGAGTATTCTTGTGCACTAATATTTTGTTGCACACTATACTGGTGCACACGTTATGTATATGCATTTATAATCTTATATGTTAGAATATAATATATTTGAATAGTTACTGGCTTTATTTTATCAACATCAGTGGGACAATGGAGGAAGTTTGTGCTCTCATTGTGTGCTTAATTTCATTTATTAATTAATTTGATTAGACATATATCCTTGAGACTGGCTAACTGTCAGAGCTGTGCACTGTCCTCTACCAACCAACACCGAGTCACACGGTAGATGATTTATGTGTGATAGTCAATTAATGCATTGTAATATAATAACAAAACAATTACGGTGTTCCCATGGACCAATCTGTGAGAGACTTAACAAGGATGTTGCGGTTGTTTGTTTTGTGCCATTCTCATCAGCTGGCCATCTTCATAGGTTATGCCATTGTTCAGAAGGAGAAGGGGATTCCAACCACAATGACTTCAGGTGCACCTCTTGAGAGTCCTCTTGTCTACAACCCATACAGACGCTATGAGGCGTGGAGGTTCCTGAGCTACATGTTCATACATGATGGGTGTGTCTTCATCTCATATGTTGTTCACTGTATCATCCGCTAAAAAAATGCCACAAAGCAGTGTCAGGGTCAAAAGACGGCTCATTATCCGTCTTCTGAGCTTACTGCACATATCGTAATATTATTTAAGATAATAACCACTTGTAATGCATTGTAATATTGAGTTTATGTAGCATTAACTACACTGGACAACAAATTTGAACTTTTTTTGCTACGTTACGTGATAGGGCAATTTCAAGGTGATTTTCGTGATCAGCAGCAGAAACTGCATAAGAAACACCTGAAAGTGTTCAGGAAGCAAAATCACTGTTGTCCAGTGCTATCCGTTATATGAAATTTATATGATCAGTCATGTTGACTTGCGTCTGGACTCGCCTGTTTTATCAATGTGTTGGAAGTAGTGCGATGTTAACGTTTTATGTTAATTATTTTAAAATTTGGTTTGTTTATAACCAGTTGAGAGTATTGTTCAACATAACAAAATATGGATTCTGATTCTTACTTAAATGATTTTCTATTTGACTGTAGTGAATCAGGATCTTGTTATTTGATTGAGTTATAACTCAGCTTTATAGCAATATGACCCAAGTTTGATATCAGAGTCAACACTGCCTGTTGCATTGCTATTTGGTATCTACATTAGCTGAAACTATTCTTCAGTTCTAATATTGACAATTATTGCTGATAGAGACATGTAAAGGATGTGTGGCTGTCTTTCCTCACGTTCTAAAAGTCGAATCATGTGTTCATTTTCTCTGTGTTTGTTGATTTTTTTCCAGTATTAAACACCTCATCTCCAACTTGATCTTCCAGCTACTTCTTGGTCTTCCTCTGGAAATGGTTCATAAGTTTTGGAGAGTTGGAATTGTCTATTGTCTTGGGGTCATAGCAGGTATGCCATAATATTATGTATGTATGTATGCATATATGCCATAATTGTTGGAAGATATCAGTTGACAAACTGAAATGCTGTTGAAAGGTGTGCATGTAACGGAAGAAGTTGCTATTACTGTATCTCTAGTACCAGTCATATGGATTTGAACTGGCAAAATCCATCTGCTTGATGCATATTCATATTGCCTGGTCCATGTTATGTGGAAGCTGAAGAATGGCATGAAATGAAGTGCTTGCTGCACTTTCGGTATGTCATCCATTGTTAACATTTGGCTTTTCTTACCTGCTGACAATCTATGCTTTTAATTATTTTATGTCATAATAGCATTGTAAGTGAAAAAAGGGAAAATGATGAGTTGAATGTAGTATTAATACCTCGTCGTCAGTACCTTAGGATTTCTTAATTGCATGATGACATTTTGACTTTGATCACATGTGTGCATGATCTGAATTTTCTTTATTTTAGTCCTATCTTCCTCCATGCCATTCTACTGCATTTACTAATGCTAAAACACTTTGCCTTCATTGGCCCTACGCTATGGAATCAGCTCCATCTTTTGACACATCTATCTTTATTAACTGATGGGCCAAGTGCCTCTTTTTTGTTGTCTTCAAACCTTTTTCTTTTCTCTGGGTTTCTTGCACTGAGAGCGTATCTGGTTGATGACCATTGCAAGTAGCACTATATAAATTTATAGATGAAAATATACAATTTGAAAATGAATAAAGCCAAGCTTCTTGCTTTCATACTACTTGATCTCCAATTGTTACATTGCATTGTTTGGGTTCTAATTGTAGGTTCACTTTGTACATCCGTGTTTGATCCGTGGACGTTTTTAGTCGGTGCAAGTGGTGGTTGTTATGCCCTCATTGGAGCTCACTTTGCCATTGTCATCATGGTTAGTGTCTTCTAGTCAAGAACAGTTCATTTGACAGAGCATCTAATGATTTCTGAGCTTTGTATTCATTTGACACAGCATCTAAACTTCTAAAGGATGGTTTCTGTGCTTTTTTATTCAGTCGTATTCGACACTCTACAGTGTTTCTGCTTTAAAATGCCTTTTACAGAATAAAAACACTATTTTTGAGCTAAAGTTAAAGTTATTTCATTATTATAGAGTGAGAAAATTCAGTAAAACGTTTCAGAATCTTTGTTTCATTGTTGAAAGTCCTCAGGAACCATTACATTAATTATTCTGCAATTTTGCTGGACAATAAAGCTATTATTATGTATCAAAAGAGCAAATGTCATCAAATTGGGTTATTTCTATGCAAATTATGGCAAATTCGTAGCCAACTGCTGAATTGAAGAATATTCTACATTGTTGACCTGACTTACCAAAATTTTTCAGATTCTAGTGCAATGTTTAGGAACTTACATTCGATGGGATTTTTGTCCCGACATCACAAATATCTCCTGCCATTTTTTGCTTTATTTGTCCATGGTTTAGTCAGATTAAGACAGGCAAAGTAGCCGGTCATTTGGCAAACAAATACTGACATCAAAAATGTTTTGAGTTATTGAAGAATTGTTAGCTTAGCCTTTGTAATGCCAGTAAGTTGGAGCTTTAGGCCATGTGACCTCTTATCCAAAGAATTGCAAAATGTGTTAGTTGGCAGACCTACATGCTGAGAGCAGTTAACTTAATTTGTTCAGTGTTCAAAGTGATAGCTTTTAGCTCTACAACAATGATGCTTGTTTTCATCGTGCTTGCCATAGGCATGGTAGAGGTATAAGCAAGTATCTGTGCTCAGCACATCTGCAAGTCATTAGGGTTGTTGCCTTTTCAAAGGAAAGGTATGAAGGCCAGATTCATAAGATATCAGGATGGAATTGTAGAATTGTTAGACAAGAATATATGGTAAATGAAATGAGATTTCTGTATGGTTGTAATGTTGTCAAATGATTTTCTTTGTTTAGAACTGGCAGGATATGACCCATGACTGGATGTCTGGTCCAATCAAGTTCCTACTCAGCGCTCCTGTTCGTTTGGCATTCTGGTCAATCTACGGTCAGCTACTGTGTTCTATTTTCATCATCTCTTGAAAATCGTTTGACTGTAGTTATTTGTTTGTTTTCTTCTAATAGCCCCCGTCGGATAGCTGTGCTTTGTAGGCTGCTATTAGCACCGTGTAGGCTATTGCAGGCTGTCTGTTCTGTTAGTTGTTGAGTTTGATGTTAATTAAGATTACTGCATAACTTGTACATGTACATCACTGTGCATTTGCAGATGTTTTGTTAAAGAAAAAAAATATATTATTCTTAATTTTTATCTTTCTTTGCGTATGTCACCATCTTGAATATAGTGTGTGCCTGTCTTCTTCTTCTTCTTTACGTTCTCTGCCAAGTGGCAGGTCCAAACGTCCAATGTCTCCACGTTTCACGCTGTTGTGCCATGTCCTTCAGTTCTCTGTATCCCTCTTCCATCATCCCGTCCAGCAGTTTTTGCCTAGGCCTTCCTCTGCACCTCTTTCCCTCCAATCTTCCTTCAATTATTTCTTTCTGCAGTGAGTCACCTCTTAGCAAATGTCCCACCCAAGTGTGCCTGTCTATGCATTTGTATATCTCTTCCTTTTCTGTGTTGTTTCCTTTTCTTCTGATAGTTGTTTTTTCATTTCTTGCAGTTAGTCTCTGTCACTAACATAAATGCATTTGTGTTTCTCTGTTCGTCTTTTTTTGTCTACATTTGTGGAGAACTTTCATGTGTTGTTGTTGTTGTTCATGTGTTTCTATAGCTGGAGTTGATACGGCTGTGGCCATATACACAAGGTACACTCACCCTGAAGGCTCCCGGGTTGCCTACGTCGCTCATTTTGCAGGACTTGTTGCTGGTAATTAATCATTTCATTAAATATATTTTTAAAATTTTATCAGAGTTCTAGATTTCCGAGTTTGCGGGCTTGGTGAAATATATGCTTTGCTTTATCATGTGACGTTTGAAATTTTTAAGATAAACTTTGATCGAATATTTTTTATAAGACTCATTCATAAACTGACACAGAGTTATTGTGATATTTGGTTTATCAGAAGTGTTATACTTATGAATTAAATGAATTAAGAGAGAAACAAAATAGTTTATTTCTGTGATAAAAGTTTAATTATGATTTATGTCAAAAAGTTTGAGCTCCAAGATAATCATACTCTTTGTTTGTTGCATTGTTGTCAGGAAAGCTTATATTTGATTAACTTTTAATTTTAAAGTATTATCTTTAAATTTTTACAGGTTCATCGGTTATTATCTTTTAACTAAAAATTAAAAAAGTAATGAAATTGTTGGCAAGAATAAAATGATTGTGTAGTTTTGTGTGAATGCTTTTATTCCATGTATCTTTGCTGTACCCAATAATCGTGAGTGTAAATACTTCAGCACCTGCTTATATTTAGAATGGAAGAAATTTAAATTTTGACGTAGTTCTGTTGACCAATGAGTCTATGTTAAGTGAGTTTGCACAGAATGTATGTGTATGTATATGGTATATATATATATATATTCTATTTTGAAACATTCATAACACTGTCATATTAATGTGCAACCGAAACTGAAAGACAAAACCATGACCTTCAGTTGGACCATGGGTTTGCCTTGTTTCAGTTCCAAGTTGTTAAACTACGACATCGTTCTTGAGAATGAACATTCACTTTAAGAGACTTTGAGAGACAGACTCATCAACCAAATCATGTTCTGTCCCTGTTAGGACATAACTTCTGAATATCTGACCTTAAACGTTTGTGTTTGTATAATGCAGGAATACTGATTGGAATACCTGTGCTGAAGAATTTTCACGTGAAGCCGTGGGAGACGATCCTTTGGTGGATAGCACTTGTTGTCTACCTCGTTCTTGTCCTCTTTGCCGTCTGCTGGAACGGCTTCTACCCCAATTACTACCCTCCCACTGACTGGCGTCCGTGCTGTCCATGTCCTTATGGCTACAGATGTCCACAGCAGTAGATGTTAAACCATTTTGGCGTTTATTCTGTGTTTATCTATTGACTGCCTCTACTCTCTTCCTTTCGGTCTGGCCTTTGCTTTCTTTTTGTATTATGTGTATTTTTGTTTTGAAGTCTTTCTTGTGAATGTTATAGCCTCTGTTTCAGTAATTAATCAGGCTGAAATGTCACTAGACGTACCTTTTATTACTATGCAGATCATGATATTGGAGAATTTTTTTAATGTTGCATATTAAGTCACTGGTTTTGTTTATTGATTTAACGCATCCTACAGTCGCAGTAGGCCAAGAAAATAGTCTGTTAAAGCTTTACAATCTGTGTGGTTCAGTCAGCAGTAGAACAGTCTGTCTGATTGGTGCTGTCATGTCGGAAAGGCCCATGAAGATTTCGCTGACGTAGACAGCCTTGAAATGCACGATTGCTATCGCTGCTTAGGCTTAGATGCTACAGTTACGAATCGTGTGACTAGAAAATAAGGTTGTTTGTAGTGAGAAATGTCTTAATATATTTTTATTAATACACTATTTATATGTGTTGCCAAAGAAGAAACACATGCATGTGAGAAGGAAAGGAACTTTATAAATTTTTGGTGTTTTGTATTTATATTTTAAAAGATGACTTTCTCTTGCCGCTTATTATGGTGTTTCTGCGAGTTTCTACTGGTTTTTACTTGAAGGAAGTTAGTTATTGTTATGTATCTAGGAACTTTACTGTTGATTATTAAGGAAATGGTCTTTCATTGCCCAAGTTGACATGACAAAGCATTTGATATTGTCACATTTTGGATGTCATCAGCTGATATCTTTTGATGATCCTATCGATGATCGTAGTTGACCTAAGCTGGACCCTTTTTGCCTTGAAACGATATTATAATTTTGGTACATTTATAAGGGGCCTTGTCTGGTTTCAAGTGACCTGAGCTGGTTTTTTTTATAATTACAAAGGTTCTGACAGGCACAGATTACACAGAAATACGGTTCTGAGGCAGTTAGTTAGCCCTCTCCGCATTACAGGCTGAGCACTCTAGCCAATCGGCCGCCTTGCTGCTACTTGTCATAAATTGAACTCTGGTTCATTCTTTATGTAATTTCTTGTAGAGTTTGGTCAGAAAATTTGTAACGTGTTAAATAGGAAAATATCTTCTGTATTGATATATTAGATTTAATAATGTAATGGAATAGAAATCTCCAAGAATTTTTCAGTGCCTACAAAAGCCACGTCAGGGAAACCAGCTTAGTCACCGGCGCTATATCAAATCAAGTCCACAATAGCCTGAGCTACCCTTTCCGTTTCGGTGCTAGGTCAAAATCTGGGGAGGTTAAGCCGAGGAGCTAGCGTGGTGCTAAGGTGGTACTGGGTGATGATGGTGGATGTCCGGTGGAACTGGATTAGAATCGGGATAGGATAGATTGAGGAGTTCGGTTTCAGTTGTGATTGGAAAGCAGCAGAGGAGTTCACAAGTGGAGGTGAGGTTAATTTAGGATGATTTGGATAATAGATGATTTTAAGTAACACACTGATTTGTCTTTTATGGAAAGGTTGTAGTAAAAGGACATTTTGTATTAGCTGATTTATATGTAATTGTGTTTCTTGCTTTGGTTGCAGTGGCAAAATTCTGCTTTGATTCTAATGTGTTTTGCCAGTTTGTCAACGTTATGCTTCAGTTGCTATGTAAGCAATACTGTTTGTTAGCATTGTAACAGCTGATTTAGATTGCACAAAGTGTTACATAGCACTGTCAAAACTGCTTTTCTTGTGTAACTAACAATTTGCTTCGGTTGCTGTGTCCATTGGTGAAATAATTTTTATTTGATTACTCAAACTTGTGGCTTTATAGAAAATATGTCCACTGTTGTCCAACTATTTTCTACGATATTTTAACTGATTGCTAGTGGCATTAGAAGAACAATACAAATTGTGTAAAAATGTGTATAAAACACCATTTCTTAGGTTTAAAATTTGACACATAAGTCATGTGTGAGTTGAATTTTGAGTTGGAATCGAGTAACACGTGTTTTGATGTGAGTAAAGTTATGTGCTGTTCCATAACACTTGTCTCCAATGCACGATTTTCTATCAAACTGTTTCGGCCAGTCCTGTACATCTGACACTTTGTCATGCTTCTCTTAAATCTGACAACATTTGAGGGCATAGTTTTTTTTTGTTAGTAAGTAAACTTGAAGATTTGTGTATGCACTAACCCGGTTGATTGTTGATATATTAGCTAATTAATTTTAAAACACTGATTAGCCAAATGGCCTTGATATTGCTAATTTCTGGAAGTCTGTCAATCACAAACCAACATGGTCTTTGACAGAAGCTTCTGTTATTCAGCCTTTTATCTGCATAGAGATGTTATATGGACATGCAGTGATATGACCTTTCCTTAACCCTTTGAACCCGGAGCTCCCATAACACTATGGATAACGGGCCGGAAAACCAGCCAGCCATGTTCAAAGGGTTAAGTTGCCCATGATACGGTGATTGTGCCTTTGCATATGATGCTGTAGTAATATTTTGAATATGATGCTGTAGTAATCTTTACACATCTTATTTAGAGTGAATGCTTTTTTACTGTCATAATTTCATTCAGATAGTTTTAGTGGGTTCTTAAAGGTGCTAAAAAAGATTGTCTACATATGCACATAAATGCCATATGTGTATGTGCATGGGTGCATACAGTCATATTATTTCAATGTTTTCAAGGGTTTGTAACTAATGTGTATGTAGATGAGGTTAAGTATGAGTTTGACAGACTTTAAATCCTAAAACCAGTTTATCCATGTCTGATGACATGTTCTGTGCAGTTTTATTTTACAGTTGACACAACTTAACTGCATAACTTTAGAACCGAGCCTTAAGCAACTTATGCACATGTTCTGTGCCAAATTGGTTGAAATACTTGTATGTAGTAACAGATAGAGCCTATGTTCTGTAATGCCTTCAGTAACCATTCAGTTCAAGTAAATCTTATTTTCCAGGTGTTTTAGCAACGCTATTCACTCCACCTACGTCCTACGTCAAGTCTTGCAGACAACACCAGCCATATAGCATTTTTATAACTTGAACAAGTGTCTAGCAAACTGCAAGAACAGTGTGAATGACAAACACTAAATGGAACAATAATATGATCAGTTTGCACATTCTGAAAGTTTTACCATATGCACTTAAAATAGTGGCATCGACTGTATTTCCAGAATAATTATTTTTGTGATGTGAGCTTCTTTAATAATTATTGTCTATGAAATATATTGTCTACGAACTATTTCATGGTTACTGGGCATGTCAGTAATTTGGTGATATTAAATTTATTTGAAGTCGGTGCTGTTGTACCTTGGTTGGACTGGAGAAACTTCTTCTGAGTAGTTATCTTGGTATTCTGTGTGCCATCTCTCTGAATGATGGGGCGTGCAGTACTCGAGTAATTAGTGTTCTTGACTATCACCAACAAGTTAGGATTAAAGTTCCCTCCAGGGCAAAAAGTTTTAAAGATTTATTTCTGCTCTAATTGCAGCAAATTTAAGCAAATTTAGCTATTAATGAGTACATTGACAATACACTTCCAGAAAAAAACATCAGGCAGCCAACCAACTTCATAAAGAAACAACAAAATGAACTTGCTAAGATTTTATATCCATGGATGTCACAGTCAGATCTTAACCCATTGCCGACCAAAGTGTAGTAAATGGCATGGGAAATCCTAAAAGTAAAGGGTTAAGGAACTGTTCTGCTTCTTTCACTTCTACATCTAGTTCTTTATATTCATGTCTCTGAAATAGTAAAAAAATTATTTGTGTGAAGACTGAACATAATTTTTCAGTTATCATGATGTAATTCATAGACATGTTAATAAAGATATAAATTTATATGTATGCATTACAAATGAGAACGCTTTCCGTGCTGTGGCACTCTGCGACCGAAAGAGATGTATACCGTAGTTTGCGTTCTCAGACAATGCTCTTAATCTGTGCTGTTTTTCTTCTGGCATTAAAAATATTTCTGTATTTACGAATGTAGCAATTGTTGTTGTGAACATAGTAATCTAGTTGCTTGTTCTTATCTTTTTTTCTGTAACCCACATTTGTATCAGTTATCAATTCAGCTTTGTAGAAACTAGTCAAGACTTGTAGTCAAGACTCGAAAAAGTCAAATAGAATAAGCCCCAGAACTATAAGCTATAACCAAAACTAGGCCTATAAGCTGCAGATTCACTGAGTTTTACTATTCATGGTCTAAGGTAGATTTAAATTCCTATTGTCATTATTTGATGGATAATTTGTGACCAATATTACTATGGTACTATTATATTATTAATGATGCCATTACCACAATATTGATGATCGAGGGTTTTGACTAATTGTAAGCTGGTATTGTTGCATGGGCTAAAAGGTGTTGCCTAGAGTACTATCGCATGATTTCCTCGAGTACCATTATTGTTACTATTGGTTTTATACTACAAGGTATACAAGATCTGCTTGTCTGGAAATTAAACACTGAGTAAAATGAGTGATATAATGCCTGGAACTGACTGTTCAGTACAGAATTATTATTAGTAGTATTTTCTCTTCAAACTAATGATAATGTTGAAGCAGAAATTATCGTTCAGCAATGATACGTTAGAAGTAGAAAAACTGATCTCTTAGGCAGAAATGTTCGCACACGAGTAAAATTTTGGTATATAAATTTAAAAATCCTGATCTCTGGAAGCTATTCTTATTACGGGTACACTTTATGTTATTCGTTCCAAGGTAGCAATGATCCTTTGATGAATATTTATAATTAGAACTGATAAATATTATTGTGTTGATGGTTTTTTAGTTATGAGTATTTATTTGTTGCAAAGTTGGTAGTGACATAGGTGGGGGAGAGGAAGATGCGGATTTCAAGTCTACTAGTAGTAGAAGGCTTATAATGTGGCAGTAAGACATGACAACTGCTTCCTATGCAGAGACAACCAATCTTTTAGTTTGGTACTGGTCGTTGTAATGTCTGCTTTCACCAGCCATTATTTTATTAATTGTCTACGGGTTTCTTGTTTTTCCCCACAAGTGCTGCTATTGTGTGAGATTGTTAGCAGATGCTTTACAAACAGAGATGGTGCCACCATAGATCGTAGCTGGTTTGACCTGTCTATTTTACTCTTAACATACCTTATGACCTGCCAAAAAATCTGGGGATTTTTAACATCTTCGTTATGGTATATTTAATTTCTTTGACCTGCTGAATAACTGCATGCATACATACACATATGTATACATGCACACAAATATTACCATAATTTTAATTATTTATGATTGCTTTTGATTATGCAGACTGTTGAACAGTTGAAGGAGTGTTGGATGCTGGTGTTATGCGATTGTTGGTAGTCTGATAGAGTTATTATCACTGCATTTATTTTCTACTTTAATATTAAATAATTTAAATCTGTAGCTTATTACTTAGTGATTGTGGGCTTGGATCTGTGGGTCTTGGTAGACTCTGAAAGGACTTGTTAGAACCGTTCATTGTATTGTGACCAAAATAGATGTTTGCATAAGAATTTTTAGGACATTTAGGACTGACTTTAGTCAAGAATTTTCAGTTCACTTACATCCCACTTTGACACGTTGACCGCCTACACGCCATGTTAATTGACTGGCTGAAGAACTCGTCCTTGGCGGTCAATGTGTTAATACACTTTAGTATACTAAAAGTGACTGGGATACCAATACAGCTTGTCGTTAAAATGTTAACCTTTGTTTCATATTATAAGCATGTGTAGTGTCAGAGATGTTATGGAGCATTTAATTTCAATATATTAAAACTCAAAAATATTAATTGGATTTTTGTCTATAATTCATTCATTGTTTAATCATGTGAGCTAATTTCAAATTGGGCTTTAAACTTCACTCTGTCCTTGATAAATCTGTTTTATGCTGTGACATGCTTAGTTGACGAAATGAATATATATCTCAGATGGAATTTCTTGTCTTCCTAATAAAGGTGTCAAACAATCAGACATCGTATTTCTTGCAAAGATTTTAATCAAGAGATGATGGTGAAGATATTCTGATTGTATTGTGCCATCTGATCATTTTGGATATTTTACAAAATCATATGCTTATGAAAATTTGAAGTTGATCATATGGGCTGTTTTATCAAATACAGTTACTACATGTTTGGTATGCCTACAGTGTACGAGTTGTGTAATGCAAACTGCTGGTAAACCATTTTCAAAATAAGCAGTTTACATAACAGCTATACACCCATTATATACATTATATATATATATATATATGTGTGTGTGTGTGTGTGGTGTGTATATATATATATACATATATATATATATATATATATATATATATATATACTAGCTGGGTACCTGGCATTGCCTGGGAATTTTAGGATTCGCCCGTTCCCAGTCAATGCCATACTTCCCCACCCTCACTTTGCCCCATTCGCTCCCTTCCTCTTTCCATCTCTCCGTGACTTCGTCCATCCCCTCCCTCTCTCTCTTCCTCCCCCGTCCCTTCTCCCTCGCTCACTCCCTCCCTCCCGCCATCCATCCCTTGCTCCCATGCCCACACCGACACAGTGAAGGTTTAGAGTGAAAAGCACAGAAAGTGTGGGAAAAGCTCAAAAAGTGTGGAAATGCAAGTGATTTTACACACAAAATGTGTACTAACCCGGTTGATTGTTGATATATTAGCTAATTAGCATAATTAATTTTAAAACACTGATTAGCCAGATGGCCTTGATTTTACGCACCCCCTTCACCATGGCCCCATGGTGGGACAGATTCGCAAACCCCTCCACTGGGTGTTCCATGCCCAGACGGACACAGTTACTGTAGTGAAGGTTTGGAGTGAAAATCTCAAAAACTGTGGAAATGCATTCTGGTCAAACAGTTTCCTCTTTATATAAATGGACTGTTTGTCTGATGGGAAAACCTATTGTGATCCTGTACATGTGCCCTCTCAGTGAATCTATACAGCAATGTGTGAAGCAGGTTCAGACCTTCAATCAATAGGATATAATCTTATGACTTTTGTATCATCATATTATATGCAAGATTCACCACTGGCCTTGTGACTGGAAAGTCTTTGTTAAGCATCAAAAATTTTAACCCTAACTACAAATCAAAACAATTCAATAATGGGACTAAAACCAATGAAAAACCACAGAAACATTATTTAAGAGATTTGAACTAATTGCACAGAGGCCATGCTAGATGCAGGATAGAGGTGATCGACTGTCTTTCAGCTTGATCCTAGAGAGGTAAGTCGAACACTTTGCATCTTATTTTCCTGTTCTGGCTAAATGCTTGAGACATCTCTTTGGAAATGGGATTAGGAAAGTGTAGGCTTACACTAGTAGTTTCTACTTAAATTTCTAGGGCCAACGACATTACAATGGTTAACTAATTGCCATTAAATTTTCTTAGTCACGATAAGAGATTGAGTTGCTTTTTTTTATCTTCTTGTCTTGTGCTACCAATGACGATGGCGATGTGACATAACCAACATTTGATAAATTAAAACTTTATATTATCGTCAATTATTCGAAATCGTAAAAGTTATAGGCCTACTTCTAAGGCGTCTCTCGAAAGTATAATATGATGATACAAAAGTCATAAGCTTATTCACGAGCATTGTATCAAGCCAGTGGAATTCTTCACAGGTTACCAGAACTCAGAGGAAAGCTCGAGTCCGGTTGCTAGAGGGGCGACGTAGCTGTTAAGTTAGTGTCGTTTAATCACTTAAAATCGCGTACGTTGCTCAGCAGAACTACTAACAGTTTACTTACTCACTTCTGTATTACATAGAACCAGATCCTAGCATCGAACTTTCTCAAAATGAGTTACTATTTTAGGAGCGGTTCCACGATGCGCAGTTCTGATAAATAACTCTGCAAAATCTCTGTGATACGTATTTCTAGCATATTGCTATTGCATATGACGACAAAAATATATTAAAACATGTGAACTTTAGAATTTTGAAGAAATTTTGAGAATTAGTTTTTTAAATAATAATTTGCTCAAATAGCCTCGTTGTCTGGTTTAGCAAACGAGATATGAGGGCTTGAGTGCAGTGCAGAATTTTGCTGGGGTTAAGTTGATTTTTATGTCTGTTTGCTTTAGCAAGTTCATCAAAGTTTATTTTTATATAACATAAATTAACCTTACATTTGTCTGTTGGAATTTAACTTGTACCGCGTTATAATGTTAGTTTTTCTCTCTTGTGTCGATATTTGATGTCCACGAGCAGTGTGCTTTTATAAATAAGTAAGCAAGTTGGAAAACTTTCGTCGTGTTTAAATGGTGCAACACGGGTATTCGTTTACGTTAACTTCAATTTACCTGAGCGGTCTGTCTGAATGTAATTAAAATGGCTTGTTGATGAGTCATTTGGATGTTGAGCTAACTGTAACCAATTGTTGAATTTTAGTATAATCTTTAAGCGTGAATGCAAATGATGTTTAAGTAGAGAGCATATCCTTGTAGGGGCAGTGATGTGCATCATGGTTCTTTTTAACTATTGCCTTGTTCTAATATGTATTAATGCATCTAATATTATTATTATGCTGACTATGCATAAAACGCCGTAGTGTGTTTAAGGCAGCATTTACATGCAAGTTCATGAACTCATTTGCGTTTTTAAAAGTATTTTGCATGTTTCCATTGTGTTACATTTCCAACTAGTGGTTTCATGTTATGCTTGCATTCATTTAAAATGCATGCTTCCCAGTGGGTCATATTGACGTTTAATTTGAATATTAACCTACAATTTTAACTTTTATACCCCATTATGTCTTTAGTTTAGCTCAATCTATAATTTAATCTCAACTTCACATATCTGTGGCTGAAAGTGGTATATCTCTGGTTATCTCTCTGTGCTGGTTTAACGACCATAGAAAGCGTTATTTTTGTTGCTATCTATATTAAAAGTTCTGCAAATAGACACATGCACAAAACATAATTATACATTTAGATTTTACAAGATAAAATAATGCTCATATGCATAGATATCGGATTGCCATCTGGAACCATTGTACTTAATTAAATAACCGTTGGTTATAGCATGCTTCTAACATGTCACTCGTACTTGTTGGTTTAAATAAATGACAGCATGCAAAATTGTGGAGGGGGAAGAGTTGTATTGATGTTTTTAGTGTTTGGGTTTCTCATTTCTGACTGTAATATGAAGGTGTCTGCTGTTTTAGGTGTGATGTTGTTCACTGCTGCTTAGTCTGGAAAGAATTTTATCACAGCAACGCAACCATTAAATTGTAATTTAACCAAGAATAAGACAGACAAAAGCAGAAAAAGCAACAGACAAGTACGAACTGAATCAAGAGGATTGGTAATTTAGGCAAACCGAGGAACGATAAACCCAGCAAAAAGAGAGGTGTACCATCAGAGAAGCAGCACTGCAGTCGAGGGAGGAGGTGTGTGTGTGATTAGTGAGAGCTGGAGAGTGAGCTTACGAGAAGGTCGTGGCTCACTGGGATTTGGAACAAATTTTCGAACAAGAAGCTTTTAAAAATCTAACTACTAAGTGTACTTCAATCAACCTTAAGCAAGTCAACAAACAATTAGGAAACATGAGTGCGGTGAAAGTTTCATGGAAGGTAATTTTGTTATGCAGAACTGATCAATGTGTTATTGTGGCTTTCTTTAAGTGGTATCCTCGTAATGTTGTTAATTGAATGACTAGAATTTGACTTCCAAAGTTATAGTGATGGACGTCTATTATTGACTTAACATTACAGAAATGCTAGGATATGTTATAATTTGATAGGTAGATTTATGAATAGTACTGAAACACTCAACCATGCAGGATACCTTTTTCATGATGATGTAAAAGTAAGCAATTTGTGCTATATTTTGTAATTGTCATTTGATGATGTTTCTTTTGATATCTGAGACATCTTTTACTATATTAGTAATGCAGTGTTTTATATATTGCAATATGTGTCAATGTAATGAAATATTTTATATAAAATATTTGATTATTATTATTGTTAATTTTTATATGAAATTACTATTAAAGTACTATCAATGATAGTGAGATTATGATACAGTGTTGCTGGAAAGGCTACACCCAGGGCTTTCATCTTGGAGACATAAAATATTATGAAGAAAAGAGCCAGCCAAGGCCAGAGCATTAACGCTCTTAAATGCTGGGAAGCCAGTCAGCTGCACAATGTGCACATGTCATATATACTGCTGTATTTGACTCAAACTTTCTGAAAACAAACTTATTTTGACTAGTGAGATAATATTCATGCAGCACTTTTGTGAAGTAAATGGTCTATGATTATTGGGTGTCTTGATGCATGCGTAGTTGAGTACATATGAAGTGTGTTTCTTAGAATGAACAGTCGCCCGTGAAGGATCCGGCAATTCTGGCTTTCCAGCGCTCTCCTTCTGAGACTTCTACTGGCAAAAGTTCAGCACAGGGCAATTCGTCAACCAACAACAACACGAGGCTATCAATCAGTAGAGAACTGGGTGTTGTTGAAAAGCTGTTGGTGAGCAGACTTTTACAGTTGCCATTCACTCTAAATAGCATGCCTGTGTGTAATGTAAGCCAGTGTAGTTTTGTGTGTATGTGGATTTTGAAGGTCATTGCAAACAATTTGTGACCACAATGTATAGTATATGCTTGTGAAATGTCACAAACTGCCCTTGTGGAAATTGTGCTGACTACAAAACTGGATAATATTCCATGCTATATACTGTGTGCATTTTATTATAAAACTTGTAGTGATTCAAACTGCTATATTTGTCTATGGCAACATCTGGTAATTTCCCACGTAATTTGTAACAATATATGCGTATTATTACTTGAAAAATGAGAAGGTTTCATGTACTGATACTGATCAATGTGATTAAACATTGAAATATACTGAATTGTAAAGAATTTCTGCTGAAACTTATTACTTTATTTGAAAAGTCAGTGACAATAGGCAATGAGATCTTATATTGTTAAAAATTAATAATATTCCTCGTCAATCTTGTGTACATTAAAAACCAAATGAATTAACTTTGCTTTTGTTGCCTCATTAAATTTTGCAAGTTGGTAACAGACTTCACTGCACAGTTTGTGACTTTAAGTTTTCAAGCCAAACTCAGCATTTTTTTCAGCACTAATACTGTGCTAAGAGTTGGCAATTCTCTATTCCCTGCTTTGACGTGTCATCCTCGGCTGATAAGTTATGGCTTGTTGTTGGTGTACCATCAGATGATACCATTTAAATTAGACCTGACACAGTAAAAGTTATAAATTGCAATGCTTTCACCTGTTCTATTTCTTTTCAGCACTAATTTTATTCTGGGATAGCCCAATTTCATGGCAGTTTCATACAAGCGTCACTCAAGATTTATGAACTCACAGTGGTTCATGTAAGAACTGTGACTTTTATTAATTATCAATTGGTTTTGTGTCGTCTTTCTTTCAGTCTAGCTACGGATTTCTACAGTGTGCCAACAGACAAGGCCGACTCTTTTTTCACTTCAGTGAAGTTGCGAGTGATGCAGATAGTCTTAAAGTTGGCGGTATGAAAAATATGTTTTTCATAATCATTTGCATGCATGATATTATATAGCTGTCAACTTTAGTATATATGAAAAGAGACAGACAAGACAGTTTGGCAGCCAGACATGTGATGATAGAAAGCTATAGAGAATAGGGGCAGAAGCAAAATTATGATATTAGGATAGAGAGCTGTAGTGATAGAAACTGTTGCTAGTGCTGAAAAAAAACGTCCCTTTGTGAATCACTAGTTAACACATTGACCGCCTACACGCCATGTTAAATGACTGGCTGTACTACGACTTAACTCATAGTAGGCGGTCAACGTGTTAATACTATGTTGATGAAAAATCTATTAATATGTATGACATCAAGGCTTGTCATTCTGTCATGAGTATGTATTCTATACATACTCTTAAATCTTCATGTGTTGTCTCTTGTTATGATTTGTAAGATCCCACAGATGAGCATTGTTTGGTGTAGCAGTCTCATGGAATTAGGTGGATACCAGGTATATTACATACATGTATATATATATATATATATATATATATATATATGTATATGATGACTTGCAGACTGCAAATAACCAGGATCTAGGGGATTGTTTCGAAATTTCCGCTGAATTTTCCATTCTATAATTTAAGCGTCTGTGGTAGACCACAAGTAACTAATTTATGAAGTTTGATTTTCTTACATGTTTTTCAACTGAAGACCTGGTCGAGTTCCAGCAATCGTCTGATCGTCGGACTGGAAAACCAATTGCGGTTTCAATTTTGAGAGTGCCAAATGGAAGCCTTGTTACTTATGAAATAATCAGTGAGAAGACTGTAACAGGAACGGTACTGGCGGAGGCCAAGGCATCGAAAAACAGAGGAGTAAGATACTTTATTATTTTAGTCATTCTAACCCTTGCTTTGTGATTGATCAATGATCAAGGTAAAAAAAAATTGAACTGTATTTTAATGTTGTTGGTCTTCATTGTTATTTTCTTCCTTAACATCTCTAAAAGAAGCAGATGTGCCTATTATGAACACTTGAATCCACTGCAAGCTGCCGCATATTACCATGAGCAAGTTATCAATCTGTGGTGGACAGAGTTCATTGTTTTGGGCGTCAATTTGCAGTAGAGATAATTGCATCAGTGATATTCCGGATGTTAACCTGATTGCGGCTTCATTTTGATGTGCATCGGTTGGCGCATTGCTGCTACAGAATTTACTAATTAATAATTATTTCATGATGATTAATAATTGAGGTGTGTTGTCTAATTAATTGGCCACTTACCTTGCTTGTTGAATGATAATTTCAGAGTGAAGGTGAGGCACCAAGCCTGCTGGATGGCATGGGAAGGGTGACCTATGAGCAGAGTGGAGAGACGTTCTTCCTTCCATTTGCTCTCGAAGACATTGAAGGAGGACAGAAGATCCAGGCAGGGGACACTGTCGAATTTTACATATCAACCGATGAGAGGTTCGTTTAAGTTTTTTATGCGTCATTTAGTCTTTGAAAATTTCTTCTATCGTCAACTTTCGTGTTTCGTATCCTAGTTCATTATTCTTGTAGTGTTGCTTTCAACATATCTACACGGGGTCATAAATGCACTTTGCAGCCAGTGTAATAATTAAAGTCTTTGAGCTCTTTGTGTTTACGTCCTTTGAATGCTCATCATTGTAATTCAGTGTGAAGATTTGCATAAGTTTTAGTAGTTTTGGATAATATTTTTTCCAAACTGTAAAAAAGCATTTAGTGATTTTGTTTTATATATAGTTGAATATATAACAGATATTTAACTGTACAGTAAAAATGATGTGATCGTGTGAGTTGCTGCACGACTGTATTGATCCTACGTGTCTGTTGTATCTTTGCATGTTTTTTTGCGTGTAGAAATGGTAATATACGAGCACGTCAGGTGCGGAAGATTCGGCCGACGTCATCGGATCTGTTTCAAGGTGTTGTCTGTTCGCTGAAGGACAATTATGGCTTCATTGAAAGAGCGGACGTTGTTAAAGAGATCTTCTTTCACTTCAGTGAGTTTCAGGGAGACATAGAAGCCCTGAATCTCGGAGATGATGTCGAATTTAACATACAGATTCGAAATGTGAGTTTCAATGTGTTTATCTTGTTTATTTATACCAAATGATTGAGTAAATTTTTTTTAAATTCAATAAGTTAATATTGTGGTGGGGAGACTACTTTTGTCGAAATGGCACTAATTGCGATTTTTAAAGGTATGCGATTGTTTAGCACTGTGTTGTATTAAATTCCAGTTCTTGAGTTGATGTTTTGATGTTTTGAATTCTTGTTTAGAACAAGGAAGTTGCAGTCAACATCCAGCAACTGCCAGAAGGAACCGTTGTTTTTGAGGACGTTGGACTGGAACGCAAACGCGGCAAAATCCTCAAAACACTGAAGTCAGTTCATGGTCGGATGCAGAGCGACCCGCTTGCAGGACGAATTGTCTATGAAACTCTGAAAGGGTAAAACTGAGCTCATCTTCGCTCTATTCAGCTTGTGTATGTAATGCATCATGCATGTATCAAGACTTCATAAAGGTGTTGCATGCATGCTTAACCCTTTGATGCCAAGAAGGTAGTAAAATGTATGGGAAATCCTATATCCTCCGGCATTAAAGGGTTAACTTATATTAAAAAAAATGTGCTAAGACCACTTGCAAATTTTAATGTAATGTACCAAGACAATTTTTTAGATGCTCACAAGGCTCTAATATTGAGGCAAAATAACGTGCATAACTGCATATATCCATGAGCAGAATGCAATGATCTTTGGCATGTTTGACTTGACACTAGAGCATATGAAGTTCCTTGAAGTGGTTGTGGTTGGCCAATGAAGCTCAGCCAAGGAGTATTTTCCTGGACTTTATTCTCGCCTTAATGAGAAGGCTGTGGAGCATGACCCTCATTTAATCTGATATGTACGGTTGATTGACCAATATAGACTGAAGCTGACACTTTGGCAGACGACCTGCAAGGATAGAATTGTAATTGTTAAACTCGTCAAATATGTCAGAACTTTGCACTAAAAACTATTCGACATGCTTGTTTGCTTGTTTTTTAGCACTGCCCTACCTAAATGGTGTGCTGTGCTGGATTTCTGTGGTAATTTTGTATGCAATAATATATACCTCATCCATTTGAATCTTTGACCCACTAGGATCATACTTCTATGGACTTTGCATACAGGCTTCTATGTAATGTAATAAAATGATATTTAGCCAAATGAAACACAAAAACTTGCAGTGTATGTTTTTATTGGTTTGTTCATGATGTCGTCTGGATTTGATGTTGCAGTTCAATCGAGATACCATATGGGGACAGAGATCAGCTGGGTGATTACACTCTTCAGGTCGGGGACATAGTGGAGTTCTACATAGCAACCGATCGCAGGGATAAGCTACAGCGAGCGACCAACATCTGTCTGGTCGATGTTACATTCACAGTCAGCGGAGAGAAACGAGAAAGGGTACGCTGCTGGGACACTTGCTTTTTTTTCAAATGATGATTTGTTGGCCATCTGTTTTTTTGAGAGACGAGAGTATTTCAACCATGTGACATTGTGACAACCTGCTTCTACTAAATCTCTGTTTTTGTCATTACTTAATGCATTTGTCGTCTAGAACTATTTTTTCCCAATATATTCCGTCTGCTTCGTTTGCTTCCATCTCTGTATCTATCATTTGTCTTTTGCAGTTTATATGTTGCTTGGTAACTGAGTACTGTTGTCAGTGATGCATAATATAATTTTTTTCTTTTTATCACTTTCAGACCGTGTGACCTCATTTTCCCTCTTGCATTGTTTTACAGGGTTTTGTGACAACACTGAAAGATGCGTTTGGTTTTATTCGATGTTTGGACCGAGATGCGAGGATGTTCTTTCATTACAGTGAGATATTAAATCAGGATGAGCCACAGCTTCAGGATGAAGTAGAGTTTACCACTGTGCAGGTAAGAGTTAAGCCAGGCTAAACAGTGTCGGAGAGTTTAAATCTTTTGTTAAACTTTGCTCAATTGTATACTATGTTGCCACATATTATAAGCCTTAATATAAGGCAATGCACATGCCACAGAACAGGGGAAAGTTGTGTGAGAAAAGATTGAATAGGAAGATAGGGTAGATCTCTGAGCTCAACTGGTGATGGATACTGATATGCAGCTCTTAGAAAATGCTAAATTCTTAGTTTTAAAAGTCGAATGTTCTGGTTCTGTCACCTTTGGTAAATGACCGTCTATTATATGTTGATCTATATGTGCTTGAGTTCACGAGTGTATGTATGTTAAATAGATGTGGTAAGCTTGACTGAAGATATTTAAGTTTTGTGTTCAGGATTTCATCATGCATTTAATGTTTTTAAACTTTGTAATTGTAATTGAACACTTATAAAGCGCCGCTCACAGATTCAGTAGCGCTCCCGACCCAAGTTAACGCTCCCACTATCAAATAGTATAGTCTTCAGGCGTTTACGAAACAGAGGAAGAGAGAGACCAAGGAGCTCAAGACGTAGCTTGTGAGGGAGGCGATTCCAACAAGAAGGACCAACATAAACTGATGCTTGTGCATTATAAAAACATCAGTGCAGTGAACTTCAGTAAGCAGGAACTTTTTGTTTTCTTGTATTGGTTTAGGATCCAACTAACCAAAATCGAATGGTGGCAATTCGGATCAAGGTCTTGCCGAAAGGGACAATAGCTGTGGAGCAGTGCTTGCCAGAGAAGTTTACTGGCACCGTGGAAAAGGAGGCATTAAGTCCAAAGACTGGAGGTTGTTGTCTTTCATTATTGCAGCAAATCTTGAGTTACTATATATTTTATTATTGTGTTCTTGGTTTCTGGAAGCAGCCATTTTGATGGCAGAGGCCTGCAAAGTTATGCTCAGGTCTCCTATGTTATGCATGTGTAATCAACGATTTTACATGGCAGGTTTGGTATTTAAAGTTGGATCACAACGGTGAAGAGCTTGGCTTTTCTACCACTTACTTTGCAACATTGGCGCTTTGCTGTGTGTGGTCAGCCCCTCGTTCTACAACCGCTTTCTTTCTCTGATTATATGGTCTTGTAACATCCTGTTGGGAGCACCTCTTGTTAATTTCTCAATGAGTTTCTATTTAAATGTGCAGTTACAAATTGCAGGTTACTGTGGTCTCTTCTGAAGATTTGGTGAAGATTGCAGATAATATTTTGCATATTTTTTGTCAGATTGGTTCTTCGATCAAGGTGGTCTTTGCTGCTGTTGTCATTAAAACAATGATTTGTTGACTGCAGTCTTTCGAAATGCTCGTCACATAAAATGTGTTTAATGGTTAAATTTTGCAATGGATGATAAATTTATTATTTGTTGTTTTAGGCAAAGCAGTCGATTCTGATATTGGAATAATTATGTATGATGTCAGTGGAACAAAACAAACCATACCCTACTCAGCAAAGGCACTGACTGATGGTTACTGTCCAAAGTATGGAGATCAGGTGAGCACAGTTCTACACCAGTTTTGCACCTATGGCACTCGCAAGACTTATGTAATTTAGGTCTATTTATTGTTGTATTGTAATCGTGCATTTGTATAACACTACTGCACTGCCTTTGAAGCAGATTATAACGGATGGATTACACAATGATTTAAACTGAAGATCTATGCATTTTCTTGGATGAAAAACTATTATAGCAAAAAGAAAGCTTAAGTATGTTACAATTGCACAATACTGTTACTGGATATTTCTCAGGTGGAGTTTCAGATCTGTGAGTGTCGCAAGAACAATACCAAGACCGCCGCCAATGTGCGCATCTTGGCCACACAACAGCCAGTCGTTAAAGAATCAGCCGTTCGAGAACAAGGCATCTTAAGAGAGCGAAGTGTTCAAGAAGTGGCTGCTGTCAAAGAGCCAGTCAGTAAGGAGCAAGGCTTTGTAGCTATCCTGAAGGAGAATTGTGGCTTCATCGAGATGGCCGATCATGAGAAAGAAGTCTTCTTCCAGTTCAGGTCGGCCAATTTTTCGTAGCTTTATTCCAATTCTTTTGGATATAATTCTCTATTAGCCTTAGAATATTTTGTTGCTTTCCTATAAGACACTGTGACTGAATACTGTAATCAATTTTAAACTGATCATTTGTCGGTCGTGTGATACATAATTTGTTTTTTTCATGAAGTTAATGTATTGTATTGTATAAAAGCATTTATAAAGTGCCTCTATTAGGGTGAACCGTTCAGAGGCGCTCCAGTGTCTATGATGCCCTAATGTGCTTGTGTAATTTTTTTATGCAATGGTTTTTGAAGGAGCTGTTTAGTATGTACAACGTTTTAAGAGAAGATTTGTTTTGCAGCAATGTGGAAGGAAATGCTGCTGAACTGGATCTTGGAGACGAAGTGGAGTTCAGTCTTTCACATAAAACAGCAAAAGTCAGCGCAGAAAACATTCGCAAACTGTCGAAAGGCACAGTGACACCTGAGGTTATTATCATCATTTCACATTAGACATCTTGTGTGTTGTGGTCTTTTGGTGACGTAGAAACAGATCTGTATGGTTTCACCTTCACAACCATTTGTGAATGCTTTCTGAGAGAGATTGTATTTGGTTGAACAATAATCCATCTGACTAATTAATGCTTTGTCTGTTAGTTTAATAGTTGACTTATAAAGCAAATTAAAGTGATGAACATTTAACATATTTTTAATGTACCTGAAACTATTTGTGGATATACTTTCCATGTGGTATCTTGCATGTTCTCTGCTTTATCTTCACTCAATGGCAGGAGTTAAAGGGCACATGAATTTACTGGTGTGACATGTTTAATTATTGTATAAAATATTTTGCCGCAGGAGTTGCAGCCGGGTGTCCTTGAAGGCAAAATCCTTCGAACGATTCGCATTATGAATCCTGACCAGGTGGAATACAGTGGACTCATCCAGCTGATAGAGAAATCGGTCGCTGAGTCTGGCAATGCAGAGGTTACTTATCCGTACGGTGTGACGAGCCTTGTGGATAAGCGGGATATTCCTCAGAAGGGCGAGGTCGTCCGCTTCCAGGTCGCAGTTGTCAAGAGTTCGGGTAAACAGCGAGCTACACGTGTGGCACCAGTTCGACTTTTTATCCATGGAAAAGTGGAATCGATGAAAGGACAGGTGAGTGCCAACGAAGACAGGTGGTTGTTATGGTTGTAATGTAACTGGAGAAGGGGTTTAGATTGGGTATCAATTGGGTAACTGGTGGCAATAAGATGAATTTTGGTCAGGTCTAGCCCTTTGTGTTCAGGGCGTACGAAAATATTGCCTTAGCACTGCCACACTGCATGCTGGGCAGAAGGAGACTGATTGTTGTCTGACTTTATTGTCTGCTTATGCCTCTTGTTTTATTATTCACCCAACCTTTTCTGTTACACTGGATTTTGAATCCATGCGAAGTACTGCATTATGGCAAGCTTCAGATTATGCTAAAGTGATAATTTACAATCATGTACATGGATATGGAGCACTGTAGTGTAGAGCTACTGTATATTTCAAAGCAGTAATAGGTTAACGACAGCATGAATTTGCTATACCCTGAAGATTTCACAGGCAGAGAAATTGCTTGCATATATATATAATGTTGATCACTAAATGGTGAATTGATCAGCTACACGCTTGGGATCAACAAGAAGAGACATGTGTCGAAACTCTACGATATGTCATGTGCTATTTGAGTTTTCGTCCATAGATTGCAAGTGTGCATCATTAAGCTTTGAGAACCAATGCTACAAAGACCGTGTTTATCAGAATTCACAATATAGCGATGCATGTTATAGTAAGGATCTGGTGTGTGTATTTGTCCCTCCTTAATTATGGTCGTGCTTGGTAGACTGAACTAGTATGTTTGTTTTAAGCTACTGCTGTCAACTGAATTTGGAAACAAGTAACATTTATTCTTATTCGTATGTTGACAGACGGGTGTGGTGACGTCTGAGGGTGAAGAGGGCAAGAGAGTCTCTTTTCATCAATCTGAGGTTCAGGATGGGGTTGATCTGCAACCAGGGGACGAGGTCGAGTTTTTGGTCATCCGAAAACAGTCGACGGGGAAATTTGCCGCCCTCAATGTTCGCAAGACCGGGTAAGTCTCTCTCGTGATAACTAATGGTGTATGCATTTGCCATGTCTCTTCAAAATTCTGTTGGTGAGACTGTTGATCAGGCAGTTGGAAATGGTGGTGTGGTGGGTGTGATTGCTGTGTGGTAGTTGATTCGCCCTCTGGATGGGGTGCGTAGCTAGTATTCAATCACAACACCTCCCTACCTACAATCACTGCTGCAGTAACTTCTTATATCCTACTGGAGCCTTGATGCAGAACAGTTATGGATTCGCGTGCAATTCACACCTCTGTCTGTCTGTCTGACTTGACTGCAACTCTCATCATAGCTCAAATTCACTTCTTTCCTTCAACTATTTTTTTTCAAAATTACAGCCAAATCTGAGTTAGGTCAGTAACAAGCCCTTGGTGATTTCACATGGATTTCAAGCGCATAGATATCTAAATGCATCTTCTCCTGGCAGCTGACTGTCTGCACCTCAGATTTATTTGTTGATGTGACCATGAAAACATTAGAAATTTAATTAATAATAATAGTGATGATGATGATGATGATGATGATGATGATGATGATAACAATAATACTGTGCATGATCAAAACAGTTTCTAATTTTCTGACTTTGACCAGGGTTTTCTTATGCTTGGTCAGAACTGACCATTTTATTGATTTCTTCTATACAATTTATCACTTGCATTGTAATTTTCATCTATGAATCTGGTGAGCAATTGCATTTTTCTTTATGCACAAACGATACAGTGAGAGACAGCGCCCAGAGCGTTTGATTTCACGTTTGAAGAGCACCGCAGACGATTTGGGTCCAAAGGTCGTAGTTATTCGTCAGCCGAGAGGACCGGACGGAACGAAAGGCTTCAAACAATCCAGGTCGTCGGCATCTCCCCCCACGTCATCGTCAACATAAAGAAGGTCACTGACCGGAAAAGTCGTTCGTGACTTCAACTGTTTGCCTTGTTCCATGTTATGCAAAATTACAATATAAAGTCAGTGTTAGCTGCAGAACAACTTTATAAAATTGTCATTTTGCTGGTTTACGAATTGTTTCACATGTTGAAGTTAGTGTTATAGGTTTTAGTCGTCGTCCAGTCATAATGTGCGACGAGACTTCATAATATTGTCACACTTACTGAGTTAGTAGTTCATACTCATCGGTTTACGGGGTTCTGCAAAGACTGTGATGGTGGCGCAATTAGCAGCAACGTCACGTGTAGTTTATCATTCATTGTGTTCAGTTTTCATTTTTTTTGTCTGTGGTTCACAAATCATTAGAACCTGCACAACCTAGAGCCGCTGTTCTCTAGTCTAGTCCGTTAGCTTTAGGGCTAAAAGAATTTTATCGTTCATAAATTATTTTGATGAAATTGTTTTTCATTTTATTCTGTTTTGTGTTCTCTTTATTTTGTTGCTTTCTTTGTGATTCAGCGTGTCTGTGCTTTGAATTCTGGTCCTTGTTTTGTCTGACTATTTTGAATTTTATTTAATTAATAATTCTGTAACATTTATATTTATGTTTGATATATATGTATGTGTTTACTTACAGAAACACACACACATATATATAATTATGTGTGTGTATGTATATATTTATATGCATATATATTATATATACACAATCTATGTTGGTATTAATATTTTGTTATAAGATATGTTCCAGAAATGGCCTACATATCTCAGTAGGTAAGTTTGTATCTGCATGTAACGCAAGCCACTTTCTATGCATGCAGAGGTTTGAAAGAAGCTTTTATGTGGGCATACATCAATGTTTTGTGTATTTTTTGCATGCACATGTATATATATACAATTATACATGCAGTTAATATATATATATACACAGAACATTCTGCAGATATAAATTGCATGCCGGTACATATCTTCGGTGTCGAGTATGCTATTGGCAGTTCTCAGTGCCTCAATCAGTGTGCTGAACATCAGTGAATGACTGAGGAGGTTAGGGTATTTTTGTGTGTGAGTGTGTGTACATGCTTGTGCTACAAATCAATTGTGAGAGCGTGTATATGCTTGTGCTACAAATCAATTGTGAGTTGGGATTGGAGTTGTTTTATTCTTCTGTTTTGTTTTGTCTTGCGTTTTCATGGATCTGTTTTTCAAGGAGCAGGGAACGTAATACGGCATTGGTTGGTTGGGAAGGTCTGGGTTTCTGTTGATGATGATTCTGATGGTGCTACATGTGCTAACGCGATCTGCTTTTTCGAATATCTTTTCAAGTAATTCCTAAGCGGCTGTGTTCGAATTTCTGTATATCAGAGGATATTTTTCGGTTTTTCATTTCTTAAGCTTTTTCGTTTGACAAAGGCGTGCGTATTCAGCAGCTTTTGTTGTCCAAGTGCACTGCATGCAAACTGCTCTGAGTTTGTCATCGTTTGTGACAGGGATTTGATTGTAGTGTCACATGTGATAAGAGTCTATTCTGCACCACTTCCAGCACATAAGGACGCTCTGCATACTAATGACCGAAGACTGTGTCACATGTGGCAAGACTGAAATCTTTGTTACATGTAACGTTGTACTGAGAGATGCTATGTAGATGCTTCTTATTTTGGGTTGCTAAACAAAGCGCGATACAATAGCTACAGTTGGCCTTTGATGAGATTTGATGTAATGTCTTCTGTATACGACAGAAGTTGCTGGAATGGACACAATAAAAGTTGGACACTTGGATGGTTGTTATTTTTTTCAAAAATCTGTTTAAGAACCATTTAATTTCATTCATGCTCCACGTCATTGTGTACTACAATTGATTATTCCTGTAGAGGTATTGAACCCTCTTACAAGGATTGGAGAAGCGTTTGGCTTTCAAATAAATGTATCCTTCAGCGTATACATGTATAATGCAGACTGCTTCGTCTGCCACTTAGCCTATGTCATTGGCCTACAAAGTGAACTAGGTTTTTATCCATAGACCTAGGTATAGGCGCTACTTAAAATCTGTTTTAGAAACCAGCAACTTTTCATTTATCGTAAGGTTTATTCATTTCTACTGCAAGTCCTTCTAAGCTTAAACGTTAGAGACTAGAGAGTTTTGTTTAGGCGTGGAGTGAATAATTACGGTAGGCCTATGTCCAGAGGTTGCCACTGCAGAGGCAGATACAGAGTCGGATTAAGGCATGTTCAACATGTTCGGCCGAACAGAGGCCCCACACTTAGGGGACCCACATGCGGGGAAAAAATTGGTATATTTCCGAATGATATGCTGGGTCGTATTAACCGAACCGATCCCCAGCATCCTCCCTCCTATTGCGATGGGCCCATCAAGAAAATCGACTGACAGGGCAGGACCTATGTTACTGGTAGGCGGGGTAAGCCTTTATTTTAGAACACATAAAATTTTCGGAAACGAAGAAACCCGATAAAAACTGAAGATTGGTAGGCAAGGCCGTAAGGGGTGTTTGAACACCACCCCAATGAAAAAAGTAAAAAATAATATAATGAATTTACTAGAATTGTTAATATGAACAGGTTGTGTAGTGAAAAGAATTTTTAGTTAATCAATGAGTAAGCTTAGTAGCCTTAGTAGTTAAAAAGTAGGCTCCTGGGCCGATATGCATATAACCAGGAATATCCTAGGCTAAAGGTAGCCTTCCTCCAGACATAACTCAGCCAGACGTAGCCGTTGGAATGTAGCGGTATGCATTAAGATAGAATTGGAAGTGAATAACTAATCTACACATTCCTTGCACCCGACGATGAATGACGCTTGCTCTCCCCCATTCAATAGGTTAGAGCTGAGCGCGCATGCGTGAAAGATATTTATATGCGGTCGTTGCCAGCGTGGGGTGAACAGATCAAGATCAATTTCCACAGGGAAATATTGACGGCTGCCTATTGTTCATGCGTCCAGCTAAAGTCGGATGTCTATTGTTCACCTTCGGAGTAGCGGGCTTATACCTGCCTCCGAGTTGGAACAACGTTATACCTGTCGTAATTCGTTAATCACAGGCCATGCATACGGAAATTACCCAATGCTCCCGCATAGGCCACATTTAAGCTAAAGAGTATGAGTTATACCCTCTTGTGCATATCTGCCCAGAGTGAAAGTTCACCTGCTCCCTGGGAAAACTGACACCTATTTAGATTTTAGAGTCAATCAATCAATCAATTTTCGTTTAATCAAAACTTCAGGCTGGCAGAACGCAGCTATTCATGCTCGCTGTAGTTACCTACTACTATATTTTAATCGCATTTTTTCAACTTTTGAAGCACCAGCACCACTCGAAAGTAAACCGCAGGCACCAGTCTATTCATCGAGTTAAGGGGATGTCCAAATGGTAGTGAGAAGGAGGTCCAAGTCTGGTTACCAGAGGGGCGGCGGGGAAAGAGTAGCTGTTAAGGTGAGTGTTCATCATGTAGGCCTGGATTTATTTAATTGGAAGGATCAGATGAGTAGACCTATAATACCAGTAGGCCTATGAATTCTTTTGATCAGGCAAGACGTCAGTTTTAGGTGGCACCCAATGGTCATGGTTACAGTTTTTAGCACGAGTTTTAAAAATGCTAGGCACAAAAATAAAAGCATGTTTAATTTACAGAGGTTTGAGATTTCTAAACGTAGATTTCCTAGTTTCACTTTGTTTCTCATTAGTATAATTAATTCTCTAAAGCAGAGAAATTTGTTAAAGCCCAAAAAGTAGTCTAAAAAATAGGTGTCAATTTTCCAGGGGGGGGCAAGTGCTCCCTCCTGCCCCTGTGTGCGAGCACCCATGGCTGTTAGCCCTGTGACCGACCTATTATCGCAAGCAAAAAAGATCGTCTCGTACTTACGGTACTTATTAAGTATGAGACGATCTTTTTTACTTGACGTTTCAAGTAACTGGCATAGGTCTAGTACGATAGCCAACTAGGCCTAGGCTAATAGCATTTTCAACCATATAGCCTAATAGTGACGAGGAGTGTTTGTGGTGAGTAAAGGACCTCGTCGCTATTATATATATATATATATATATATATATATATATATATACACTGTGCCCCATAAAAAAACACCAAAAACTTTTCAAAAATCTTCTATAAAACTAATTATTTAAAACCGTCTCGAAGCTCGGGTGCACGGAATTGTTTTTCGTTGAACCCGGGGTGAAGGTCAACGGCGAATATTACAGGAATATCCTGTTGATGGAGCAGATGTTGCCAGCGATCAGAGGGATGTCAAGCGACTTATTCATTCTCCAGCAGGACAGCGCCCCAGCACATCGCGCAAAGGACACCATTGCGTTGCTGCGACGGGCAACACCAAGCTTCATTAGACCGGAACTCTGGCCAGCAAACTCACCAGACCTCAATCCCGTTGACTACAAAATTTGGGGTCTAATACAGGAACGCGTCTACCAGACAGCAATACGGGACATCAACGAGTTAAAGGAGCGCCTCATCGTTGTGTGGGCACAGTTGAAGCAGAGTGTCATTGACAAAGCTATTGAACAGTGGCGGCCAAGGCTGAGAGCCTGCGTTCAAGCGAAGGGACATCACTTCGAACATCTTCTTAAATGAAACATTACTTTTTCTTTTTTAACATTAGACTTACATGCGTTTCATGACAAAGTTTTTTGGTGTGTTTTTTATGGGGCACAGTGTATATATATATATACATAGGCCTATACATATATATATATAATATCCTTAACCCCTTCCTTGAGGAAGACGTATATATACGTCCAAAACAGGCATAAAGCATATAACCCCCCAGGGAAGGGATTAAGGGATATTGTTATATTGGATGGAGACACCGATTAGCTGGACGTGGCACGAGTGCTACTCTGTATCCAACATGCAGCAGAGAGGCAAGCCGCAAGCGTAAATTGAACGCCTGCCATCCAAATATTGATGGTTCAATCTGCTGAGCGAGACTACTATTGGTCGTGAGCATGTCTGTGTGTGTGTCTGTGTGTCTATCTGCGTGTCTGTCTGTGTGTCTGTCTGTGTGTATGTGTGTGTGTCTGTCTGTCTGTCTGTCTGTCTGTCTGTCTGTCTGTCTGTCTGTCTGTCTGTCTGTCTGTCTGTCTGTCTGTCTGTCTGTCTGTCTACTCGGTGGTCGAGAGTGGCAGACTGACTGACTGACGGTCGGCGGATGTCGAGGTCTGTGCGAAATGACATTGCCATTCTGCGGGACAGTTTGATTTTGACCTCTGCTGAAAGAGGTCGTCGTAAGAGGATTGTTCTAGCGCCAGATCCCTCGAGAGTGGACCGCCGCACCTGTCTATCTGCTCCTGACATCTTTTCCTGGCTGCTGCTGCTGCTGCTGTCTGTCATCCAGCCGCCATCATTCCATCACCCGTCGACGGACGTTGTTTGATTTGGTCGAGAGGGATGCGAAAGAAGAAAGGGAAGAGAGAGGGCGGGAGGGTTGGTTGGGGTGGGGGGAGACGGAGAGGCGAACGGTCAGCAAATCGTTGCAGTGTCTCAACGGAGGAGGCAGAGGACGACGACTGCGACTGCGACCGTTGCATGCATTATGCAGCGAATATCTTCCATTCGCCGACCAGATCATTCACTGCGCCTCGCTCCGAAAACCTAATTACCAAAGTGCACTGCGCGCTATTATCTGTGCTACGCGTCCGGCGTTAAGCAGCGAATTTGTATGTAGCACTAGCAACGAATACTGCTGCTACTGCGGCGGCCATTTGAACGCCATCGTCACTCCTCCACACGCCCCAGAACAACGCTAACGCAATTACCTGACCCAGCGAATCGTTGCAACGACGAAACGGAGTTTGGGGGAGTGGGGTGAGTAGGGGGAAGAGGGGACGAGGAGGGTGACGGACGAAGTTTCACGTAAACTGGCGAAACAACGGCTAATAACTTTAGGCGCTAATTTGGCAGATTACGCTGGTTCCCCAGTCGAGAGGCGGGTCGTCTAAATCTGTCGCCTCATCGTCGTCGTCGCTAGGTGGCTGCTCGTCTGTCGTCGGTCGAACGACGATTGAACGCGTCCTTCTTTCGCCACTCGACGGCGGCGGTGGTTCGTGACTTCGGCGATGAGCGCCTCTGCCGTACACTGCAGGAAGTGGCGAGTTTTATCGATGGTCAGTCACGGCATGTGCAGTCCATGCTTGACGCTGCATCTATGATGTCATTCGGAAACGATAATTAGTCAGAGGAGGGTAGGGGAACTTAAGCATGCAGTGACGACTGTTAAGAGACGCCTAGACTGAATGCTGGCGTGTGGAGATGCCATTCGAAGCTGTCTAAAGACAGAAAGGATTTGTCTTTGTCTGTTTAAGATTCCAGTCGTTCAGGAGACGGAAGCGAAATGAATTAACTGAAGCCAGTAAAGTGTCTTGAACACATATGTCTGGTAGCAACATACACTTCTGGTATAATTGGGATGTCTGCAATCTGCATAACTTCTACAGCGCAGGAATTTAACGCATAAGGCATGCTCATGATGCAAGGCAGCTTTTTCCTGCAGAAGATTGTCCGACCACATGTTGCAAGCCTATTTATACTGGACCGTGGAAGTCCAGTCTGGGGAAAAGCAAGACATCTTGCGTTGCAGAGTGGAGAAATCAGCCACCGGGAAAGGACGATTCTGAATTCAAATATTCTTTTTTAAGGAAGAATGAAGCACAACGTACATGTATACGTGTATGATGTTATTGATGTATACATGTAGCATGTATGATGATGTAGCATATATCAGACGATAAGTCAGCATCTAAGAAGATATTAAAATGATGATGATGACTGAATTGCGATCCCACTTGTGTTAGGCCTAATGTCATACATAATGCATACATATATATTTTTATATATCATGTAGTCTACCTATATTATGTGTCTTAGATAACTTGTTTATTAGGCTGCAGTCGTGCATTTGCACAACAATATCGCTGTCTGTCAGCCCGATAGGACCTACACGATTGGCTATACAAAAAAGTTATTTTTGAATTGCACTGCATTCATAATTGTATAATTATTTTTCGAATTTAGATTCAATAAATTTCAAGGCACTGACAATTAATCATACATTGCTATGCACCGGACACATATTCGCTGATCTTCAGCTATTGACAACCGCATGGAAACAAAAAACCATTGCACCAATAATGTTGGAATGGATGGACGGACGGATGGATGAAGGAAAGGATGGAGGGGCAAGAGGGGAAAGAGGGATGAAGAGGGCAAGAGGGGAAAGAGGGATGAAGAGGGGAGAGAGTGTATACATGGAAGTGATGGAATGGGGAAAGGAATTATTCACTTGCTTCTCCTCATCGCTCACTGCTCTAATCTTCACTAATCGATCATCTGTGACATGCAATGACTAATGTGAGTCATTAAAGTTCTGCAGAAGCACAGATGTTTTCTCTACGATGACCACGAAAATGATGATGATGATGATGATGATGATGATGATGATGATGATGATGATGATGATGATGATGATGATGATGATGATGATGATGATGATGATGATGATGATGATGATGATGATGATGATGATGATGATGATGATGATGATGATGATGATGATGATGATGATGATGATGATGATGATGATGATGATGATGATGATGATGATGATGATGATGATGATGATGATGATGATGATGATGATGATGATGATGATGATGATGATGATGATGATGATGATGATGATGATGATGATGATGATGATGATGATGATGATGATGATGATGATGATGATGATGATGATGATGATGATGATGATGATGATGATGATGATGATGATGATGATGATGATGATGATGATGATGATGATGATGATGATGATGATGATGATGATGATGATGATGATGATGATGATGATGATGATGATGATGATGATGATGATGATGATGATGATGATGATGATGATGATGATGATGATGATGATGATGATGATGATGATGATGATGATGATGATGATGATGATGATGATGATGATGATGATGATGATGATGATGATGATGATGATGATGATGATGATGATGATGATGATGATGATGATGATGATGATGATGATGATGATGATGATGATGATGATGATGATGATGATGATGATGATGATGATGATGATGATGATGATGATGATGATGATGATGATGATGATGATGATGATGATGATGATGATGATGATGATGATGATGATGATGATGATGATGATGATGATGATGATGATGATGATGATGATGATGATGATGATGATGATGATGATGATGATGATGATGATGATGATGATGATGATGATGATGATGATGATGATGATGATGATGATGATGATGATGATGATGATGATGATGATGATGATGATGATGATGATGATGATGATGATGATGATGATGATGATGATGGCGATGGCGATGATGATGATGATGGCGATGATGATGATGATGATGATGATGATGATGATGATGATGATGATGATGATGATGATGATGATGATGATGTTAATGATGATGATGATGATGATGATGATGATGATGATGATGATGATGATGATGATGATGATGATAACGATGATGACGATTATGGTGACGATGATTATGATGATGATGACGATGATAATGTCAGACAAGTCTGAAACTAAGCACAGGACCAGGTCTTCTTTAACCATCAACAGCAGCTTTTGACGAAGTAAGTTTTGGAATGCAAGCGGTTGCTTACAGTCGATGATGTTGCGAGGATTCGTGCATTGGCTTCCATGGCGACTTTTAAGTTGAAGGAAGTTGAGGCGGAGGAGGCTGAATGAAGAATATAATCAGTGTGATATTATGAAACTGATTTTATTCCGATTGCTTTTGGTCCGGAAGGAGACCGACGACATCATTGGGAAGATGACAACAGACGCGATGCTCTCACCAGCAGCAGCATCCGCCATCGCTTGAGACAGACCATGGATGGTACCATCAGCTGCAGCAGCAACCATCGCATCGATGATGACTCCGATTGCTATTGGTCAAGACTGACCAATGGCTGTCTGTGTGGGCGTGGTCAGTGGTGCCGTCGCTTGACCGATGGTCAGCACAGCACAGGTGTTGCTGCTGCTGCTGATGGTGCATGCAATAGATGATGCGGACGACGATGTCAATTGAAGACAAAAGGAGTCAATGAAAGTCGAGCGAGAAGTCATCTGCTGCTCATTTGTTCTTTCGTGGCGCAGCTGAGGAGGTGTGTGCTCGTCATCCTCATCCTCGTCCTCCTCTTCCACCGTATTCTTCATCCTCATCCTCCCTCATCATCCTCTTCCTCCTCATCCTCATCCTCCTCTTCCACCGTATTCTTCATCCTCATCCTCCTCTTCCACCGTATTCTTCCTCCTCATCCTCCCTCATCATCCTCTTCCTCCTCTTCCTCCTCTTCCTTCTCTTCCTCTTCTTTCCTCTTTGATTCAATCACGAAGCATTGACTCCGTTGACTTCGAATCATTAGGTTATAACCGAACTCATTCAGTGAAGACGAGACGCGATTTCGACGGTTAAAGACAATGTATGTTTTAGCCATGCAAAACTAATTGACACAACTCTATTACACAAAACATTCTATATTTATATAATATGGTCTTTATCGTAATAAATACGATGTAGGCTGGTAGGCCTATAATTATACAGAGCACAGTGCAATATTATAATGCGATGATTTATATGCAGCACAATAGGCTTTTCTCGCTTTATAAAAATACAATACAAAATTTCCATAAAACCCATCAGTAAATCTCACCATTTCTTATGCGCGACCTACGATTAGGAGATAATACTCGTATACAATTACGAATACTTAGGAGCTAGTGCATGCGTCTCGACTGATAAATGGTCAATGACGTCGTCACTGGGGAACTTTGCCTGAGATGAAGATGCGGACGACTGAATGAAGCAGCAGAAGCAACAACAGCAGGTGATGAATTCATCGTTGTTGGTTGTCTTCGGTTGATGGTCTTTGCTACTCGTCTCTCATTCATCAGTTCATCGACGATTGTAATATCATCGCAGATAAATTGATTCTTAGAACTTACGAAGATTCTGATTCTCGATTCGCATTGGACAATGTTCGAGAAAAGTCGAAGTGCGAGGACGAACGGAAACGATCTTCTTCTGAACAGCAGCTGTCAAAATCGTCATCGGACCATCAATGCATTCGGTGCTTCAGACATTCGACAAGGTAGGTCAACAAAGTTTCTTCCACTAAACCCATAAGCTTATATAGGCTTATATACGTGTTTTCTGTGCGTGCACATGCATGTGCAGTTGTACATGTGTAATTGTGCATGTAGGCTATGTATACTTCCATGTCTCGTTTCACTTTCTGCTAATTTGCATCTCACTTATTGAAATTAAATCACAACATCAACAATTACATCTCTTGCAATGGATTCTAAATAGGCAACGTTGAAATAAATTGTTGTATTTAGATCGTTCTTCTGTGTTCACATGCATGCATGATATAATTTGTCAAAGATAGTGGATGATGCTGTTGGCGTGCGATTGTGCGTAAAGGCCTATACCTCGACTCTGAACTATCTGCAATTCTGCATGTAAATCTAAATGAAATAATAATAGGCCTAAATGAAAAATTTGCAATTGATTTCGGTAGGCTAACGTTTATAAGATTTTGCATTCCCAAGAATAGCCTTTTGAACTTTATTTATATTTAGGCTAGTACGGTACATATAATAATATTTTATCTGCATTAGCTATTTGTTACTTTATAGTGATTATTCTATCGCATAGCGGCATAGCCTATAATAATTATGTTAAAGAAACCAATTTTTAGTATCGTCTGAAAGTTTTATAATACTGCACGCAACTGCATGAAGCATAACCAGATATAACCAGTATATAACCGAGCCTTCTTTTACGGGTGCAAATGTCCAGTACATTTGTGCCGCTTGTTTTTAACTATATATGGGTCTAAGAGGAAACAACCAATGTTTAAACGCACCTGGGGGAGCCCTCCAAGGGATGAGATCCCCTCCCAAACAAAATTCGCAAGGTGTTGTAACATATAGACCTCTATGCAAATATACGTATGCCTATAATATCTTTTCCCAGAGAAAAGAAACGTGTAACAATTTCCTTCTCCTTCTCCCCCCCAAAAAATTCAGGAGGTCTTGATGCAACATGTAGGGCATATATATAATAATATTCTGCTGAAAAACGGACTGGTTAGATATTTGTAAGAAAATTAGAGAAAAAGACCAAAAAGGTCATCAGTTTTTAAAGTACCGAAAATGGTATATGCCCCCTATATGCTTTATGGGAAATTACGACAGAATAGAAAGAAAGAGAAATTTTAGCAAAAAGGGAAAAGAAAGACTAAAGCAGTAGCAAAAATGGTAAATTTTTCCGAAATTTTGACTGAAATATAAAAAAAACCGAAAGACAGAATTTGATTATTCAAGTAGGCCTAACTGTTTCAGGTCCTGCAAAGATTGTGACCGGCCGAAGCAATTGCCCTGCAGTAATTAATCCCGTTGGTGACGTTCTTCCATCCATTGCCAGCTATCCACCTGGAATGCTACCTGGAAAGTTTCCGTCGTCATTCAATCTGAACGAAGCCTCCTTTGTGTTTCCTCACTCGACGTGGAGAGACAGGAGCTCCATGTTCCGACCGAGAGGAGGACTCTTCTCCTCACCAAACAATTGGCTGATGACGTCAGCGCTGTCCTGGCTTCAAACCAGACGAAGCCTAGAGCTCAACCAATTTGAACAACTGCTCAACAGCAGAGGTAGGCTATATAGCCTATAAATGCATGTAATTATATATATATATATGCAATTTATATATATATATATATATATATATATATATATATATACAGGAGCATCAGTATTGTAGTCCTAAAAATGAAGTGGGGAACGCTCTTTATAATAATATTATTAGTATTAGTTTTATTATTAATATTCCATTATCCCTGGAAAAAAGTGGGGGAACGGCGTTCCCCCGCGTTCCCGCCCCACTACACCACTGAGGAGCATGCATGCATAGAATTAAGAAGGAGGGTTCTTCCTTCCAGTGTTAATATCACAAGTTAAAAAGGAACCGTAATTTTGACAACTAATCTTATAAAACAGACGCATGCACGTTTGGTTACTCTGAACTCAAAGAACTATAATAGCTGGCATTTAGCACCGTGCTTAATATAAATTCTAGACGTCTCTGGAAGAGGAGGAAGTTCCCCACCAGGAATGAGGATTTCCACACTAAAAAAATCGACAGGTGTTGTTTACGTATCAATTCCCCCCAGACAAATTACATACCCAACATCCCAGAAAAATTCGACAACTCCTTTTTACATGTATATAGCCTATATAATAATTAGATCTATGCCAAGTTCCCCGAATTCGACTGCGCAAGATTGAAGTAGGCCTACTAAAAATCGGTCAATGGGCAACGGCGTCAGTGTCTGGCTGAGCGGTTGCGTCCGCCTAAAACAGCCTTTTTCCGGCTCCCGAAACGTGAATTCCCCTTCGCCCAAAGCAGACGGACTCTAAGACAATGCACTTAGCTGAAGACAAAGGACATGCGGAAACAGTGCAGAAACCCTGACCAATTTCGCTATAGGCCTAGGTATACTCCTTCGTATACACTGTGCTTCCGCATACGCACTCGTGAACTTGAAAGCATGCAGGACAGTATATCAACAATAGTTGTGTTGCATTATATGCTGGTTTTAGCGATTGCTTTCATTTTCATGCATCTATTTCGACTGCAGAGTTGTTTCTGAGTCATCTGAAGCTCTGCACTGGATTGCAAGGTCAAGCAATGACGACGACTTTGACCAATTCTGCTGGAGACGAGCTGACCTTTGGTCAAGTTAATCGTTCAATGGCTGCTGCTGGTCAATCGCCGGTCTGTCCACCTTCTCCAGTGCGACCAGCACCGATCTTTGACCGGAAGTCAGAGGAGACCGCGAAGGCCATCTGGAGTCCAGGCCACGAACTGGAAAACAGTGACAGAACCTCTCACCAACGATTCAAATCCAGACAACAAAGTCTGGCGCTCTATCATCACGGTGAAAATCACGATTGTTTTTTCATCTCATTTCTCTTCTGTCCTCTTAAATGCCCTCCTCTCCTCCTTAAGTGTTTCCATTCTTTCCATAGATCTGCTCCTATCTCTCTTTCTCTCCTCAAAACCAACTTCTTCTCTCGAAGTATACTCGCACTGGAAGCGCTACTGAATGGTCACTCTTGTGAGCAGCGCTATATAAACTTCAAAGTACATTGCATTACTTCTGAGAAGATGCATTAATATGTCGACTGACGGTATGTAATGCATCAATGTTTTAATACAAATGAAAGCAATTCACCAAGACACCAACCTATAGACCTATAGTTACGCTACGTTAATGTGTGTCAGAAAGTCATCTAATAATATGTAATTGTAAGCCTACACTAATAGCAATGCAATAGCGTATTTATGTCGATACTTAATATCATATCAAACCAATCGGGAGATTTTTAAAGTCTAGGCATATATATATATATATATACGTTTGAAATTAAAAATAGTAGGCCTATCTTTTGAATTTCAAACAGTGTTCTGCAGCTCCTACACTGCCAACCTGCCTACCTATGCAAATTTTATGTAGCCTATAGTATCTGTATAGGTCTACTAATTGATTACCTAATAATTATCAATTTTCTGCTTTTCAAGATGATCGTCATTTCTCGTCCGCTAGACACGAAGACGAAGAAATAAGCGTCTGCGATGTAAGTATAATAAATTGTCAAAATCTCGTTTTCTCGCTATTCAATTGTTTGAGCGACATTCGCGTATACATAATTATTGTAAGCTTAGCCTACATGTACTAGGCCTATTATAGCCTACAAGCTGAGCTGCCAACAGCGACTTACTTCACGTTCGTATATCATGGAGTGACTAAGTTAGTGTTCGAGTAAGAGATTGAGTGAGCAAGTGCGAGTCTGAATGTGCGATCGTAAACGAATGAGTGCATGCATGCATGAGTGTGAAATTGTGAGTGCATGAGAGAACATGTGGGTGCAGTTAGGTTAACTGCTCGCGAGTAAGCAAGTGAGCTAACGAGTGAGCAGGCGAGCGAAAAGATTGCTTTAATTGGTGCATGAAATAACAAGCGAGGAATTTGCTAACTCTATCAGTGGGCCTATAATTAATCGGTGGAATATTATTATCAGTGGAGACGTCATGCAGCATAAAATTTCGAGGCACACAGAAGACGTCTGTTTTTCTCACCGATTTATTTAATTAACAGGTTCTCTCATGTAAAGTTACTCCCTTTCTCTTTCAAACGGTACAGCAGGTAATTGAACGATTGCACTGCATCTATTCGATCCAATTATTTAGCACTGCTTTACGTGTGCATCTCCTGATCTAAATTGCGCTATATAAGTGTGCATTTCAGTTAAAGTTCCGCGGTGGAAGAGGGCGCTTCAGTCCCCCTCTGCTCCTTGCTACCTCTCCCTCCTCCCCCGACATCCATCTACAGTCTCAGCAGCTGCAGTGTCGACCTGTGTCGCACAAGAACCACCACCCTCCGCTGCAGTCGCACCAACCGCAGGAGAGAAGCTTCCAGTGCAAGCAGTGTGGAAAGAGCTTCAAGCGCTCTTCCACCCTCTCCACCCACCTGCTCATCCACAGCGACTCGAGACCTTATCCATGCCAGTACTGCGGAAAACGATTCCACCAGAAATCGGATATGAAGAAACATACATACATTCACACAGGTACATAATACCTATACAGTATACAATACATAGGCTAGCTCTGCAATCGTCTGCATATACATGTAGGCGTACAGATGCAGACCGAAAGACGAGTTGTCCACAAACAGGTATGGGCCTATATTGCATAATATATAGACTACCCGGTATCACTTCGGTCAATCTATTATTGCAATTCGGTTATAATGAAATGCAATTTGGTCACGTGATTGCAAGTTTGTAACTGCAATTGATTCATAACAAACACCAATTACATGCAATAATGCATGTCGTTGCACATTTACAATTGTAGTTGTGCGAGAGATCGTCGTGTGCACCTTAAACTATTGCATAAATTCAGTCACGAGTTCTTACGCGACCGTTTTTCCGAACAGTCCTTTCCGTATTGGTATATTATGACTAAGGGAACAAAACATGTGTGACAGTATAGAAGCGCTATAAAAAATTGTTGCCCTCTGATGATAGCTCTTTGTTTGATCGCAGGTGAGAAGCCTTACGTGTGTCGCCAGTGTGGTAAGGCTTTCAGTCAGTCATCGAATCTCATAACACACAGTCGAAAGCATTCTGGTTTCAAACCATTCGCTTGTCACATCTGCTCGAGAGCTTTCCAACGAAAGGTCGACCTAAGGCGACACATAGAGACTCAACATTCGTCGTCTTCTTCTTCTTCTGCCATCACTCATCATCTTCAGAGCAGACCACCAACGACGACGACGACGACGACGACGACGAACAGACTTGCACCCACCGACAGAATTACCTGCTTTGATGTACCGCCGCTGCTGCCATCGCAGACAATGCCATCGCAGACAATGGCGTCTTCAACGGCAGCAGCAGCAGCAGATATGTCGTTTGTGATTGGCGACGTGCACAAGCAGAAGATGGACTGGATTCAGACGCAGGAACTGAGACAAATGGTCATCATGAAATCGAAGACAAGGGGAGGAGGAGGAGGAGGAGGGGGAGGAGGCTGCAATGTCACCAACCACACGGTCATCGAGTTCTCTCATCATTCTTCTGAGATGGTTAAGAACGACGTCTAGCGGTTTATATGCATCGGACACAATCGAATTTGCTATTATACACAAACACATATAATAAAATATATTATATATATAATATACTAGCTGAACCCGGCCACGCGTTGCTGTGGCAGAAAAGACCGTCCTCTGCCTCCAATCTCCCCCTCTCTCCCCCTCCCCCTCCCCCCCCGCCCCCTCTCCCCTCCCTCTTCCCTCCCCTCCCCCTCTTCCCCATCCCCTCTCTCCCCTTTCCCCTCCCCTTCCCTCCCCCACCACACCCCTGCCCTTCCCCTTCTTCCCCTCCCGCTCCACTCCCCCTCCCCTACATCCTCCATCTCTCCCCTCCCACTTCGTCCCGCTCCTTCCCTTCCTTTCCTTCCTCACACCGTCCTTTTCCGACACGGGCCGACAGCGACGCGGAACAGAGCGACGCGGAACATGAAAAAGGCCGGAATCGAATGTGTTGAAATGCGCTACATAAACGGAACACGGGCCCGAAGCAAAGCCTATCGGCGGGCGTAAAACGGTCGAATTTGCAGATCTTTTACAAAAGAAATAACTTTCACTTCGATTCGACCGATTGAGAGTTGAAATTCAAACCGTCCATAACAAAAAGAAATAACTTTCACTTCGATTCGACCGATTGTGAGTTCAAATTGAAACCGTCCAAATGCATTGGCCAAAAATAGCTCGCGTTTAAAAATGGTGGTTGCGCAAGGTTCATATAGCGCATATTCAACTGGGAATCGGTCGAATGGAAGTGAAAGTTGTTTTATTTGTTGTACAAGATTTTGGTAAAAAAGCATTATGCAAACCTGCGCCTATATTAACGGAACGTTTTGCTGCAATTTTGAAAAGAATCGGTCCAGTACTTACCAAGATCCTTTATGAGGAAGATTCGTGTGAACGCCGTTAAATTTTTATTTATATAGATGTATGTAATGTATTGTATACATATTGCATATATATACGAAGTAGTACGATGTCACAGTGGCAATGATTAAAATGTAATTAAGTAGCGATTGTGTTTTTATAATTAACCTAATAATATTCTCTTTGAGAAATGAACATTAATTTTGCTCTGACGAACTGCCGAGAATGACAAGTGACAATTGAAGCGTCCGTTTTAAATCACATGCGTGACGAAATGACTTCCAGAGCATCCAAGCTATTATGTGTGTATATATGAATGAATATATAAAATGTATGTTTGTATGTTTGTATGTATGTATAATGTATGTATGTATAATGTATGTATAATGTATGTATGTATGTATGTATGTATGTATGTATGTATGTATGTATGTATGTATGTATGTATGTATGTATGTATGTATGTATGTATGTATGTATGTATGTATGTATGTATGTATGTATGTATGTATGTATGTATGTATGTATGTATGTATGTATGTATGTATGTATGTATGTATGTATGTATGTATGTATGTATGTATGTATGTATGTATGTATGTATGTATGTATGTATGTATGTATGTATGTATGTATGTATGTATGTATGTATGTATGTATGTATGTATGTATGTATGTATGTATGTATGTATGTATGTATGTATGTATGTATGTATGTATGTATGTATGTATGTATGTATGTATGTATGTATGTATGTATGTATGTATGTATGTATGTATGTATGTATGTATGTATGTATGTATGTATGTATGTATGTATGTATGTATGTATGTATGTATGTATGTATGTATGTATGTATGTATGTATGTATGTATGTATGTATGTATGTATGTATGTATGTATGTATGTATGTATGTATGTATGTATGTATGTATGTATGTATGTATGTATGTATGTATGTATGTATGTATGTATGTATGTATGTATGTATGTATGTATGTATGTATGTATGTATGTATGTATGTATGTATGTATGTATGTATGTATGTATGTATGTATGTATGTATGTATGTATGTATGTATGTATGTATGTATGTATGTATGTATGTATGTATGTATGTATGTATGTATGTATGTATGTATGTATGTATGTATGTATGTATGTATGTATGTATGTATGTATGTATGTATGTATGTATGTATGTATGTATGTATGTATGTATGTATGTATGTATGTATGTATGCATGTATGTCCTTTAACATTCATTCGCTGTCTGCAGTCTGACCTTAACCTATGCTGTGTCTGTGTATGTGTCTATGTCTGTGTCTGTGTCTGTGGCTGTGTATGTGTAAGTGTCTGTGACTGTGGCAGTGCATATGTCGTGCGGTTGTGTCGTTTGTCGATTCCTGGCATGCATCGTCGTCGGCTGAGCGTCAATCGTCGCTTAATCAAAGACTTGATTGCATCTCAAATGACCCGATCCATAGTTTATACGGACGTTGAACGACTCTCCCTTCCACCCCCTTCCGCTCCTCTCCACTCCCTTCGTCTCGTCACGCATCACGGCTCCCCAGGGATCCTCCGTTCCATTCATTGCCCGGTCGGTCATCCCTCTTCCCTCATTCTTCCAGGGATTTCTGTTGCCCAACCCATTCCATGGCGCAGTCGACCGGGGCCTTGTCCGTGATTTTCCAATCAGGCGACCGGTCATTGAGACGGAGAACCAGGATGAACAGCACTGAATGCGTCCTGCTGTCCACAGGGACCATCGACTTCTTTCAAGCAACACTTCAACTCGAAACTCATTTCGTCTGGTGTGCATAAACGTTCGTTGGGTGTGTAGGCCTACCTGCGGCCAGATGCAAACCTATGAAGCCAACGTTGGCTGCAGTTTTTATGACAGAAAGACTATATATATATATATATATATATATTAGTGTGGTCCTCAAAACTAATTTCTCGAATTTAGCTGATGGTACCCTCTCTATTTGTTACCTTGCCTTAGTAGTGAATAAGTGTAAAATTTCAGCCCGATTGATAGATATTTAGTGGTAGCTCCATGCTACTGACTTTTCACCATTGATTACCATGGCGAAAAATAGTCAAATCATAGCATCTGAAGTATAATGGACAAGAACTCGTTTTAGAAGTTAGATCAAAGAAATAAACTGATCATCGCAGATTGTTGGAGATTGAGTGGCATATAGATCTACTGAATAGGCCTACTGGTATAAAGTTAATAATTTTGTCTTAAAATAATTGTAAAAAGTATAGCAAAGCCAGGCATATGCTGAACATGTTCTGCATGCGCAACAGTTTTAGAGGGTTTTCGATTGTTGGAGTATCAGTAGTATGCCCAACACATACTTCTTTTTCGTCAAGGAACTGAGATCTGTGCTCAGATAAAACCTGCGATAGGTATTTCTCCCATTCATATTTAGTGGTGGATGATTTGAATTCTTGAAGGAGTTTAACACCCTATCGGCAATGCCGTTTACAACAATGAAACTCTTTGTGCACTGTTTTGCCTTCTAAAAGTCCTGATTTTGTTTCAATTGTTCGGTAGGCTACCAATCTCAGATACGAATTTACATTGCAGTTCTACTATCCGTAAGATGTTCAAAGTTTTGACCGTACCAAAATCTTCAACCTGTAAATACGCTGCTCACCTGCACTTGAATGTATGTTTCACATGCTCGTTTCGTTCTTGAATTTGAGATGCCTTGACCATCTTTCGCTGCACAAGTGCACATGCATGTTCCATGGTTGACGGCGAAGTCTAAAAAGGCCAAGGCTACCATCTCCTCACTCACATATCACAAATCCTTAGAAAGAGCCTTGGTGGTTGCTGCAAAAATGACACAATTTTTTCGAACTCTTTGTACCTGAAGATAGACTTCAAAATCCGAAGGTCGCTGGAAGGTGTCGTAGGCTAATCTGGTTGGGACAAGACATCATGCTCCTGCCAATACCAGACTAGGAAACAGGTTGATGTATCTAACTGATATTTCTTCTGGTCTGTAAGAAGGAATTGTTCTCTGAACATCAAGAAACAATATCTGCCAACCATCTTACCCCATGTACTGCAACGAGTTCCATCGATCGGATTTTATGTGGTGGAATTTTACTAAGAAAGGCGACAATGAGTTGAAGTAGCCCTTGGTAGTCATCTCAAAGCTGGATGCTAAATTGTTAAGCATTTTTGACTATTTGCATCAAGTCTGAATTGACGACTTGATGAATGCTGCCAAATAATCTTGGCATTTCGGATCCTGGAGTGCTGTCTGGAAGTGACTTACAATAGCATCCAACTATAAATGCTTGAGACCTACTTTTAAAATTGTTATGTCTGGTGGGCCACTTGATGGTAGTGCAAATGATTGTTTGAACTCATGACCATGCATCACAATTTTGACAAGCAAGGTGCAGTGGGTCTTTCCCAGTATAGTCTCTTTGTTTAATGCTGTAGTATCGAAGTACGTCACTTTGACTCTATAGCCACAATCTTTCAACAGAATCACAACAACTTGTCTTGTTTCTTCACCTTGACCATAATTTAACCTTTGCACTCCGTGTAATTGATTCACTTCGTATATCTTGAGACCAGTAGCCTACTGGCAATCTATCAAATGGTTGTTTACTTGTAATACCAGGAAGGATCTTCCCATCCATCGAACGCATTACTATCATCTTAGCACCAAGTGCATCCGTAAATTTATCTCTCCTCTCTTATTATTTAAACAATTATCCAAAGGTCACTTATACCCTTATCTAAAAGCATTTAAATAAAAGAATAATAGCATCAGCTTCTTCCTGCAAATTGAAGAAAGCATTGCATCTATGACGACCTTTAACTTTAAATCATAAATGAATGTCGAGTTTTGTCGACATACATGTAATGTACATGCAGTCGGGGTACTGGTATATCTCACCCTGCAGAGCGACCTCTAAACTTTGAGCAATTTCAATAAAATTTGGTAGGAATCATTTTCACATGATGCTTAACAGAAAAAAATGGTACCGTCACGCATTGTTCAAACTTTATTTTCCCCCATAGATTTGAGGACCACACTAATATATATATATATATATATATATATATATATATATTCACCAGCAGATGCAGAAATTCACTTTTCAGTCTTCATCCAAACTCTATGGAGCGACTATAATTACCGAATGCTTTGGAAAATCACGGACTGCATGCAAGATAGTTAAAGTTGTTTGACAGCTTGCGACAATACTGTTACAGTAGGTTAAAGATGTCTGGCGTGTGGCACGTTATATATGCACGTCCTATACTTCTTTGCACTTCCTATCCATCTCGGTTTTGAAACGTTTATCCAATACAATCAGAGATCAATATATTTCATGACGATTCATGGCAATTAAAATAATGCATCCATTGTGACTCTCAACTATTATAGAGGGTTTTCTTTGACTAACACATTGCATTGCTGGCAGCACATATACCTCTTTACCATCCAACCACTTAGCTGCTGACGTACCTTATCTTCTCAGCAACTCCTCTTCCACCCTCACATGCATGGTCTTCTGACAACCGACAATTGGACAACCCCCTTTGATACGAAGCGACGCTCGTGAATAAGCTATTGCCCGACGCTTAGCTTTCAAGTGACGTATCGGAAATTTCGAAATTAAGAAACTATTACGATTCTAAGCGTTGGGCTCTGCCATCAGACAAAATAATGTCGAAATTAATGTGACACGCTATAACTATAGATCTAATATCAGTTTTCAGTTAGAACGTGCATTGTAGACAAATCACTTTAATAGTCGTTACTTCTGGTATTAGTTATACAAGTAAATTTTCTGACTTGCTTGCTTGCTGCTGCTTACCGACACTGTGTCATATCAATGATGATTACTGTCACCCTCCTCCTTTCTCCAGGCTTGGGACTGGCAGTGCAAGAGTATGAACAGTGACGGAGTTAAGTGAAGCTTTTATATAGAAGTGCTAAGCTCGTTCAGACCAGTTGGTCAGTTGGTCAGCTGTGGTGGTCAGTAAGCTATTGACCGATCTCATTTAGTGAACGAATGCAAGAGCATACTGTGGACGGACATCTGATGGATGGATGGACAAAGGCTGTAAAGAAATGAATTAAGTAGACGACATATCAACTGCACGACAGAACACAGGGCAACTTAGCGCATATAATATGAATAATTATCATGGCACCGATCTTTTCAAGTTCATTTGCCCACGGGAGATTCATTGCTCATACGAGAGAAACATACAGACACACAGAGAGGCAGACATGCAGGCAGACACACAGAGAGGCAGACATGCAGGCAGACACACAGAGAGGCAGACATGCAGGCAGACATGCAGCAGGACGGAAACGCAGCAGACGACAGAAAAAATAAGCCAGACAGAGTGAGGAACAATGGCGCCTCTATCGTCGATGACGACTCGCTTGAAGTGAATAAATCGAAAAGCATTTTGTATACATGTATACATGTATATATGTAATTATGTATATATAGACTATGGAGTTAGTTGTTTCAATTGATGCATTACCACGCATGCTAACGGGGATCAAACCCGAATGCAACAGCAGCAACAGGCACTAGACTGACAACCAAGCAGACAAACAGGTGTAATTTTAGGTAGAAATAGAAGAATAGGGGTGTTGTTCAAAACAGTCGACGTGTCACTGTGTTGCAGTCCGTCTACCCCCTTGCGGCGGCATTTAAGGAGTGGGGGTGGCAATCTTCGTAGGCCGACCGACCCTCCTTCTTAACCCTCCTCCTTCTTTATATTAGGCAGCTACACTTCTTCACATAATATGCATCTCAGCCAAGTTGCAGTCAGTGTCTGTGTTTCTACGGCTAAGAATGTCGTTCTGCTTGACAGACCTTGCAGACTGTTGTTGCTTCACCTGCGAGGGTTTCATGCTCATAGCATACCACATGTACATAGTCTACATCTACACGTAGGCAATGTCAAGAGCCACAAATAGTCGGACGCCATTAGCACCACTCCATCCAGTCACATATAATGCACCTGCAGCTATAGGCTACACAGTACACACTCAGCAATGCCTGCCATCAAACAACGTAAACAAGACTAGTCTCTTAATTGCACAGTCACCTACAAGAGTTTCATGCTCATACATACATGCATACATACATACATACATACATACATACATACATACATACATACATACATACATACATACATACATACATACATACATACATACATACATACATACATACATACATACATAGATTCTATATACACGTAGACTGACTGACTGTTTGTCTGTTTGTCTGTCTCTTTCTTTGTGTGTATATATATATGTGTGTGGCTGTGCGTGTATTTGGCTTTCTTCCTTTGCATCGTTTCGCATGCCTGTCCCAGTCTGCGTCTTTGTGTCTCTATCTCTCTTTCTACATCCTGTTCGTCAAAATATAACAAAAACTAGTTGTGTACCTCGCGTTCTGCTGATACATGTATGTCTGATGCACTAAATTGCAATAAATCGTACATCGCAATGAACGATGTATGATTCTTTCGATAAAAGTGTCTCCAGTGATGTAATAAAATGCATTGATGCAGTGAATGGTTTCAGCGCCCATTCTCAACTCAGAACTATTATAATAAGTCAAGGAAACTATAGGTCCGTTGACAAGTCGTCTCTGCCTGTTGAGTTGGCTCGCTGCTGCCAGGATTCAGCTCCAAAGAGATATGTGCATGGAACGAAACGGTTGTAGGACAAAACCCCCCCCTGGACATAACCCCCCCGGACATAACCCCCCCCGGACAAAAACCCCCCGGACAAAACCCCCCCAGGGTAGGACAAAACCCCCCCTGGTAGAGTATATTACATAAGTTGTCGTACTATAAAACGGCGGTCCTAAGTACGCAACAATCATTCTAACAAGTTATGTATTTCCGTAGGTCCATATCTACATTGCAATCATTCTAACAATCATTCTAACAAGTTATGTATTTCCGTAGGTCCATTGCCATTAACTAGGCCAAGTTGACACCGGTATTGACACCTGTACAAAAACATAGACGCTCTTGGACAGTGCTATAGGTGTCAATACCCCAGGCTAATGGCATTAATTAGGTAAAGTTGACACCGCTACGAAACCCTGCGAAGAAAACACGGACAATCATTATTAAGCTTTATCAACCGACTGCAAAATAGGTCACAATAAAGAGGGGTGACACGGCTACGAAAACATGCGAAAACTTACGTCCAGTTGGCTTGTGGCATTAAGTATACCAAGTTAACACCACTACGAAAACCTGGACAATTAAGCTTTATCAACCGACTGCAGAATAGGCCATTTGCACGCTAAAGGGGGGGTTTTGTCCGGGGGGTTTTTGTCCTAGGTAAAATCGGGGGGGTTTGTGTCCGGGGGGGTTTTTGTCCGGGGGGGGTTTTGTCCGGGGGGGTTTTGTCCAGGGGGGGGAATGTCCGATCACCGAACGAAACAGAGACAGCGACATATTGTTCAAAGGTCTGCATCTACAAGTAGAGACTTAGACATAGACAGAGAAAGAGAGAAAATGAGTGAGTGAGGGAGGGAGATAGGCAGACAGACATACAGGAATAGACAGAGTCGTTGGTATCTAACTCCAGATTTATGCTTGAAGTTTGAAGTTTATTTGAATCGTTCTTATGTAAACGAACAGTACTTAGCCTAGTTAGATTGTAATTATACAAACAAGTGCATGCTGCCAAGTTAGGTCCAACTTGATGTTTAGATCGAGTCGAAAAGTTTGCACTTATTGTGCCATAACCTAGAAAATCATACATTTGTGTCTCATTTGGCAACGATTTATTGAGACAATTTCATAGTTTAGTGGTAGCAACATGTAGGCCTATCAATAGGACATTTCATCTATGCACATTGCACACATAGTCTACGCATATGCATGCATTCACAATCGCACGCACAAGCGCCACACATGTATAATATTCGTCCTAAGAACCTATAGTATGTCGAGCCCATATTGAGTTAGCCTACACTCTACGCGTAGGCCTGTTTGCTTTCGGGCGTTCAAACAACGTCGCTCCATTGAATGAACCCCGTACAGTCGCATACATAGTTTCTTTTATTTTATGGCTTTCTTAAGAAATCCGTTCCAATGGCTGGCTGTGACTCTGCGAGTGCTGCGTACATTTCGCAAGCCGTGTACAATGTACATCCCTTCATGCGTGAATAAGCAGTTAGTCAGCGTCACGCATCAGTTTCTTGAAAATGTAGCAGCCAGTCCAGGTGAAATCGGCGTCTACACCTGTATTAAAAATGTCTCCGGCATGGCGTCAAACGCGGTCGTGGGCAAAACTGTGGCGGCTATTGTTGCGAACAGTAAGTCTACACACGCAGCCGACTGCATGGCGCACGAATAACAGCCTATATTATGTCCATCAAGCATACATGTATATGCCGTGCATTTATGCTCATGCGTTTATGCTCATGCATGGCCTGGTACTCGTGTCTTCGGTTGACGGATACATGACGGCCCATCCAAACCAGCAGCAGAGCAAACTAATGACCAATAATTCATGTAGCGCCATCACAATTATGCAGTGCACAAGTATCTGTCGATGACATTCCATCAGCAACCCAGATTTTAGGCTGGTTGCCTGAGTTTGTAGGAGTGCATAAGTAATATTATATTACCTGTGGAACGAATAGGTGCAAGAGGCCAATCTGTCTCTCTCTCTCTCTCTCTCTCTCTCTTCTCTCTCTCTCTCTCTCTCTCTCTCTCTCTCTCTCTCTCTCTCTCTCTCTATTATTTTGTCATGCACTATTGCGTATGACTGGGTTGAGTCGGTTGTTGAGGAAAGCGTTTCGTCTGTTTTCAGCGAAAAGTAACAGAGAGGAGTAAAGGGAAAATGAAATGAGTTTTATGGACTGATTCTAATGGCGCTAGGACATCAATCAGCTCTCACTCTTTTCAGGGTAAAAGCCACGCCAGTGCTTATTCACCAAGACTTTGGCCGTTCATACGAATAAATATAAACAAGAAACAGACAGATACAGATACTGATAGAAAGACAAGAGAGAAACACAAAATGCAAACAACCAGTTAAAGAAGATACAGAGATACATCGTCGCATCTATGATTAATCAATCACATTAATTGATATAGCTGCCCTTAAAGATCACTACTCAGAGGTGCTCCCACAACCGAGGTCTGGTCAAAATTGAATGTCTTGAGAAGACGATGGTACGACCCAGCAAAGTCACGAGAGAGCGGGCGGAGATGGATGGATCCAGATTTGACCAGGGCCTATATTATATAACAACAAAGACAGTCGCCCTGGGCAGAAATTTGTTTGTACGGAACAGGGAGGCCATTAAAACTCTGTACGAAATAATAAATTTATTACATCAACTCCATTTAGCGCAGTGTAGCCAAGAGAGAAAAAGCAATACGGCAGAGACCGACCGTCCAATAATCATGACCATCACAACCTTACATTCTTAATTCTTAATCCTATTTATGACCTTTACCATAATCTGACGTTTGACTGTTTTAAAACGCGACTCAGTTTCAACTTCAGACTTAACCTTATCCTTTTTGGTTGACGAAATGTTTGGTCTTGATGATAGTCAATGCAAGAGGAAGAGGAGGAGAAAGAAGAGGAAGAAGAAAAGGAAAAGGAGGAGGAGGAAGAAGAGGAGGAGAGGAGGAGGAAGAGGAGGAGGTGAAAAGGACATAATGTTGTTATAGGTCAAGTTTTAACGCCTGAAAAGTGGTTAACTGCAATTTTGATGGGAAGACCACAGAACGATGTAGTATGGGAAACCGATCGTTTAAATTGTTCACATTTAAATCCTCATGGCCATTTAAATCAAATAGATAATAGGTCTACTGAAAACTATTTCGCTTGCATGCACGCGACCTCCTAACTATAATTATGTTTCGCAAATCCTGTAACTTTTTACCACTTTTCCATATAATCAGAAGAATCACGACTATAAAGCAAATTTGTCTATTTCGTCTTCCTACAACTGCATCATACACCGGTCATTTAAAACCCAACAGTCACCTTTCGTTTTTCTAAACTGCAAATAGCATAGCTCCCAATAGATCTAAATATCCATCTTCACGAATGACATTAGTCACATGATTTGACAGAAGGATTTACGCCCTCAATTGCATTCGCCATCGTTTATCATTGTTACGATTCGGCGTGCCATCGAACTGCACGCCTCAGCGACTCGTTATATTTTATTGATGTGCGTCGTCGGTTGGTTGTGTAGTCCAGCAGCACCTTAACAAAACGCGTGTGCGTCGTCTCGTGCGTGGCATTCTGCGTCTTCTTCGGCCGACAGCAACAGCAACGGAAAGAGGTTCAGCAGAGACTGATTGACACACAGAGCAGAGCAGCGATCGATCCACCCATCGACATAGGTAAGACGCTAAGCTCTTCTGATTTAACGCAGCGCTCGTGAATAAGCTGGTGCCCCGTACTTGGCTTTCGAGTGGCGCTTTGGAAGTCTTGAGATTACGGTTACGATTGCTTTCTTAGCTGAATCGCTCCGTGTGCACTGCGAAGCCTTACACGAGAATCGGAAACAAACTAACGAGTTGTAGGCTATCTATATTATATGGAAAGTTTGACTGACAAGAAGACGAGTGTCTGGCTGAAGGCAACATTTATTTAACGCTTGTTTTCTTGCAAGTACTTTTGAGGAAGAGTTGAATTCATTCCTGCAGTCGTTCCTTCGGGTATCTACCAGTTATTGGACGATTTAGACGGTTAATAGGTTTTTTTCGACTCTGTATACCTCTGCTCAACTGATAGACTATCTGTCGCGAGTCCACCCATTGTCCATCTACATCGTAGAACTTCTTCTGCCCTTATTTCTTCGACGGATGAATCCTCCTCCCAAACCGAAGACTCGACTCCAATTTGCGCTTCAACATCCGACGACTGTATAATTTAGGCACATATTTATTCGGTTGCCACACTACTGCACAAGTCTGTGGAAACAATTCGCGTTGACGCTTTATATAGGCCTACTGGGTGTATTACTTGCATTTAATGTCTTAATTTAGAATAATAATTGCATTTTGCGAATGTGATGAAATTCGAAAGAATGTAAGCAATGATGCGGCGAACCTTGCAACCTTAATGGTATTGAGAATAATATTGGAACGGCCACTGAAGGCAGCAATAGAGCATTCAAACATTTCTGGTCTGATGGAAAAAAGCGGCTGTTCTGTTTGCACACAACAGGCGAAGAATGATCGAAGACACGCATGCAATACATTTCATAGTCACAGCAGTTGATGTTTGCGACAAACGATTAAGCTATTACGTTACTTTACTTGACCGCTTATTATTATGCCATATGCATATAATATAGTTTACATATAAACATATATATATATATACATATAAATGTAATATATAATTATCATAAATTATGTATACATATATGCATATACGTGGAAAATTGCTATGTTCAGAAATGCGTATTCGTACTGTACGTCTAGGCCTATAAATAAAACTGAGCGATTAATTGAACAAACCGGTGCTGATAAGATCGACCCAGTTTAACGATCAGCCGTCTTTTGTATGAGCTGCAAACACCTGCATCGCAGACAAACAGACGACGACGCTTCTATAGTTAGGCTATAGTATAGGTGCAGCAGCTCTGACGATGAAATAAATCGATATTTTAACAGAATCCGATGTCAACAATTCTTTCACACGTCGTCGACACAAAACTCTATGGATGATCTTTGTTACGATGGCGCTTCACACCTGAGCCGCAGTTTTAACATATTAATTATTCGTAGGCCTACAGTAACTGCGGTTATGGCGCTAACAACGGGAAGGACGAAGGAAGGAAGACGGCGTTAGATAAATTAGAATAAAAGTTAATATTGAAGTGAGATTTTAATTGCGACAAATAATTAATCACACTAGACCTGGTTTTAAGTCAGAGAAAACTTTCAGTCAGGTGGCGGACTAAACTTCGGGGTTTTAAAACGGAAGTTCAGAATATGAATGCCACAGACTTTCATGTCAATATCACCTTTAGAGGCCTACAGGCGAGCTGCGGCTTCCTACGGGATATCTTTAGCATAACATGACATAGATGTCATAGCATATACCACAAGTTTTAAGAGGTTGAGAAGACGAGTAGGCTACAGTCTGTGGTAGAACCACTGTATCATTATTTTGAGCTGCAGGTCAGTACCCGATGCACCACTATCAAGGCGCTGAGAAATTTACAAGTGTTAATGCGCCTATATTTTAGAAGTTAGTTACTTCTAAAGTAGGCATACTACCACTTGCAAATTTCTCAGCGCCTTGTCAAAGTTGCATCAGGTATAGCCTACTGACCTGCAGCTCGAAATAATTTTACAATGGTTCTAAGTTCTAACGCATACTATTGGCTACTCGTATTAATTTTTGTCCATTCTGCATGCTGTTAGCGTTGCTGCTGCTCTGACCTTGATACTGATATAGCGCCTATAGATCATGTATTGTTTTCTTGTGTAGGCTATATTGTTTTCATATGTATAATTGTCTTCGTTGTCTTTTGATCGTTTGTCAGTTGAGCAAAGATGGCTTCCGAAAGAATCACGAGCTACGAGCTGACCACGTCATCCTACAACACGGACCACGAACGTGCCGTCAAATCCATCATCAATCCTCGCGTCCTCATCTTCCAGCGCACGCAGGCGGGAGGAGGAGGAGGGCGTCAGAGTGGGGGCCAGTATGGGGGTGGTGGCGGCGGGGCCCTTGTTTCTGGCGGGGGCTTTGGCGGCGGAGCAGCGGCGGCCGAGGTGTCGAGCATCAAGACCGAAAGGGATCGCGAGAAGAAGGACATGCAAGACCTGAACAGCAGATTCGCCTCCTACATCGAGAAGGTGAGGTTCCTCGAGGCGCAGAACCGGAAGCTGGCCGCCGAGCTGGATAAGCTGAAGGCGAAGTGGGGCAAGGAGTCGACCCTCATCAAGACGATGTATCAGACGGAGGTCGATGAGGCGAAGAGACTCTTCGAGGAGGCGGAGAGGGAGAAGGCGAGGCTCGAAGTGAAGCTGGCCGCTCTCGAAGAACAGCTCGACGAAATACGTCGCAGGTAATAAGTCTTTATATTCAATCATATTAAACACGCTGACATATCACATTGAATTGCATTGAGCTACATTACTTTACATTAAATATAAATATACACCGAGTCCGAATTAGGCCTACATTGAATTCGGATTGTAAGTTGTCAAAAAGTGTTGGCTGTATCTGAGAAACAACCATAGTAAAATGGAATAGCAATGCAGCTGTACAACAGTTAGCATAGGCTGCATCGTTGGAACGCCTTGTGCATCATCTAGCGGCGCTATAGAAATTCTAAGATGAAGCTAAAAGTTTGACAAGTCAACAGAACAATCACTGTTGTTGCTCGTCGTCGCAGCAGTCTCTGGTATCTGAATGAGTCTTTCTGCTAGACATTTAGCCAAACAATTAAATAAAGTTTATTTTGTGTTTATAGTCAAAACGATTCATAGACATGCGCATGCGTATTTTTAAAACGTTGAATAGTCATATTTCAAATGAGTGGACTCTTGTTCTGAAGCCTAATCTTCTCCAACCCTTTCTGCCTCGTCTTCTTCCTTCTCGTCCGTCAGCGTCTTCTTTTTGACTCTTCTTTATGTCATCCCTATGCCAGTATTACATTCTGCTTTGCTTCCGTTACATTGTTTTCTGTTACATAATGAGAGGAGTTCAGAATCCATTGAGTTTTATATCAGGAACAGAAGATTCCAGCCTCAGATGAACCAAGTCTTAGGCTAATTAACATTTTAGTCTTTTGTCAACTGAACAATAATCACATTTCTAATCAATGATCACATTTCTAATCACACGACTTTCTTAATTGCACAGTGTTTCCAGGTTATTCCCAACTCACTCTGCCACAAATCACTCAACCGTAAACCACAACTGTTGACCCTAATTTAAAACGCTGTTTTCACCTCCAATTTCTGTATTTTTCGACGATGCTTGCCATGGTTTTATTCTCACTCAATGGGATTCAAAGATTAAAACAGTTTATCCTTAAAGTACCCAGACCTTTCATTTTGCCAATCCCCTATATCCTTCTCTTCCATTAATTTTCTTGTCTACTTTCTTTCCTCCCACAGTAGACTATAACTATTCTTTTCTCATCTTGAGTCACATTTTCATATCCCTCCCTATTTCACGATTATTCTTTTCTCCGTCCCTCCAACCTGCCACTGTCAGGCCTTTCAATCGGACAGCTACACGTTCGCAAGAAACTTAGAAAGGACGTGGGTTGTTGAAGTAGACGTCACGCCTCACTGCTCAACAACAACCCAGTCCTGTTTACTCTCTGTTCATGCGCGTCCGATGGCAGCAGGCAGCAGTAAACGACTTCAAAGCGTCCGAAGTTTGATCCGGGTTCTGACAAAGGGTGGGTCTACAAATATGGCAACTGTTAAATAGAAGGAAACCACAAATCTTCGCATACAATGAATCCAATTGTGAATTATTCTAACGAATTCTAAAGAAACTAAAAAATTATGCTAATTTTATGGCTCTTATTAAATCAACTGGATGCCCAAAGTTAGGCAGACTTTAGACCTGCTATAGATTAGTTCTCAGAATCTCAGTGCTTCTTGAAGCGCATATATTAGTAGGCCTATAAAAATATAGTAGGGCCTAAATCAAAAGACAGGGAAACAACACGCATTAACAAAAAAAGTACATCAAACTGCATGTCTCTCCATAAATAAAACCATGTTAAAAAACCAAGTTAAATATTTAGTTTAACAATAAGTTGCAACTTTACACCAATTAAAATCATATAATCGAAATCAGTCATGCAAAAAGCCTCCAATCTTGAAATGCCGGGATTCAGTGAGGCATGTCGTTTGCAGGTTGGAAGAAGCGAAACAAAATCTTGCGGAAAGTCGTGAGAAGTTGGAACGCCAGAACCAGCAGCTGTCCGACTATGAAGCGGAAATGAACCTGCTGAAGAGGAGGGAAGAACTGCTCGATCTCGACAGACAGATCTACAAGAAGACACTTGCCCGTCTTCAGGATGCCCTCAATAGAGCCAGAATCGTAAGCAGCTTGTCTCTGTCTGTCTGTTTCTGTCTGTTTCTGTCTCCGTCCATCTATATTTCTGTCTCTGTTTCTGTCTCTGTATCTCTCTCACATTCTCTCTCATTCTCTCTGTGTCTCTCTCTGTCTTTGTCTCTGCCTTTCTCTGTATCTCTGTGTGTCTGTCTGTCTGTCTGTCTTTTTTCCGTAAGCACCGACAAGAAGACAGTGGCCATTCATTTGTCGACGCTATTGACATCGGTTTTCATCTATTGAAGTGATGGCTTATTATTAATAACAAATGTCGTATCATCGTCGTGATATAATAAAAAAGATATATATATATATATCATAATAAATCATTTTCAGTGATACACTCGGCATAATAACACGCTTCTTTATATTTATGCATTATTTTTGTCATATTATTGCTATTCGTCGCATCGTGTCCTGCTGTTGCTGTAGGCCTATATGTTAAATGTCGTCTGCTGAAATCTGTCGATGCGCTTCGTTGGTTTCTAAATGCAGAACCAAAGACACCGTTCCATGGACGCCTGCCTAATAGCACAGACACACAAAAGCTATCATATATATCCTTTTTCTCACGGTACTCGTCCTCTTCGCTTTTGGCACACGTTGTAGTCTACGAAAGTTTACGCTCTTTTTTGTCATTTTGAAGACGTCCATGATCGCTTTGCACAATGAAGATCTTTGTACCCAAACTCCTCCGCCATTTCTGTCCTCCTGCTGCTCCTCCTCCTGCTCCTTTTCCTCCTCTTTCTCCTCCTCCTCTTCCATCATAATCACGTTTTTCTCCTCCGCTCTCCTTCTCCTCCTCCTCCTCCTTCTTCTTCTCCTCCTTCTTTGCTTGTCTTGTCTTCTCCTCCTCCTTCTCCTCCTCTTCGTCGTCCTCCTCCTCCCTTTCTCATACTCATGTTGATCACCACCGTCTAGTGAGTCGTTCCTTCCATTCAGACCATGTGACTGATGTGTGCGTCGAACCTTCAACCCTCCCTCTCCTCACCTGACATCAACGAACAACATCTCAATCACTCAGTCACGACGCCATTCAAGACTTGCATCAGTTACACGTATTGTATAGGCCTACGATAGACTTGCATCAGTCATATGTCTATGTCTAGGCTATATGACATTGTATTGTATATGACAGACGCCGTCGAGATCACTTAAATAGCCTGAACGAAATGATAACGTTGAAATGTTTCCTTCGTAGGACTTGGACAACGAGACTTTGCTCCACGTTGATGCTCAGAACAGAAGATGCATGCTGGAAGAGGAGCTGGAGTTCCTGAGACAGGCTCATGAACAGGTTCAGTTAATCTTGCAGACTTACAACAACGTCTATACTCAGAACTAGAATATCGTTTGTCATATCGAAAACACACGTGTATTAGTTCTACAGTTATTAGCATATTTATACTGAGCCGATTTGAATCATGCATCTACTGGTTATACCATCTAATAGCAATGCATTTTGTGTGTTAAGGACTTCCTCGAGATCTCTGCATTGCAGCAGTTGCCATGGTTACAATCCCATGCATGGAAGGCTCACCTTCCTCGTCGATATACAGACGAACACTTAACTAAATGACTACAAAAGTGTAGTAAATTGCATGGGAATCATATAGTCATAATTTATATACTCTTTATGGTAAGGTGTCTAATAAATGACTGTCATGTCTTAAGAATCACATGTCATATAAAATCAGATTCATAGCATGACGTGTAGCCTACGAAGGCCTATACCCAACTGTGCAGACTAGATAATAATAAAGAGTTTAAATGGCTTCAAGATATTCAGATCCATTCAAAAAGTCTTCGTAATATTAGACGACATTTTATAACACTGAGTATATAATTTAACAGTCCATCGTTGTAATTTATAATAAATCTTTATATCCAAAGAGTGTGTATATACTGTATAGGCCTACTATGTATAGCTGCATACGCATAGATAGGTTAAATCACGTTGCTCTGCAGCGATGCTGAATGCTTTTATGTGAAGTGAGCTAAAGTCCTGTCATTTATTTGATAACAACTTCATTAGATTGTCACAATAATGTCATTTCTTTGCTTGACTATTTCGTATGATTTATGCATTTTCGAGTCAGTCATCCGTGGTATGTGTGTATGTATGCATGTAGGCCTATGTATGTATGTATGTATGTATGTATAAATATACAGGTATACGTTTTTTATGTAGGTAGGGCCTGTGGGCCTACACATGTGTACATGTATGTATGCATGTTTGCATGAATGTGTGATTCCATTCTTGTAAATGCGATGTCATGGTGTCATTTTCTTTTCAACGCTTGTGCGTGACCTCCATATAGACATCACAATTTTTTTCTTCTTCATACGTGTCGATTATTTCTTTCGTTTAATAAAAAGCCGATAAAATATTATACCTATCACCACCACCACCACCACCACCACCACCACCATCACCACCACCACCACCACCACCACCACCACCACCACCACCACCACCACCACCACCACCACCACCACCACCACCACCACCACCACCACCACCACCACCACCACCACCACCATCATCATCATCATCATCATCCCCGTTTTCCTGTCTGTTCTGGGCTCACCTCCAGGTCTCCAGACCATGTACAATCCAAAGTTCAGGGATTTATGGTTGGTTTAGGAAGCAAATTAAAGCCTGCTCAATGCTCATAGTGCTCTTAGTTTATGCATGGAGCATTCACAATTCTTGTGATGCTATGGATGACCTTTCGTTGCAAACTATGGCTTCAGCTGAAATTTATGTATGAAGTCTTTAGACTGGAGAGTGATGAAAATGCATATGAACGGCTTAGGTTCTATAATAGTCTAGACATCCTTGCTCTGGAGGATATTAATTCCCTGCATAATTATGCTTCCCATGATCAGCACCATCCCTATACTTGGCAGCGATTCGTTTAGCGTCTCTAAGGGTAACTAACCCTTGCAAGGGGGGAGCTATCAGCTTGCCTTTCTGATCGTTTGACTGCTTCTTGCCTGTCTAGGAGCTGAGGGAGTTGGCAGCCCTCGCCCTGCGAGACACAACGAACGAGAATCGCGAGCTGTGGAAAAGTGAGATGTCGACTGCTCTGAAACAGCTGCAGGAACAGTACGACGGTAAACTGGACGACATGAGAAATGAAATGGACACCTACTACAACCTGAAGGTATGTATAGGCTACGTGTGGCGCGGTGGTGTAGTGGGTATGTTCGTTGCCTTGCAGCCGGAGTGTTACAGGTTCGAATCCACCTCAATTCGCAGCATAGTGACCTTGGGCAAGTCCTTCATTCGCAATAATGCTCAGCGCTACCTTGTAGTCTATGTGTGGACAATATAATGTCTTTTACTCTTTGTGCTACATACATATTATGTCTGCAAAATCTCTTTTACTTTCGGTCGAGATTTTGTGTCTCATGCATTCCGTTTATTTACTGCGTGTTGCTAAGAAATGAACAACGAAAGACACAGAACTTTCTACGCACATTGTTCATTTTTTTATATTCTGCCTTGAAGTCTGTCTATCGCTCTCATTCTATTCTTGTGCTATTGTATAGATAATTTCTCTTCTATATGGTCTTCAGTTTTAACAGAATACAATATTAATAATAATAATAAGCTTTATGTACATGCAGATGTTGCGCTGTGATGTTATCGTCTTTAGGTGCAGGAGTTCCGTACGACTGGAGGCAAGGCTGGAGTGAATGTCAACCAAACGAAAGAGGAGATCACTCGATGCAGAACACAGATCGGCGATATTCGCAGCAAGGTCAACGAACTGGAAGCCAAGGTAGGAGACGACGATTTTAAAAGCAGATCAACAGAAATAGTACATATATAGGCCCATAGCGTAAAACATAATTGAAACACTGTCCAACCTGTCAGCGTCGTGCTTTCTCAGTTGTAGGTCCTTCTGTCTGGAATGGTCTCCCGTTGCAGATGCGCCTGCTGCCTAGGGTCGACTCGTCAGTGTTCTACAAGCTCCTTAAGACTTTTTTGTTTCACCGTGGTTGGACTGGGAGCGCTTCTGAGTGGATTTCTTGAAGAGGCGCTATATAAATTCTTGAAATGAATGAATGAATAATTATATCTAATCTTTCAGATAAATAATTATAATCCTAGAGTATTCAGATATGTATATGCGGGTTTGCATGTAATACTATACCGAGAGTCTGAGACTACTATGTAATATTTTACTGAGGCCTACATGTGCCATAATCATCCCTGCATGAATGGCATCCCACTTGGAATTCTTGTTATCAACACAGTTCAGAAACATAGATCTTCATAATTATCATTCTGCCACGGAAAGCAACGAGTTGGCCCAATGTTTTCCAGCTTTATGGTGTAATACACCGTATATAGATTATAGACCCTACCATAATTAAGGCTAATCTGAATAATCGCTGATGAAATTTACGCATCGACCGAAGTGTTATTGAAATGAATTCTCATCTCATGAATGATTCTGTCCAAAAATATAACCATACATTGTACGTTCAAGTTTAGCAGTTAATTCGATGTCAGATCACGCTCAACCATTAATTTCCTGCACTGTGAATATTTACTTAACGATGATACTAGTGATGATACTTGTTGCAGAACGCCAGTCTGCAGAGGGAGATTGACGAGCAGAACAGACTGCTGGCTGAGAGAGAGGGAGAGCTGGACTCGGAGAACAACACCCTTCAGAGCGAAGTGGCCAAACTGCGTGCCGAGAGGGAAAGCATCCTCAAGGAGTTCGAAGATCTGAAGGACGCTAAACTCGGACTCGAACTCGAGATCAGCGCTTACCGGAAACTGCTCGATGGTGAAAACGAAAAGTAGGCAACAATACATCACACATGCTATAATATGATATATTATAATTATATGTGTACACAAATTTCAGCCTCGCTAAATCGCGTGATTACGATTTACGACGACGATAACGACGACGATGAAGTTGTTTGTGACCATGCATGATGGTGTTATACAATGATGGTGTATACCAATGATGGTGGTATACCAATGATGGTGGTATACAATGATGGTGTTATACAATGATGGTGGTATAGGCTACCAATGATGGTGGTGATGTGAATGATGAACGTGAGGTCGTTTTTGTTGATTATATATATATATATATATATATATAATATATATATATATAAGGTGCTATAAGAATATTAATAATGCTAATAATAATAGTAATTATAATTGCGATGAGCAGTGTCTTTCTGGACTAGTTCTTAAACAATACGTAGTCAGTAATGAAGTACCTGAGGGATCCTAAATTCCTCGGGGCAAAGAGTGGTAGTAATAATAATAATAGTAATAGTAATAGTATCAAAAATAATTATAATAATATGCTGTGTCAAAGAATCACACAGTAAATAATAATAATGATAAATTATTATAATAGCAATAATTATTGTTATTATTAATGGTATCAAATGGTATTAAATGGTGTTATTGTGTTTTCACGAAACAACAGGGATGGATTGAAGCAGGTCGTTGATTCGATGTACGAGGCGTCCAATCGGGCAATTAGAGGAGGAGGCGGTGGAGGAGGAGCTTATGGCGAGTCATCGTGGAGCTCTGGAGGAGGAGGAGGAGGAGGAGGTGGTGGTGGATCGGCAGGTAGGACGAAACGACAGTTGATGGGATGGGGTGGGGGTGGGAAGGGAGGGTCTCGCTCTCCAGATGATCGTTTCTTCTGTCTTCATCGTCTGCTTTCAGTTCACTGAGTCCTTTTGGATTATTAAAATTGTTATTCTTACTTCGCCATGATGATGATGATGATACTGATGATGGTGATGATACTGATGATGATGATACTGATGATACTGATGATGATGATGACGATGATGATGATGACGACGAAGACGACGATGGTGATGATGATGATGATGGTGGTGGTGGTGGTGGTGATGACGATGACGACAACGACGACAAAGATGACGACAACGACAACGACGACTATGATGACGACAATGGCGATGATTGTCCGTGACGATGGAGCATCGAGTCATTGTCTTATCTTCTTTTCTGCTTCAGAAGGTTCGCTGAGCATCAGTTCGCAGGTGCGAGGATCGATGTCCGGCCGAACGACTTACCAGCGCAGCGCCAAGGGACCAATCGCCGTCGCAGAGGCCACACCAGAGTGCATCGTCGTAGAAAACACTGGACGAAAGGTTAGCCACGGATCGAGCATCGTCGTCATCATCATCATCATTATCATCATCATCATCATCGTCATCGTCATCGTCGTCGTCGTCATCATCATCATCGTCATCGTCGTCGTCGTCGTCGTTATCATCGTCGTCGTCGTCGTTATCATCATCATCATCATCATCATCATCATCATCATCATCATCATCATCATCATCATCATCGTCATCGTCATCGTCGTCGTCGTCATCATCATCATCGTCATCGTCGTCGTCGTCGTCGTTATCATCGTCGTCGTCGTCGTCGTCGTTATCATCGTCGTCGTCGTTGTCGTCGTTGTCGTCGTCGTCATCATCATCATCATCATTGTCGTCGTCGTCATCATCATCATCATCATTGTCGTCGTCGTCGTCATCATCATCATCATAATAATGGCTTCAATTGAACGAAATCGAGCAATGCTTTAGTTAGTGGAACACAATAAGAAACTCTTAACCTGGCGGTGCCTAATTATTCTTTGTTGTTTTGCTTTCTTCTTTTTCTCAGGATGAGGATTTGTCCGAATGGTCTTTGAAAAGAAACGTTGATGGATCGGACAATTCGCAGTTCAAGATTCCCAGCGGAACCGTCATCAGACCAGGCAGCAAGTTCAAGGTATATTATGCACACGTATACACGATGGTGACTTAATCGCATTAATTATACATGTGTTTCAGGAGGAGAAGGAGGAGAAGAGGAGAAGAGAGAAGGGAGAACATGGGCGGAGACTTGGTCTACAACTTGCGGGGGACGAACGAGTGGCCGAAGGAAGAACGCGAGATTTTGGGCAGACGAATGGTTCAGTAACTGTTGCCGACGAAAACGTTTTTCATCTTTTTGCCGACCAAAATTTCTGACGACCTTTTTTAGTCGTTCTGCCGAATTTTCCAGGAAAACATACCATTTTCCCTACCGAATTTTTAAAAATAATTTTGTCATTGGTTCGAAAATCTCTTCTTCTAACATTATAACGTCCCAGTGTGTTCATGAAATGTACATGTCCTGACTTGACGCTTAACGATTGGGAGGGCATTTACTTACAAGCTGTTGTCTTTACTCCCTCCCCCCCCATCACATACATTCAGGGGACCGTCCCCCTAAGTCTCCGCCCATGAGGGAGAAGATGAGAAGGAGGAGAAGGAGGAGAAAGCAGTAGATGAGGGGAAGTGTAGGAAGAAGCGGCGGATGACAGTAAGAGGAGCAAACCATAATTATTATGTGATGCAATCGCTTAAAAAGCAAAAGCATCTAATATATTTGCACGCTATCGGTAGAGGTGCTGTCCAGATGCAATGTAGGTCTTTGGACGGAATAATATATCTGACCAGAACAACGACCAACGAACTGGTCACGATCACTGCAAGAAGCCTAGAGTCAGTCAAACAGACAGATAGACAAACAGCTAGAAACACCAACACAGAGAGAGAAAGAGACAACAGAAACAGACGCGTAGACGGATAATATAATTGGCGTCCCAATAAGTAGGCATAGTAGTGTCTTAGAAACAATAAGTAGGCCTAATGCCTTAGAAACAATAAGCAATGCCTTAGAAACAATAAGTAATGCCTTAGAAACAATAAGCAGTGTCTTAGAAACAATAAGTAGTGCCTTAGAAACAATAAGCAGTGCATTAGACAAGTCGAAATTACGATATTAAGACTACGAACAATTTCGCTGGCGACATTTCGACCGTTGCTTGGCATAGGCCTAAAACAACAACACTTGCCTTAACATGTTCGTGTCTTGTCTAGTTCTGGGCTCGTGGACTTCGACCGGCCAATGCTCCCCCTAACGAGATCGAAGTGGCAGAGGCATCGTTTGGACAAGGCAAGGAGGTCGTCACCAAGCTGCACAACCCCACTGGAGAGGTAAGTCACTCAATTTTATACTTAGCTTTTATTAGACCTATTGTAACACCTAGAGCCTATCCCTATAACATTCTTCTTCATGTCGATACAATCTGCATTGTCACTGAAGATTCTTACTGAAGATTGGTAGTGTGGAATTAAAGCGATAAATGTATGGCGCAACAAAAAATACTTTTACACCCATGCAGTGGTTTACAATGCTTTCTGAAAAAAACCTGGCTGACGGTTGTGAAACGTGTTTGTGCAAAAGAATTGCATTTCCGAATCCTGCAGCTGCCTAAACCAATCTGAAACCATTTGACAACTCAGTCAAAGTCTTTCACACTAGGATTAGACCGCAATTCAGACAAGACTACTGCAACGATGACGTACATGTAAGTGAAATTATTTGTAAAGCACAACCTCTTCACTCGTCAGCAGCAGCAGCAACGCTAGATGCCGTGCAAAGAAATCCATCGACCAAAACAAAAGCGAATTTAAGGCATATTGCGGAAGATGGAAGGTGATTGGTTCACATGAGATTTAAAAAGAAAAACTTCTCCAGGTTTCGGGGCCACAAATGGCACCATTATGTGCTGCGAAGTGAGCGACCTCACCTAAAAGAATGCAGGGTTACAATAATTACAGCTCCTACAGCTGATCGAGGAAATAACAAGAATAATCGCTGCATTTTATGTTGCAAACACTGTTACTGAACTGCGTCTCTGATGTAGCTTATAATGTGCGATGCTAGAGCGTAGATTCAGTCTCTGACACCATGTAACGTATGTGTTTCTTCTCAGGACCGTGCCTCCATCACTCAGAGAACCGTGTACACCTCGTAAACCGGATGTCATCCAGTTTAGAGGTCGGCTGCTGCGGCTGCGGCGGCACCCCCCCCCCAGCCACAGGTCGTCGTCTCAACTCATCTCGAAATTACTCGAAATAATTTCGATTCTATTGTAATCAAATTCTGAAAAATGCATAATCGTCGAAGCCTGAAATGACATTTAGCAGACACAAAATTACTGATGTCTATCTCCCTTCTAAATGGAGTTTCTAGGTTTCACATGCAGCAGACATTATTCTATGACATCATCGTTATCAGTTTTCGCTTCTTCTGCTTCTTCTATGCGCTCAGCTTAATTTGAATGTTTAGTATGTCGACTAAATTTCTGTGTTTTTTCTTCTCTTGAGACATGTTTAATTTAGCCTCTGAAATATCTTGACATGGTTCGTAGGTTTGCAAGTCTTTATTCAGCTGACACAGGAAGAAGATTTTACGATGTTCTGCCAACATTATTTTCTCTCTTTCTCTCTTCCCATGCTCAGTGATTTCCAATGAGGCAATCTTGACTCTTGCGTAGCGCTGAGAAATTTCGAAGACTCGCTCTACAATGCCGATCTTTTCTACGACCGCTCAGCGATGAGCCAAGCGTTTATTAAAAATATCTGATCGACAGCCAGAATAAAGCAATAGAGTGGCTTTAGGAAGAGAGATGGAGAGAAAATTCGAGCTGTCATGTGGTTATCTTCAATCGGTAACCTATCTGTATCAGCATAAATCAGAGTTGCTTATTTCATCACTCTGCAATATTATAGCTGAATTGTGAGATGGCATATTCTCCTGATGCTTTTTGGAGATTGCCGACCGAACAATCAAGATAGATTCTGCAGGAGCTAACGCAAGTGATTTTAGTAACCATAGCAACCACTTTGAGGCATACTGACTTACACATGAATAGGCCTACGCCATCTCAATGAGATTATAGATCTAATTGTTTTTAGAGAGTTTTTAGTTGTCGCCTTTTAGTCTGAATTGCTTCCTATGATTAACTTTTGTCGTTGGGTTACAGCTTTGCGTAGACCGTAGTTTGCTTCACTTGACGATTATATACACGTATAAGGCTGCTTTTATTTGTTACTTAGCCTATAGGCCTGCAAATGTTATTTGTTAAATAGCGAATTTGTAAATGAGCTGATAATGCCTGCAGCTGAAGTGGGCTAACCTTATATTATATGCAGAGATATATTAAGGTCTCATGGATGCCTTTTCACGAGTCTAGATATGCTCGTTCTGATCTTCACTTTGGGTGAAATGATTGTATTTGTCTAAAGTTATAAGACTTTCTGTTAGCCTGTTATAACAAGTGACCGTAGTTCGGCATCAAGATTGTTTGCAGATTAACATATTCGTCATTCTGCTGTGTAGAATTTTAGCTGCTTCGAAAATAGCTAATAAAACTGTTCTGCTATTTTAATACCGATATGCTAACAAATATATTTGCGTTTGTTCCTCTGCTTATCCTGTTTTAATCCTCCGGCACATTGTTCGAAAGATTGTAAGTCAACCATTCGTCTGTATTCAAACCTCAGGTTTAACATATCTATTGCAGACGATCTATAGTTAACCATTCTGCTAGCTTATTTCAACCATAATCTTGGAATCTCCAAAGCATTCCTTTTAATCCTCAGTGCAGGCCGGGGCCACAGGGCCAGGGCATCAGCTTATTAACGAGCGCTGGTTGAAGTCAGAGAGAGAAGAGAGAGTGAGAGCGAGAGTGAGAGAGAGAGTGAGAGTGAGAGTGAGAGTGAGAGTGAGTGAGAGTGAGTGAGAGTGAGAGTGAGAGAGAGAGCCTGCGCGAACAATGGTTAGAATTTAGAATGAGAGAAATTTGAAAGTGGCAATTAAGTGTCAATGAGGACAAGATTTCTTGAAAAGTTTGAATTTAGATATAATATAGGCTTAGGCCTATAAGCTTGTGTGATTAGAAAGCATGAGTAGGCCTAGTGATAGATAGAGGTGCCTCGTGAAGTGGTGGATGGTATCGGTGAGCGAGAAGATGGGTGCAAGATCGGTAAAGTTACGGAATTCAAGCGCAAGATCGTTCCAGAGTGGCCGTGCAGTGTGGTCTGTGCAGAGCTAGACTTACAAATGTTATGGTCCTGTTCAGTAAAACGGTGTATCTCAGGGGCGGATCCAGGGGGGGCTTATCCGGCCATGGCCCCCCATTTAGAATTCCCATGTATTGTGGCTCCCCCCCATTTGGATTGAACATGCTGTGGAACAATGTACATATTGTAAAATTTGGCCCTATTAAGAAATACCCATGCATTGCGGCCCCACCTCGGAAAATTTGGTCGGATGACTAAAAAAAAAAAAAAAGGTCATCAACTTTTTTGGCGGACACGAGAAAATTTTTTTTCCCAAGGCCTAAATTTTTCCCCGGACCCAAAACCAAGAATTTTTGGCCCCCCCCCCGTCCAAAATTTCTGTATCCGCCCTTGGTGTATCCCCATGCAGCCACTGCAGCCAGTGGCCACACAGAATTGCAACAAAAGGCACATACAACAAACCGAACGATGGAATTGTTGAGTAAAGACAATAGTTTGTAAATAAATGCAGACCTTGACTAGTCGTTCATAAAAGAAGACCCATGATTTCGTGAAAGTAAATCCTTTTATTACAAGAAAAGTATTTCTGCAACAAGCTTTAAGGTTGCTCAAAATAGTATTACCTCACTCACCGCTAGAACAATACTGTATGAGGCCGAATGCTTATGGCTTTAAAGTGAGAATGGTAGGCCTAATTAATAGCGTAGCATAAATGCAAATAAACGCAATAAAAGGCAAATAAAGTAAGCTTACAATAGGCCTACATGTTACTGTAGGCCTACTGTTAGGTCTACATTGCCGGTAACATAGGCCTATGTTGTACGAAAATATTGATGCCGATAGTTTGAATTTTAAATTTATCAGAACGTTCGACTTAAAAATAACATAATTTTATTATTTCGCGGTAGCCTAGGCCTAACACCAATCTCTTAGTTTATTCGTAAGGACAGCGAGTGTAGGCTAACCAGTGTGGTGTCCTAGGCTAGCCAGGGCTAAATTGGTTATGTCCGTAGTAGTAGCCTATTATAGGCTATATCCTGCTCTTTTCCCAATTTTCATTACACCACCATCACTAGGTAAGTAAGGGTATTCATCACTACAATTTTCCATTTCTGATTCATCCATCACAACCTCACACTCATCAAACTCCTTCTGCTGCAATTCAAGCATATTCTCTCTCTAGCTGTCATCTCCTCCTCTTGGTTTGCTTTGTTTATCTCTCTCCATTCTCCATTTTTTCTCGTCATCCAAACTTTTTGCTCGCCTTTCCTTTTGCAACAATAATGCTTTCTAGTCTCTGGGAGGTTAACTGGTCCTATCTGATGAGGTGCAACGCTTCCAACTTTTTCTCTTTGACCTTTGATGAAAGCTAACTCAATGACGGGAATCTTTCTCTCTTTACTGCAGTCATTGTGACTGTGGACAATCTAACATGCAATAGCTGCAATACTATTATTATGTTGCACACGTTGTACAACATAATGAACATATTGATAATTAATTAATGGGTACATGTCAATAAACAAGTTAAACATCAAACAATAGACCTATACATAAAATTCTAATAGGCTACGCAAAAATTCAAATTCTAGAGCATTTTAAAATATTTCTGCAAACTTCATATTAGGCCTAAAGCAACTTAGCCTACTTGCGTATTTTCACGATAATTCAAGTGAAAATTCAAGTAGCCAAATCTCATTGCAGACAAATTTTATAGCCTAGGCCTACTTATAGGCTATTTCGGCTTTTCACATGAAAATGCACTATTTAATCTCTAGGTCTTTTTAACCTTCGCCACACGTTTGGGGGTCAAATAGACCCCCAGGGGTATATTTTCATCTGTAACTTTCTAAAATGTGGGCACCAAAAAGTTTCCTTTGGTGACTTTTCCTAAAAATTCCTCCTTGTCAAAATGGTATGAGTGACGTCATACGTTGACGCTTAGTTCTGACGCTGTGACGTCATTTTGGGGAGATCTTAGAGTGAAATTCATGTCCATATCATTAGTGTCCATACAATGAGGTGTATCTCTGCTTCTACGCAAGGTATCTTGAAGGTTATTTTTTTGTTTCAAATGTTTTAGGGGTCAGGGAATTCACTCCAGCTACTGACAAATGCCTGACCTTGACGGAATACCTTGAAATTCAAGGTCACATGACTTTTTACATGACCATACATATCTCTGCTACTAGCCTATAGGCCTACCTGTTAGAACTACGAAGTTTTTTGGTTTCTATGGTTATTTAGTACAAGGAACTCAACAAAATATAAACAAAACACAACTGGAATATGTTATGTTACATCTTATGTTACATCGTTTCACTTCTCATAATTTGTTTATGACTTGTAGCCAGTGTATCTAACTACATTCGGTACAGGTAAATAATTGTGTGGAATGGTTACCACAAACAAATTGACCACACGTGCTGCATCTGTGCTTCGTCTTGGTGTCATTCTTTCGATCGCACATGTGACATCGTCCTCTCTGAGGAGTGATGACTGTGTCGTTCTGTGTTGTCGTAGAAACAGGCAGATTCACCTATTCCAAAAGCCCGCTCCATCGATTTTCTGCCGCTTACGCAGGGCGTGCTTCTTCTGCTGTCGATTCATGGAAGACACATACTTTTCCCCATTTCCAATAGGCCTATGAATGGTCTCCTTCTGTCCTTCTGATTAGTGTTTGCAGAATCCACCCATTCAGGATGTTGATGAAACCAAATCACGGATGCGTTATGTGCAACTTCGTTGTTCTAACAGGTATAGTGGCAGAGATAGGGTATGGTCATGTAAAAAATCATGTGACCTTGAATTTCAAGGTCATCCGTGAAGGTCACGCATTTGGCAGTAGCTGCAATGAATTCCCTGACCCATAAAACATTAGAAACGAAACAAAAATTATCAAATTCCATGCCCAGGAACAGGTATACCTTGGGGGTCATTTGGACCCCCAAGCATAGAAGACGTAGTTTTTTTGGTCGCGTATGGCGAAGGTTAAAAATATCGACCTTCAAAAATTGACACACCGTACTGCCTACTATTTATAAACGTCATCGCCACAAACAAATGAATTATTATGACGACGAATCATGGTGATCTGATTATGCCCACAGTAAGTTTGAAGTAGTCTACCAGGGTAATGCTGAAGCTAGTCGTTGCAAGAACTATATATGCCCTATTCAGCTATCACCATACATTACATTGGGTCTGGTACATCATTTTATGCTTTGTTTTGTCTACAAGACTATGGGGAATTGGGAGTCAAAGTTTTTGGTATTTCGATAATAATTATTCAAAACTATGGTACGCCTAGTCGGATCAAATGAAGAAAAAAAGTCCAACCGAGATTCATCCAATAGCCTACATTTTACAGCGACGCATATAATTTCGAGTAAGTAATACTTTTTAGCCACCAGGTGCGCTGCAGTGTATAGGGCGGTTAGTGCGTCACACGGCCTCTAATTAAAAGCTTTCAGTTCAGTGGAGTATTGGTCTTTGTTTCCATGGCAACAAAAACATGGAGCTCTCGGGATTTCGAATGGGTGGCTGTTTCGTTTTAAAGTGAATTCGATAAAAAATCATTGTTTTGTTTATTTGAATACGTGCTTTCAGCAGTCATTATGCGAGATGTCTGAATTAGTAAGTGATTTTTGTTTTTCTAAAGATGTCTTCAATAATTTCAATATTGCACATTGCCGCCAATCGATTTTTGCTGTAGAGTTACTGTAGCCTAGGCCTAAATGAATTATAACAAGCCAGAATTTAAAGCGTGATTGTATGCGTTTTGATCGTCTCTCATTGATTAAACCATGACAGTAAAAGCGTGTTTTGATTAGCCATTTCGTACGTCTGTCTTTCAGGCAAACTATCCCAGCAGTGGCCGGTGGACTTGGAATGACAATCTCAATGGTCTGGAGTTCATCAGGTAGACATATACTTGAACATATATAAAGGCTAATTAAAGTGTCGTTGAATTTTCTTAAATTGGTGTCTTCTTGAATACGAAGTGTTCAAGTCACGGACGTTAGGGGAACCCAGGCACTTGCCAACCCAAGCACTAACTGGGGGAGCAGGGCCTAAAGCACTAACCAACCCAAGCACTAACTGGGGGAGCAGGGTCTAAAGTGTGACTGGACGGTCGTGTATGGCGTCCATGCACTTATTTTCAGATCTGAACACAGTCCTGCCAGTTATTTGGCCAGCGCAGCCTGGAAGGTAAGAGGCATCCAGGCACTTCTTTTTCTACACTTGAAGCATTAAGGGGAGGGCCGGTGGCGCATGGGCTAAGACACTGACATGGAGACCAGAGGAGCTGAGTTCGATTCCCGAAGCCCAGTGAGTTAGACATGCTTTGTAGGCTGCTGTTAGCGCCTTTGCAGTGCAGGCTGTCTGTTCTGTTAGTAGTTAAGATTGGTGTTAATAAGATAGCTGCATAACTGTATACTGTAACTGGTCAACCGGATTGTTGAGTAAACCAAAAATTATGATTATTGATTTTAAAATAGCTGGTGACGTAGTAAGTGACATTTTTGCAACTTATAAATAGCTATCAAATAACGCTGTGAGTGTTGGTATGGGTTAAGTTGTCATTAGGAAACATATCCGCTGGAACAGTAATTCTTGTGTGACCATATTCACGACCATTAATTTTTGTGAATCATTTATAAAACATAGTCCAACTTTTTTTTATCCATTCAACCTCATTTTAATGCTCCTCATCTTAGAGCCATATAATTAACTGCCTAATAACATGGATACATGACATAATGAATATATAATATTTCTATGACTGAGTTGAATTTAGGATCCATGTGTTTTATTAGAATTTGTGATAACAAAGTGTGTTATAATGAGTTTGTATGTATGCCTGAGGACACTTAATATGGCACATTTTAAGTATCTCACAATTTAAGTGCCTTCTCTGCGCTAGCCTATATGTGAGCTTGGCATGTCACTTAGATGTGGAAGGTTATCAATATTAACAACATTAGATACTGCTACATGAAAGGTAGCAATTAGATTTAAGCCTCTGTTTTAATAAGGTGGTAAAGCTTAATTAAGTGGTGAAGCAGTATTTGCTGCTGTCGAGGTATTACAGAGTTGTATTTGTAAAGAAGAAGTGATGGGAAGCAGAAATAGCGTAAACAATGAAATGCAAGTTAAGAAGAATGATTGATTGTACTTGAAGATCAGTTCTTCACAAGTTGATATTGCACGTGATTTCATTTAAAGCTCAGGTAAACTACAGTTTTTGTTCTTAAATTGCATTTATGAGATATTTTTTGCGTTTAGTGCCAATCAAACTGTTGATCGAGCAGACAAGAAATACAAAGAGAAACGTCAGGCAAAGGACAACCGAGGGTATGTGGTGTGGCCAACCTACAGTCATTAACTTTCTCTGGAAATAGATAACTTTCATCTAATAGACTTTTCTGTACGAAGGTGTTTATGAATAAAGGATCGATTGCAATTGGTGAACAAGATCTCATCGGCAAGAGATAGGTTTTATAGGTTGCAAGCCTGTCAACTGACGTTGATCAGTGCGATGGTTTTTTCCCCATTGAGTATTTTTTTAGTTGTTGGGCTTTTATATACAGACCATACATGTGTGCTATAAGTTTTTATTTCGTTTTTGTTGTAGCCATTTGTATGCATATTATAGGTATGTATTATATCATGTGTGTATATTATTCTTGCTTGCTTGCCAGGACTTCCGGCTGTGGCTATGGCCGCCAGGGACGTGCTAAGTCTATCAGCCATCGTTCACCAACAAGACAAGGGATCAAACAGACGCATGATCACACAACCGTAACTCTGCAGGATGTCAAGGGTACTGAATACTGATTAAGTACTAACAAAGCTTTGATGATTTTATTTGACTCTTGCTGCCAGTGCCTCCTTTTCATTAAAGGATTAAATGCTGAAATTCATGCACATGAATGGCTATAATTAATCCACCAGCTCGATTTATACAAACCACCTTTCTAAATGAGATGTTCATATATGAGGTGGAGATGCTTTATCCATCAGTAACCAGTTATTGTACCTTCTGAGTCAATTTGTCGAATATAGTAATCTCTGCTACAACTTAACAAATTGCAGTAGTTTCAGCTTTCAGAATTATTGTGGCCAGATTAAAAAACATGGATAGAGGTGGTCTTGCTTCTGTTTCGTGCTCTTTCAGTGCTTTGTAAAAGAAGTGTTTCATAGCTTACTCTTATGTTTATGGTATACAGTAGGGGCTTTCAGATCTCTGTTTATGGTTGATCTTTCAAATGTGACACACATCATGCATTTAACTTTTAGCAACATAGCTTAGGATTGACTGACTACGCGTTGCTCGTTCTTTCTGTGTATTTGCAGATGTCGCCAAGTACATGTTGTCAGAAGTTGAGCCAATTGCACCGGCATTTGAGCAAATGTTCAGGTATATATATATATTTTAAAAATGCTCCAAGGTATTTTAGGATATATTATTATTATTATTATTTATATATTAATAATAATTTTTATTATTATTTTTATTATTGTTATTATCATTGCAGGAAATAGAGAGTCCCTTCAAGGTCTGAAGACACAATGGCAAAGGTGCAGTGTTGTATGATAGCAGGGGTAAACGGACATTATCCCCCTGGACACTATCCCCCCCGGACACTATCCCCCCCGGACATTATCCCCCCCGGACATTATCCCCCCCGGTTTTTCGTAGGACATTATCCCCCCCGGACATTATCCCCCCTTCATGTACAAATCAGGGCAAGCGTCGTGAGGGTCTGTTAGGGTCAGGCTAAGCGTCGTGAGGGTCGGTTAGGGTCAGTGTGAGGGTCGGTTAGGGTCAGTGTGAGGGTCGGTTAGGGTCAGTGTAAGTGTCGTGAGGGTCGGTTAGGGTCAGTGTAAGCGTCGTGAGGGTCGGTTAGAGTTAGTGTTAGGGTTAGTGTCGTCATTAGATGAATGAACAAATTGGAATCGTATACAGTCAGTAGGCCCACAAAGGTTTGTTAACGTGATTTGAACTTCGTAGACTTATTAGCGTCAATCATTTTTAGGTAATAGACTGGGGGGGATAATGTCCTACTTCGGGGGGGATAATGTCCGGGGGGATAATGTCCGGGGGGGATAGTGTCCGGGGGGGATAATGTCCAGGGGGGATAATGTCCTACAACCGATAGCAGGCTATGACAATAAGCTTTGTTTGTGCAGCTTAATGGAGAGAGAGAAGCATTTTCAGTGATTTGCTCAGTTGCTTCAAAGGGTTTGTTGTATCTGCTTGCGCAGTTAGAAGTATTGATGTGCTCATGTTTGAAACAATAGTTTGCTAAAATGAAAGTTAATGGCTGTAATTCTTGCTTATCTAGCAAAGATCTAGTTTATCATGAGTACCATTAATTTAACTGGAGATGCTGAGGTGACACATGGTCTAGACGTGTTGTTCTAAATTGTCATTTAGTACTCATCAGTTGGACGAGTTTCTTATTCTTCTTCTGAATTACTTCCACTGGTATTTTGATCGCCTGTCTCGAGAAGAGAATCCCAATCCAGTCCACATGTGAGTAGCTTACAGGTCTTGCATATTATTTCTGTTCTTATCCATGTTGTGTCACTCTTTCAATTCATATTATTGTCTGTGGAATTAGGTTATTTCATTGTCTTACTAATTGTATGATGTTTACCTTGATATTCTGCTTTCTAATCTAATCTAATCTAATATAACATTTGTAAAGCGCTTCTCACAGCAGAGCTATTCAGAAGCACTCTCAGTGTGACAGGCCCATGAAAAGAGAAAGGTCTTCAAACAGCTTTATTTCTCAGTGGCATAGCGGGGCGCGGTGGTCTAGTGGTGGCGTCGTTGCCTTGGAGCCGGAAGGTCCGAGGTTCGAATCCACCTCCCCGCGTAAGGACCTTGAGCAAGTCCTTCACTTACAATCGCTCAGCGCTTTGGCGTGAAACTCCGATGCAGTGTCCGCTCTGCATCGGGAGCGCCTCTGAGTAGAGAGAGCTTGAAGGGGCGCTATAACAAGTGCACATACAAACAAACAAACAAACAAACAAACCTTGTAAAATATATCTGAAAATTTTCTTGTATAACAGATTTCAAAGCATGCTGTGTAAATTCTCTTCATTGTTCGATGATTTTGAAAACTTCAGAGAGACAAGCCTGTCAGAGAAGAAGTACTTGGCTGAGATGAAGGTGAAGCTTGGGAGCGCTCAGAAACTGCTCGGCCGTGCGTACGGTGTACTCATTCTTGGCATCGACATGTGTGATGAGCACCACATGTCATGTGGAAAGTAAGAACTCATACTTTTATAGATTTTATTTTCTGTTCAGAATATCACTAAAAAATTATGATAATAATATTTGCAGGTGATTGTATGTTTTACTTTTCCGAATTGTTCCAGGGACAAGATCAGTTTTTCCCACTAATTTGAATGAATAAACGTAGTGTGCCAGAATCAAAACATCATAAAATTAGTAATAATACTGATGAGCTTTATTCTTGAGTAATCATTTCACGTCAGGTTGAAAGATGAGTAAAGAGTTGCAGTTTGATCATTCAGACAGTGTGATAATTGTGGAAAATAACTAGGGGGGTTGGACTATGATCCACTTGGACTTGGGATGTGAAAACAGACTTTACTATGGGGCTCTTTAGAAGAAAGACCGGGGGTTGACACCCAAACCCCCTGCAATTCTCACTCTGTATTCAGTGTCTTTAGTCTTTCAGTATTTCAGTCATATGAAGGTAGAATTTAGTCATTGCAGTTCGTGTTTTGTCTTTGCAGTGAATATTGTTATATCATCAGATTTGAAAATCATCTTTTGCGGTTCACTACATCTGTTCAGTGATTTCAATAGGGATCTGTTCAGACCTCTGTGTTTATGTTTTAGGGTTTACTCAATTTGGTTGTTGTTGTTGTTGTTCATGTGGTTGATGCGTGCTTGATCCAAAGTGTTGTCCTAGTTGTATTTTGGATTTTGGTTGCTCTGAATATGACTTTAGAGTCACTGTTAGACTTTCTAGATATCTGACATTGCTTAAGTGTATCTGAGAGTGGAAAATTTGTGATCTTGGATGTGATATTGTGGCATTTGTTGTGTTATTTGTTGTGATAGACGTGTTAGTGGTGCTGAGTGTTTTGGGTGTATGCTCTGGATTTTTTCATTTTGTGTTGGTGCTCATCAGATTGGCATGGTTAAGTATTAATTTTGTCTGGATGACTCTTCACATAGGTCTCGTGTATCGAATACATATAGGGATCGTAACACTTATGAGGTAAGCTTCTCTTTTCTGCATTTTATCTGTTGACATGTATCGTTAACATCATTTAAGGTGGTGTACAGAGATCATCATGTAGCTTTGCTTAAAGCATTGTGTAAATTATGTTATTACAATTGAGTTAAATAACAAATAAAAATGACTACCATTCAAGAAGCGTAACTTGCATAAGCCCTTTTGTATTTAATGATTTTTTTATCAGCTTAGCAGCATACTATATAGCATTAATATCCATATCCAAGTGTTTCATGTGATTTAATTAGTAAAGGAGAATGAACTTCTCTGCCATAGACAAATTGAAGTTTGCAACGTTTTTTTCCGTCTAAGCTGGTGAATTTCTGAAATGTTGCAACTGAATTAATTTCACTCAATCCATGCAAGTTCTGTTACATAGGACATGTGATGATGTAACTTTATTACATGCCTTTTATGCCGTTATGGTTCTTATGAAATGTTCTCATGAGTTTGTTTTGACCATGTCCTTTCCATTACAAGATAATTTCTGTTTATTTAATTATTTTATAGATTTTATGTTATAAACAAGACTAAACAAGTATGCGTGTATTACAATATTTGCTTAGTAAATCTGTAAATAAGTTTTGTTTTGCGCATTAAGATGCACTTAAGTTCGTAAGCTAGAAGATTTATTAAGGTGATTAATATTAATGTTATTAATAGATGTTCTCATTTTCAAAAAAATTCACTTGTGATCTAAAGGTTAACTTATTATACTGAAATGTTTTGCTTGTGATAATTAGTGGATTCAACTTTTAGATGCTTTATTGCTATTTTAACGTTCTATGTTTTTAAAAATGGAGAAACATTCTGTTCAGTTGTATCTAGATAACTTATGTACGATGTTTGCTGATTTTCATAGACGCTGTATTCTTTCTGTACGTTTGTTGTGTGGATTGCGTTTCGACGGAGAGAGCACGAGAGGTTGAAACGAGAAATCAACAGGTCAGCAGAAAAAAATCACGAAAAAATGACTAGCTGATAGGAACTATGTAACATATGAACTGATGACATAATTATTCAGACTCAGAATAGGAGCTACTTAGAAATAGAACTCGCACCCTTGGGTGTTATTTCCACGGACATTAGATTGGATCTATATGGACTCTGCAGGGCAGGCAGTTCAGAAGGATTAGTAAATAATAAAAGCTTCTGGTAAAATTTCATTCAGAATTTTTATTATGAACAATTGCAGATGTTGACCAACCATAGCCAGTTAAAATATCTGTGGACATAGGTTTTCACCGAGAAATTGCAAATTTAAAGCACGATTTTGATGGTTATTGAGTGAAAACTTATTCTTCTTTGTTATAGTGCGACATATGTTGTGCTTTTTTATTTCTGTAATTAGATAAATTGATGGAAATTGATGTGAACATATTTTAAATTCCAGAATTCTAAGAACTGACACCTTTAATCCTGCTCTCAGAATTAAAAATGCAGGTAAACAGATCTTCTCCTATTAACTCATGATGTAAATTATGTTATAGTTACTATTACAAAAGTTAAGATATTAATAATTTGTGCAAAGCACTGCATATGTGATGCATTTTTTATTTGTATTTAATAGGCTTAATGCACAGCATCGTAGGACTATTAGTTGAATGTTTTGGAGAGTGGTACCTATAAATAGTATTAATCAAATGTGTGCTCATAAGTGACATAATATTAAGTTGTTTGACATTTGATTTGACATCATTTTCCAGCGATATCTGGTTTATAGTAACTGTTAAGGTCATAATTTAAGTAACTTATTAATTATTCTTTTGCTAAGATGCTCGAAACAAGTTGGAAACTACTTCATTGCGAAGCAGAACGTTCCGCTTGGAAATTTCTACTTTATGACTTTAAAATTACTATAATACATAGAATGAGACATAATTAAGGAATAAGACATTCTTTAAGATTTGAATTAATTTTTATTAAATTGTACAGAAACAATGTCACACAAACCTCTTTAATCGACCGTTATAGTTTTCTCTATCAACATATTCGTGACATAGTAAATTTTAATTCTGTACTTACATGCCTTGTGCAATAAGTACAATATATATTAGGATGTTATGGCAAGTTGTTTCTTGTTAGTAAATTTAGTATTCCTGCTTTAGGACCAGATGGAGAGGGTGAGCAGGACATGAGACTTTCTGCGGCCGATTACAGACGGACACAAGGGTTTGTAAAGTTACTTAGGACTTAAGTACAAGTTTGAAATTTTATTAAGAAATTGAATGACTAAATAATTTTGATACACTATTTTGACATATGGCATTTTAATGTAAATTGAATTGTCAAAATTATTAGATATTCTGTTATTTCTTTAATTTTCGTTCATACGTTACCATATTTCAGTATAACTTGTGGCAGGATTGAGAAGGATTCCAAAATGTAATTAGAGTCAAACAATTGAGGATTCACGTAAATCCAAAAGATTCTGAATTATCAGAAGTGAAGTCCAGTTTGAGTTTCAGCGTTTTATGTCTTTTTGGCAGCTTCATATTTGACACCTTGCTAGTTCATGGCCTTGTGAATAGTAGTTGTGGTTTATAGTGAAATTCTGTACTTCAAGCTTTTGCTGTTGTATGATTTATTGACTGGTTGTGGTAATGATGAAAAATGTTTGAAAATACATTGATAAGTGAAAACGTCTTTAGATAATTTTTCAGATAGATCTTAATTAGTAACTTCTATAGCACCAGTGTATAATATACAAGGCATTGACTGATGGCGCTCCAAAATAAAGAGCTGTAATTGGAAGATCAATCCATATAAGATAGATCATCTGTCTCACAATGTCAGATTTTCGTTTTTAGAAATCGACCGCCAATTAAAAGCATTGTCAAGTAAGTAACTGATCGTTACTCTCTAGATATAATGTCAATACTTCTGACGGGTTGCTGAAATCCAATTTATATTTATATATATATATATTTCTAATTTATATTGCTGTAAGATTAGTGGTTGGACTGGGAGCACCTCTAAATGGGCATCTTGAAGATGGCACCTCAAAATGTTTTGAAATTAATGAAAATGAATGAACGAATAAGGTGGTGAATGAATTTAGCTTGGATTGTCTATATTATCAGCTTTGCCTGTTTTATACAGACACTTTGTTTTCAGATCATAATATTATTAATTATTTATTAATTCAGACTGACAAGAGTGCAGTAAGATTACATGATATAGTAGTAACACATGTTCATTTTGCAGTTACCCCTAGACTGCTAGAGAAGGCAAGTGAAGTAAGTAAATTGGGTTAGCGGATAATAATTGAACATGTTTCCCTCTGATCTTTATGTCAGAATGCTACCATTCAACCATCTTCCCACCCCAATAAGGGAGATAAGCAGAATGTTTTTATCCTTTTATCAAAAGCACACAGTTAAGACGAAATACATTTTATAATAAACAACTTTAATAGGATTAACGTAAGATTATTGAAAGCTAGAAAAATTATTCCTGGATTTGCAGAAAAACTATGAGCATTCTAACTCTGTTAGAGCTTTGGCATTAACTTGTTTCAGACAAGTCCTCTAAATGTGCGGCATGTTTAACGAATTGTGTTAGAGCGAGTTATTTAAACTCTGTTTAACGAATTGTGTTAGAGCGAGTTTCTTAAACTATGTTTAACGAATTGTGTTAGAGCGAGTTTCTTAAATTATGTTTACAGTCAGAGATCCGTTGCTTTGGTTTCAATTCTTCCTCTTCCCAGAGAAGAATCTGATTGGTTGTTTAGACGCGGTGGAGAAATACCGCAAGTTATGTAAGTTGGTTTCTATTAAATTTAGCATTTAGCTTATGTTGTTTGTTGTGTATGATGCTATGGTTATCGTTATTATACTGTTGGTTTTCACATAGATATTCATAAAACCCATGATCATAATGATAGATACTCCTAAAACACCACTCGAAAGCCAAGTGTAGGGCAAAGACTAACTCATGAGCACTGTGTCTAGTGTAGATAAAATAAACCGGAATGGTGCATGTAAGCCAACCTGCAGATCTTAATTTACCCTGACGTCAACACCTCTCTACGTCATATGGGGCAGACTCACATGTTTAGACAACCCTTTTCATCCGATGCAGCAATCCGGAATGAAAATTACTTTCTGCCCCATATGATGTCACTGGTGTTGGCATCAGAAATCTGACTTGCAAGCTGTATTCAGGTTTATTATAATTATATCTATGGTGTGAAGGTCATGGTGGTCAAAAGGTCTGAATCTGAAACTCAGAGGTATGTTAATTTCTATTAAATTTTATGTTTATGATATGTACCAGTAATGAATCAAGAGGGGAAGTAGGATGTTGTTCAGCTTAAGAATTGGAAAGCAGAAGATCAGATCATGTCAGGCTCATTTTCTTCATTCTTTCCTTTGAGCTACAAAAATTGTTGTGGCACTTGAATACGTTTTCAATCATCAGGACAAAATAGATTCTTGAAACGTTGTCTTTTCCTCAGTTCACTTGGAGAGATTGGTGAAGATGATCTCACCGAAGAACAGATGGACCTCGAATTCCAGCATTTGAAACACGACATGCAGAACCTCAGGTGGGTGATTCAAATGATTTTACTGTTCAACTATACAAGTATTCATATTATTGGTATCAGTATTGATTATTAAAAATGCTAGGTCTGCAAGGTCATGCAGAAATGCAAATCTAAGGCACATGTACTAAACTTTATATGATGTTGTGAACATATCACTGCACTTGGGATTTTCATAATTTATTATTTTATGCAATAGCAATGATTTTGGTCAGAAGTCTGGGTTTGTGGGGTGGGGGGGGTCAGCACCCCAGTCTTTCTTATGGTCCCATAGTCTGCTTTTCACACCCCAACTCCACGCAGATCATAGTCAGACCCCCAGTTATTTTTTCACATTTCTCATACTGTGTCTACTGTCTAACTACAGCTAAAGACTAAAGATAAAGAACAGCACTTTCAATTTCTTCACCATATCAAGATGCACCTAAATCTGTATCATATAACTTACAGACAGCCATTTAAGGACCTCTCAGTATTGTTATAACAAATGATCTCGAAATGGGAGTGAATTAAGGTGAGCTCAACAAGATTGCAGCTGAAAATTATATTACAAAATGATACATTTAACAATGAAAGAATGTCAGTAATGAAAGAACTTGTTTAATGTTGCTGGCATTTTATTGTTGTCTTATTCTGTTGTCATTTGAAGTGTTGGTATCATCGGACAACCGCTGGACCAGTTCAATCTCTTAACTCTGACGCCTCTCGATGAGGAAATCGAAAATCGAAGAAATACTTTGCAAACAGAGTTCGTTCAGTGAATTATGAATATAAACTAGAGATTTTAAGTTATCAAAATATTATGATTTCAAATAAAAAATATGTATTGTATTAGTATGTAATAAATTAGTCTACTTACTTATGAAAGGTACAAGTTTGCATGAGATTTCCTGTGCATTACAGTGCTCCTCGTTCACTTTGTTATTTTTAACACACAGGTCTGGATTATTGTAGTTCAATTCTTGTGGGCCATCCAAGGGTTCTTGTGCCATCTCCAACCCATCCTAAATTGTGTCACCTGAGTTATAGCCAACAATTACGTATTAGACTACATAGACTACATCCTACAAATATTTATGTACTGCATGATATGTAGGCCTACCTCGTATAAGTTATGTCTTGTCTTTGATAACCAAAATTGTTGACTTTAAAATTCAGGGGTTAACCGTTAAGGGTTTAAAACATTTAGAGCCGAATCAATCGCCTCATATAATATAATTGACTCACAAGGCCTAAATATAAAAAAACTGTCAAAGATTCACAGGGGTAAGGGGCTGTCAAAATATTACATACACATGGAGGGGTTAAGGATTAATTAGTAGCCTATAGTAAAATACACGTTTCATAGATTTTGATTTTAGCTAAATAGCCTTTGTAGGAGATAGAGAAGCTTATTTGTACGTACGCATGGGTGGTTCATTAAAATGTATGAGTGCGTAGGGGGAGGAGGTCGAAAATACTTTTGCCTACGTAATATATGGATGGCCATAGGCCTCTAGAATAAAATGCAAACTCTGTGAGGGGTATTAGGAAAAGTATGCCTGACTTTAGCCTAAATATAGTGTTTAGAGATTTGTTTAAAATCCTGCAGATATGATTTAAACTATAAATGTAAACTATTGCAGATGACAAATGAAAATATTTATTTGTCTGAGTAGAATATTATTGCTCATAGTCTTTCTCTTTCAGGTTGCAAAATGTGGTCGCAACTTCTGCTCCTGATACCAATACCGGTGGTACTTCCACAGATGAAGGTATTCCCACAATATTAGGCTTTTGGCACTTTCTACTTTACTTATAAACTGCTCAGCTATGTGAATGCCTGGATAAATCAAGTAACAGTTTAGCACAATGATCTTAAATAATCTGATTAATTATTTTAAGCTAATTATCAGTCGTGATTCTTTAACCTTGCAACTTAATGTAAACTGCATCTACTGATTAATTTAAACCAATCTCTCTTCTCAGCTACCCCCCACCCCCCGCTACCTGCAATCACTTCCTCAGTCTTATGTCCTCGGCCAGAACTTGGGGGCAAAGTCTTAGTGTATGTAGTTGAGAAGTAAATCACTGTGTTCTACAACCAGATAGTGATGTGGCCTTTCTAATTAATTATATTAGCAGTCTATGTGTGTTATTGTCTGCCATTTGTACACAGCTTTTCAGAGAATTATGTAAAGCTAACGATTATCTAAACATCTGATGTATCAGCTGGCATTTTGTAAGGTGTCCTGATATTCACAGTTGTCTTACGAGTCTGTGTGTTTGCTCTAGGACACGAGCATGAGCCGCATGATGCAGAGGAGCCAGTGGAACCTGATGGCTAGTTGCAATCGAGAAGATTCAGATGGAGGCGGTCGTAAACAACGGGGTTCCCTTCATCCACTTGTCTCCGTTAAATCCAACTTTGTAATTATAAAACAGTTTATCTCTTTATTCACTGACTAACAGCATGTTGGGTCTATGAGGTACAAAACAATTATGACAATGATTATAATAAAGACTAAAGACATTAATACTCTCAACCTGGGCCAACTGTGAAGAGGGGTCCAGTTTATAGCCTAATAAAAGATGAAATCTTACCAACATTACCCAAATCTTTAATATGTGGGCCTGAAATTTGAAGTTACACCACTGTTATATGCACTTGCCTATACGATTCAAAATGCTGACCATGATATCACAAATGTTTTTCAAAGGTATTTATTTTGTTCTTCATGATTAATTTCAGATTAAGTGTGTGGTCCTAAATGTCTCCAACATTCCCATCAGCCAAAGACCAGCAATATGCCAAGATGCAACCATAACAACTAAACCACCAAAGCATTACGGCAACAAGCCAGTCACTTCACACAACAAGAAAATAATCAGTCTGATTGTAGCATGAATAAACAATCAATCAGTCAGGACAGTAAACCTGATCAAGAACAAAAGAATCTAAACAGACACTTTTCCAAGGCAAAATCTTAGTATGGTCACATTTGATCAAAAGGCATACCACTTTGCCCAAAGAATGCCAAAAACATTATAACTGCAAGCAGAAAGTGCAAGATAAGTGTGGATGCTGCATACCAAATACAACAAAACAAAGTATATAACTCACTGCAATATTTTTTTTTAATTTAATTTTTGCCAATACTGTTAGCCGTCTGGTTTGTTTCTCTACCAGGAACAGCAGGCAGATAATCATAATTTCCAAATAATCAGTCATCTCTGTGCATCCTTTTCTTGGTGACACCCCTCCCTCTTGTAGTACAAGATCATTTCACTCTTCACGTCCACTGTTATCTCATATAGAAAAGCATTTGTTTTTCAAACTTACTGTAGTCTTGTAAACCCCAATTCAATTATGCTGGAATCGCTAGAGTAACATGATTTCAGCTGGTGACAAATACCCTTCAGCAAGTGATGCCTCCAGACAGTCCAAGTTTAACAACTAATTCATAAATTTCACAATTTACAAATTCTCTGCAAAAAAATGATTCTTGTGTTAATTCCAATCTAAGGAAACATCTATAATTTATGTATTTAAGCCAACTGATCTCATCTGCACTCAATTGTTTATGCATCTAGGTCACGTATCCTCATATGCAACCAATCATTTGCCGAACTGACTCATAAGTAGGTCGAGCTATTTGTTTCGCTCGGTCGCTTCCTGCATTTAACCTATTAATTAGATATGACGGATCAGTCTTTAGTGCGATAATTTTCTCCCTGATTGGTTTTAAGTGTTCGATAAGAATATCTGCCACAACGTTCTTGTACGCAAGGGTGTCTAGGTGTAGACTCTGTTCACAGATCTCCTCTGGGGTGAGGTCAGTAAATGCAGAATGCAGCTCTATTAGATTGGAGATTCCGGGCCTGCCATCCGGGTCATAGGTTATGCTGCTTGTGAAGTCAGAAACTGCCTTGCGAATTTTGTCTCTGATTTCGTCTGGTGAATCAGTAAGTTCAATGCGTGCTTTCGGATCTTTATCAGATTTGCTCATCTTGTTAGCAGGCTTTCGTAGACTTTTAATTCTCCTAAATTCACCTGAAATATCAGACAACATATTACTCAGCAAGAAATTTCTCCCCTAAATGTAGAAGATTTATGCAGAACAGGCGTAATGGTTATGACATTTCAATATATCCATCAACAGTTCAACACTGATACTATGTGGTCTTTAGCTATGGCTGTTAATAATTAATTGTTTAAACTACTACACTATTTACGAATTAACAAGTAGTTAATAGTTAAACTTTGACTAAATGTATTCCCAATAAGCAATGACAAATACAAAATTAACATAATTCATTGTTTTTCGTTAATTGTAGAACATTTATAACTATTTAGTTATTACCTAGTAGTCATTTGTTCATATTAGTAGCCTTGTGTAAGTTTTTCAGTTCAACGGTCTTCCAACTTGAAACCAATTACGTAAACAAACCATCATGTTACCACTGCTAGGTGCTAGTGAGTAATGTGTTTTGTGGACAATATAACCGGTGGAGCTATAAAAAAAAGACTTGCATGGAACTGAAGTGGAAGGTACACAAATAACAGTTTCGGCAGTTTTCGGTTAATCCATTAGAAATAAATTTTAATCATTACAATTAATTAATTGATTAATTAATCACTAACTTCCGCAGCCCTCCTTTAACACCTTAATGACAAGAGTTCATTAAAAGCGATTGAGAAAACAAAGCAGCCTATCATTAAAATGTTAAACAGTACAGACCTCTTCACAATACCAAAAGCATTTAACCTATTGAACATTTTATTCTAACAGTAAGCAGCGCACATATTATGAGACTTTAGCGAAGAACTGTAATGGTGATAAACTTGGCTGTTTGTGAAGCGCCCTAGTAGCGGTATGGCCGTGTTACGGCGCCATATAAATTGTCGTTATTATTATTATTATTATTATTAGCTGCAATAGCATTGAAAAGAGACCAACCGGTAATTGGTCGTGGAATTGGAAAGAGAGATCCAAATGTGTTGTTGAATTGCTTGGCCAGATGCCTCGCTAGCTCGACATGCTTAATCTGGTCATCACCAACTGGAACGTCGGTTGCTCTGAAAGCAAAACAAATCAACCACCACACTTATTAAGCATATACAGAACATCATCCACCATTTTCATTGCATGCATATGTTACCAGTCTTGATCGTAGTGTGATTGTTGAATTTGTTCTGCACAAGTTAAGGGCAAGATTAGTTGTGATTTAATATGAGTTTGTTCCTGGCTGCATTAACATTTGCAATCTCCAGACTTTTTAAAAGTAAGAATGTGCCTGTATTGAACAGCAAAGCTTGTGGATTCACAGCTGTTGTCACCTTGGCTGAGACCCAAGGATGCAGAGACCTGTGCAGCTAAATATGAAGTCTACCTTCTCTGGAACCATACTGCCCTCTTCGTGGCGTATAGCAAGATGCAGCTAGCAACTGCTGCCTTACAAAAAGCTATCTAAAATACACATACAATCTAGTAATCACCAAAGGCATGTTAATTTAGATTAGACAATTCAAACCTTTTTGATCATACGATTAAACAGTGATCTGTCAATAGACACTTAGAATGCAGTCAATTCTACTAATCATCATCAGCAGCAGACTAACTTGTAGAGCAGAATATCAGCCGCCTGAAGAACAGGATACGTGAACAAACCAAGTGGAACCTCAGTGCTGCCAAACGTCTTCTCCTACACAACAATTTGACAAAATCAGTCAATTACTTTCAGAACTGTTCTGAAGTTATGCAAAGGTGCTACACAAAGGTCCAAATACAAGCATGAGGAAAAAAGAAAGTGCCAAAACATGTGAATAACCTTAATTTCATGATATATAACAAGTTTCACATCATGGAAAAAGGTCGTGTTGTAAGGAGGTTTTATGCTAAGATAAAAACTAAATTAAATTCTACAAAATGTTTGCATAACATCATGTTACAATGCAAACGAAAGTTCAGGCATACAAAAATCCTCTGCTAAGAGATCTAAATATAATTTATAAAAGGAGATTATAATGTAAAGAATGTATGTATGTTTTTCCAGAATGAACACCCACAGTTTCGCAATTATTGACCTAGCACTGAAATAGAGCGCCACCAATACCCTCACCGTGGAGTGGGGGACAAAACCCCAAATTTCACTAACGCAAACATCCCATTTTCACACCTTGGCCACAGGACACCTCTTGGGGTGCCTGTCCCAAGCCCGATTCTTACCTTCCATTGAGGCAAATGTTCCAGCTTGTTCATGGTTGTTAAACATCCGAGAATCCAACACAATTCAGCATGATAAGAAACCTAAAAGTCAAATGCCAATGAACCATCTGCTAAAGTAAGTCTGGTACATGTTAAACACCAAAAATTCCACTTTAGATTTAAAAGGGTTCTGCAAAAAACACCAAGAAAGTCCACAAAGCATATAAAGATAGAATTTACAGAATTATAATTACAAAGATTAGGTTTAGCAATATAAGTTAGGTAATGTCACTCAATATAACGAAAGAATAAGAAAGATTCTGGTAATTTACTACATTTTGTTCCCAACAATCCTGTTGCTGAGTCTTGATCTTTGTGTAAGACATATTGAGCTAATTCATTCAAAATCTAGCAAAACCGTTCTTGCTAGCTACAGCGCTATAATAGTGTAGTTAGGCATGCATATGAAGTTCAAGACCTAAGCCAGAAGTGACATACAAATTTACTTAAATAATTTGATTTAAAAGAGAAATGCTCGCGTACGTCTGATTGGCGGAAGAGAATTGTCCGATCAGAATCCAATCCACAGGCCAACAAACTTGCGGCCATGTCTAGAATGCTAGACCTTTTCGAGAAAAATCAAGAAATCAACACAAGTCATTATGATAATATAATAATTTTATTTCAATTAAATTAGATCTCAAAGGTCATGTGAATCATACTCACATCTTTGGAGATGCATTTTAATGCAGAAACTAAGCAAGGCTGTGCATTGAAAGGGATATTAATGTCAAATAGCTAGTCAATATTGATACTGTATGGTGGGACGTGGTGATGTAACGGTATGTTCTGAGCCTTGAGAGAGAAACGCAGGCTCAAACCTACGTCAAACCACTGTCCAGTGACCTTGGACAAGTTGTTCACCCACAATATAATACATTGTCTGTGTGGAAGGAAATGGGAAACCACCTCGTTCATCTTATACTTGATGGCTTAAAAGCCAATGAACCTGCATTTGGACAAAAACTCCACAATCTCAACATAACAATAAGCAGAATGGCACGTAAACTGGGAGCACATAAACAAGTCCATGAACCTCCTATGTATATTAAGATCAAAGCTTCTCTGACCAGCATCACCACGCATAATTTTAAGATGTCATTTTCTAAATATAAATAACTTGCTTACCCAAGTGGTATTACTATATGCATCATTAAATTATGCAGTTATATGCAAATGCTACTATGCCTTCAATACATTTTTTCTTTTCTAACTAGCAAATTTCTTGCTGTGTTCCATTTCTGCAAGAAACAAGTTCTGTCAAAATTCTTGTCATAATGACCACATTAATTATATGGTTATTCAATTGTCATAAAAATTTCAAAAGCTTACACATAACAGAATTTTCACAAAATGCTGTGCAACATATCATGCTTTCAATTCTACATCAATCGTATTAAATACAACAACCTGACCCTTTAGTTCCTATGCTGAAAACTATGGATGACAGCTCAAGAATGTAATACACAAGCAATTAAATTGTAACTTCAACTTGTGACTTTAAGCAGAAAACATAGCTGCACAGCTACTTTACCTCAGATGTTCTGGATTCTGCGGTAGGGTAATTGAGTGCAGATCAACAATCACAATCACAACATCATCATATTTGTTGGCATCTTGCAGCTGTCTCCAGTGCTGAATTGCTCCCAGATAATTGCCGACGTGAGGAACACCGGTCGGTTGTATACCAGACATCAAACGTGGTTTCACAGCCTTCAACTGCCCCTAATTCATTAACAATGTTGCTATAATAATTACTCTGGTTAATCATTCATTCATTCAAGTATTTATATAGCAGCTCTTCAAGGAAACTACTCAGAGGTGCTCACAACTCCTGCACGACCGAAAACAACAGTTTTCAAGTGCTTATAGAATGTATTATAGTGACCCAGGAAAAGAAAAAGTAAACATGCCACATAGGAACTGAAGGTGAAGTTGACAGGGTACTCAAATTGAAGGTGCATCACCACAAGTTTTAAAATGAAATCCAGGTATCTAATAACATTTCATGTTATACTCTCCCTCCACCTAACTTGCTCATTACTCCGTGCCTCCAAATTCATTTGGTTCAGACCCACTTGTTCAGATCCCGTGTACAATCAACCCTTTCATTATTTGAGCATGTAGGGCTACGGTGTCAATTTTCACCACCCGGCACCCTTGGTTAAATGAGCGATAATACAATAATAATCGAAAAAATCTCCATCACCTTCTGAGAAGCACTTGATAAGGCCGCACGATTTGTTAAAGACTTCGGGAGAATTGAGTTTTTCTGAACTTTGCAAATTTGAGCGAGATTCCTTTGAAAGCAGGAGAACCGCAATCGGTGTAAACAAAACATGATTAATTTTCTCCTTTGGATGTGGAGTTTATATGCGATGGAGCAGCATTAAATTTTTTGTAGAGCTATTACCATGACATGGAGTAGCCTACCTCACTATCCAGTATGATAGGCTACAACAGCTGTCTGCGTAAGACTTTCCATTTGTTTGATTTAAATAATAACTCTTGCTTTGCTATCATTTGTGCATTTAGACCTTCAACTACAGTATGTGGTAAAACAGCTGTTACTAGTAGGACAGCGAATTGTAAATTGCAGGCCCTAATACAATAATAATTATGACATTCGTAAAGCGTCATTCAAAGTTTCCCAGAAGCGCTTGAACACTATTAGGCCTACGCTGAAATGTAAACAGCAACTTGCTATACAATGCCATGCTAAACGTCGCAATGTTAACGGAATACTACAATGGGTAGGCCTACCAAAGTATAAATAACTGTGTGGGCCTACTTTGTTGATGATCTGATTATTGCGTGGTCCGCTGGGCCTTCTTAGCTGTAATCAGCCTCGATCTTGCTGACCCAGAATGAACGGAGCAAACGAGGTTTCACGAATTACCATAATTCCTTTTGCTTTCACCCAGAAAATCGGTCTCTTGCCTCTGAAAGTCTACAATGTAGAACGCGTTATCCGCATTGGACACAGCCCTCCCTCGTCGCTGTTGACGTATTATTTTTATTCACGTCCCATCTTTAGGCCTATTTTTCACTAGTCTTATTGTATTGTATTGTATTGTACTTAAACATTTATAAAGCGCCTCTAGTAGGGTGAACCGTTCAGAGGCGCTCCCAGTGCGCAAGGCCCAGCGAGAAGAAACAGGTTTTGAGAAGAGACAAAGCAGAGGAGAGACTACCAGACAGAAGTGTAGAGCGAACAGAAGGAGAAAGGGCATTCCAAAGAGAAGGACCAATTGAGACAAATGATCGAGACTGAGCCATAACAGTTCTAGACCGAGGAACCAAGAGGTCAAATCTGTTGGATGAACGAAGTGGACGGTGGGAGGAAGCTGAGTGAGGACGAAGTAAAACATTAGTGAGATATTTTGGGGCAAGACCCCGTTGAGCCTTTATGATCAGAGTGAGGATCTTAAATTGTGTGCGAGCACAGAGAGGAAGCCAGTGAAGTTCATGAAACATAAAGGTAGAGATGTGAGAGTACTTGGGAAGGCGGGCAATCAATCTAGCAGCTGAGTTGAGAACCGACTGAATCGGTGAAAGACGAACTTTAGGAAGACCAATGAGGAGAGCATTGCAATAGTCAATTCGTGAACATATAAAAGCATGAATTAAGGTAGTGAAGATGGAGGAGGAGACAGAGCGACGAATGGCTCTGAGATGTCTTAAATGGAAATATGACGAGCGTGTCACATTGGAAATATGCTCAGTAAAGGTAAGTGAGCTATCAATTACAACACCCAGATCCCGAACACTTGAAGAGAAGGAAACAGCGGAAATTTTTCAGAGAGCAGAATGAAATCAAGCTTCTGGAGCTGCTGGGGAGTACCTAGCCAGATGAATTGAGTCTTTGAAGTATTAAGCGAAAGGCGATTTGAAGACATTAGTAGTCTATGTACATATTTCAAAAACAGTTTGTGCTTACCTTCAACTCGAACTAAAACAGAATTTCTTGTTTGCAGCGTATTAGCGCAAGAAACTCAATGGTGAGCGCGCTAGACTGTCAAGCATGAAGTCCAAGGTTCAAATCTTCACCAAAGCAGACCCAGCTATGATGAGTACACCTGCAGTGGGAAGATGAGACTGCAATGGAGAGAACTGGCCAAGGCTAAGAAAATGAAGTTGTTAACACTTCATGCTCATGGCTAGCTTAGGGGGATTACTAAAAAACCTCAAATGATGCTTAGCCTACATGTCGTTATTTTTAGTCTCTGCAAATAACGGAGTATTTGCAACTGCCTTTACCTGGTAAAAACCATTTCAGTTGCCAATAAAAACTACAAGAATGGCAAACTATAATTAATCAGCCGACATACATCTATTTCTTTTCAGTACCAGTATCTACTTAAACGAAATTTCCAATTTCGCAAGCTGATTTTCTGTTGGCCGAGTTGATGCGAAAGGAAACCAACTGAAACTTTGTCTTTATTGACTGTCACTGGATCACTGCTACTTAATATATATTTTTAATTAATAAGGACTAAGACCTACATAATGAAAACAATACATCCCAGAGTCTGCAGTGTTCTGATAGAAAGTCACCAAGTACAATGACAAGTTCAGCAGTGCTAATTACATAAATTTGCTACTTTGAAAATGCTTCAACAGTTAGCCGAAACCTATTCATGAGTTAGGTTTTTTTTTATACATTTGTAAGCACATACGACAGTGTATTGTCAGTAACATCAGTCCCATCCAAGATTTAAATTAAAAATCGAGTTGCCATGAAATCTACAAAACAGACTATGAGCCGAACCAATGCAGAAAAGCTATGATAATAAAATACACAAACTAAAACCAATGGAATGAGTTCAGAGTCTTACCATTGAGTCTTATCATCTACTTGACATAATGTTTACTATGCAAATTAATATTGTTATTACAATATGATATCAGATTTCATTCAAGTATTAAAACTAATTCCTTAATTAATAGAGATCCAGGATTTACACTACAAAGAGAAGTCAAACCACCGTCTTAATTCGGTGAATCAAAGCTTGACCAAAAATGTCCATTTTGCACTGTGTATGGGTAACACTTTCCAAAAACATATAATATTTCCAAATCAAAGAAATAGTATTACGAGCACACATACTTCACAACAATCAAACTTTCGACATAATTTTTCTCCAATTAAATGCACATACAAAAATTCTGTTACCAAAGGAAGTAAAGTATCATGCAGAAATAAAGAGAAGAATAGCTATGGGAAGAGACGCTGTTTATAAAAGAATGATCTACTGAGACGAATGAAAAAATAAGTATCTGAAAAACGAATCACAATAATTCTAAATGGAGCGTGGTAGTTTACGAATCCAAAACATGGACCATGAGGAAGCAAGACATCAAATATTGAAAACCTTTTAGATACGGAAAAGGAAGATAGGCAGCTGATGGAATAGCAGACAAATGAAGAGATACTACACATGGAAGGAGAAAAAAAGAGCCTTAGATGATGGAGGAGGGTTATAGCAAGTTGAAGGAGAGCCGGACGTGACTAATGTCGCCGCTTGACGTACAAACCTGCCAAGAAACGCAGAGAACCAAAAGTAGAAATGCACAGGTCTATCATCCATCCATCATTCTTCTAAAAATTATGAAAACTCCAAAAATCAATAAACAGATAAGCACAGAACCAGTATACTAATGCAAACAAGTAACTTGTTAGTCAGTAACACACGACTGTCGTAGCAACCTCCTTCGGACCATCAAAGATATATCTGAGTCACACAACTTAGTAGGAACGTTCAATCACTGGCATGATGATTCCAGCGCGATTCACAATGCTTGGTCCTTTGTACGTGCGCCAGAAGACGCTGGAGCCCCGCTTCAGCTGATTCTGTAAGAAACAACCACTTCTCTTAGTACTGAGGTACTTCTCTTGGTACTGAGGTCTTTTTGACACAAATAGGTCACAATTCAACACAACCAGATTTCAGTTTCATTTTCAAACTTCCAGCTTGCTGATTACTAAAGACCATAACATCTGAAAATTAAAATAACATAAAATTGTTATAAAGCTCCAGTCCCCAAGATTCTCCACTTTTCTGTATTTAACAAAACTGGCATATAGGCGTACCGGTGAGGCGTACCCAGAGGTCTGTTTGGTTGTGCTTTGCAGGGAAACAAATGGGTCACATCACAAACAGTTAGTTGCTCAAATCATGATGTATCTAGATGTGTTATAATGTCAAACCAGTAATTGCAGCATAAGTATTGAGTCCTTAATGCTAACTTGTTCTGCCAATTTCCGAGGGTCCTTTTTCAACAAAAGCTACATGAATGCGCAATTATGACTACATCGCCAAGGAACCCTACACCCAAATAATATTTCAAGATTTCTGTTCTACTGAATGAATGAATGAATGAATGAATGAATGAAGAAACGAATCCTTAGCTTTAATGGAGACTCACCTCTTTGCTAAGACTATTCCAACAATCAACCCAGTTGGTGTAGATTGGCGTTATTGGAGGACTACCAGCATATAACCTTCAAGGAAACAAATTCAATAACTGGCAATTGATCATCTGTAGTTTTCTGTACACATGTAACAATGACAAATAAGTTATCTACTCCTTTGCTCGTTGTTCATTCTAAGCTTGTTTACTGCAATAACGTGCAAACTTTCCCTCTTCCTCAATCTTGACTCCATCCAAATGAAGTATCTGCAACTTAGCAAAAAGCCGTCACCAGAACATCAAAATGCTGCCATAATCACTATTATCCTCAAAAACACTCCACTGGCTTAAAACTCCAAATCTACTTCAAAGTACTTCAAACTCCTATCAGATGATTTCTAACAGCTAACTTAGTTGACCTTTCTTTGCGGCTCACATACCACCAGTCACCTCACTCTAACATTTACTAAGACTTTACACAACATAAACAATATACATGCAACTGTACATAAAACAATTGAGGTGAATACTCACCCAGAATTGTTGACCGCCATTACATTGGCCACAACGTTAAAGGGGTAGGTAATTTGAGACACCAACAACTGGAAAAGAAAAATTATTCCACTTAACATATAGTCTTACATTTTGCATTTCTTACTTGTTCAAGTCATTACCAAAGAAACTTGAATTAGATTTGCAGGCTATTCATTCAACATCAATCATTACCGGTAATACCGTTAAATAAAAATCCCATTATTGGCATTCTTGCCAAAACAAGTTCTGCTAACAGTGTAAATTACACATACTACTACAAGAACTATATCCTAAACAGATTGCTACCTCTTAATTAATGTGTTATCTAACAACCATTCTAATAAATGTGTTATCAAAACATAAACTGTCATCATTGTGCCAAAATATGATCCCAAATAACCTGAGCAGCCTGCTTACAAAATTTAAAATATGTACAGAAGATGTATGATTGTGACATTTGAATGACAACAACAGTCTAAAGCTTTTCATTTGCAAAGACTCAACTTTCTACACTCAAATAATAAAGCAAAAATAATGTTAAAGTTTCAGATAACCCTGCACAGGATAAGAACTCACAGAGTAATCATAATCAGAAGCATAAAACTCACGTGGCTAAACATGCTTGTATATCCACGTTTGTCCTACAAGAAACAAAAATTTACAGTTAAGCCCCACTGGACTAAAATGGTTTCAATGAAGACAATAGAAAAACAATGCTGCTGATATAGATAATGGACAGAAGAAAGAGAGAAAAAAAATAGACCACAAAGAAATTACAGACTTTTAACATAATCTGTAAGCAATGCCTTTGTATCCCCTTCACAAGCAGTCGCCTTGACAACCGCAACAGCTTGCTGTTCTGAGTGCAGAATGAGTTTTTGAAGAAACATCAGAGTGCGCAGATTGCAGCAGAGATTCGAATCTGGTACTTGGAAATTTGATTACATTACTCTCTGCACTGATTAACAAAACACAAAAGGATCGATTTTACAAACTTGTGTCTGCATGTAGCTGCACCTCCACACCTAGTGGATGATTGAACTGAGCAAAAGCATAAAGAAAACCAGTCAATAACATTATTAGTTAGAAGCAGACAGAAGAAGTGAATTAAAGATTGGCACCGTTTCTGGACTGACCTCATGGCAGCTGTCGGACAACAGGTAGTTGTTGATGGCATGAGTTATGATGTTGACCAACCAAATCGTCAACGCTTCGCCGATTAATCGAGGAATCAATCCACTGAACACAACAAACAACGTACCTACGGTCAGCAATGTCGTGTCAAACTCCAATGTTATTATAGATACTTTGACAAAATAACGACGATGTAATCGGATTATTGCTTCTGAAGATGATTATCAGTTTCTGCTGTTTACAATGTTACGCTAATGGAATCCATTTCAAAAATCATTTTCGAAACGATATAAGATTATTATTCATGCATTGTACTGACAATAACTTCAAAGGATGCTGGGAGATCAAACTAATTGCAACAAATAAATGATACGTGCGATGCTGCATGACACATATGACACTGCTATATAGAACAGGTCATAGACCCGTGGCATGATAAATATCGATGTAGGCAACAGAACTGTGATGTGCACTTCGAATGCAACATCATCGTGCATTTTGTCAAGTTTGAGCATTTTATGATGGCAAAAATGAAAACCAATATGAAATTCAGAGTCAGCAAATGAGACAAGTTTATTGGAGAACCTCTTTAGCACTTTCAAAAGCCAAAAACATTGTCGAATACAAAGAATCTCAATGGTTGCCGTCTTTGTTTATCGTTGCCAAGCTGGGAACAGTGGATTTTTCGAAAATCCAATTAAACAAACCAATAAATGGTTTAAAATTGGATTTCTACAACCAAAGCCAAAAACCTATATTAACAGTTCTAGTGCTTTAGTTTAAAAATCTTACAATCCCAGTAATAAGCCTTAAAAAATCATGCTGACAGAGCCATGGATCAAACCTATCAGCAGCTAAAAGAGTCAAGTGTTTGGCCTGCTGGAATGGTCAATCTAGAGGCTGGAAGAGGTATATATCTTTGACAAGGCAGAGAGATGTTTAAAAACTGTGGTGACACTTTTGATCCATAGCAACCAAGGTTATAAAATGAGTACACCACGGGCATTGATCCTAAGGATATTGACGATGACGATGATGACACCAATTGTACACTATTGGTGGGAAGACCTTGCGGTGAATGAGAGCATTTAACATCCTGCTGAAAAGGTTGAAAAATGTAGTAAGCAATTCCAATACTGTCTGAGCACTGGGATGAAGATTAAATTAAGCGACTGCTTTGCAGATCTTCTTACTTACGAGAAAAATCCAAGAACACCTTCTTTTTCCCAAATTTCTTGAATTGATGAAGAAACGGAACTATAATCACAAAATAAAATCCTAGTTCAGAAGACAGTTAAGGCAGCACTGAAAAGACCATTTCAATATAAAATTTATATAAAATCTGCATAAACAGCAACAGAAACAACTAAAGCCTAAAATGTTTGAAATGGTGTACTACAGACTACTGGATAATTTAACCCTTTAATGACAAGCCGCATTGGTCCCCACACGCTTTAGTACATGCTTGTCTCTAAAGGGAATTAATCTGTAATACAAATCTGAATACCAGATGATTGTTTACAAGTGCTTGCACGAACACAATACTCATTAATGTATGTATGTATGTATGTATGTATGTATGTATGTATGTATGTATGTATGTATGTATGTATGTATGTATGTATGTATGTATGTATGTCATGTGTGTGTGTGTGTATGTATGTATGTATGTATGTATGTATGTATGTATGTATGTATGTATGTATGTATGTATGTATGTATGTATGTATGTATGTATGTATGTATGTATGTATGTATGCATGTATGTATGTATGTATGTATGTACTATGCACACTTGATATAGCATCCCTTGAAGGTTTCTACACATGCCGAAGCACTGAGCAATTGCGAGTGAAGGACTTGCTCAAGGTCCCTACGCGATGGCTTGAAGTGGATTAGAACCTGCAACCCTTCGGCTGCAAGGCAATGAACACACCCACTACACCACCACACCCAACGATGATGTGCCAATCAATTAATTAAATTAATTAATCAATCGGCTGACTGTTAAGTAGAGTTGAAACCCATTGCGCATTGCCTGATATATTCTACTGCTCCAAATGATGTATAATCACAAGGCTGAGTGATTCATCAATGCTGAAAATACCGAAAAAAATTAACCCCGTATTAAAGTGACTCTGCAAAAACCTTGAATTCTTAAATACTTGAAGCAATTAAAAGTAATTGTAACCTGTATTTTGTTTCTCTTCCGATGAACTGTGCCACAGAACGAACGAAGATAACTATAAAAGAGTACGAAGACATTTCAAAAACTTATAATAAAATAATACATAAATAAATTTAGTCATAATTAACAATTGAAAAATGTAAATATTAACACATTCAGAAATATCAGTGATCATCTTAGAAAATGCTTAAGTAGCAAACCAAGTGACAATGATGCACAACTTTTTAAACAGTGGGTCAATTTTTATGAAGTCATGGGCTGCAGAAATGTCAAAAATGTCTGATTTAATTTTTGTCTGATTCTGTGTAAATTTTAACGGTCATGAAAATCAAATTAAATGTAAATATAATTGCATGGCTGCTGCGGTTTGACAGTTTTAAATTAAACGAAGGTTATTATTATTAAAAATATTATCATCATCATTATTTACCAACAACGCAACTATTGACACAATGACTTTGAATTATCATTCACCGGTTTCAAGAAATAAAAACAAACTGACCATGAAATGGCTGACTGACAACAATTCCCGCACATCGTGAACAAGTCTCATACATCGTCTGAAATAACGATGCAAGTCAGAACTTGCATGCTCATTATTACAAAACAAACCTTTTGTTAGGATTTCACTTAAATTCAAGGAAATTATGAGGTCATAATTATCCTATTCATATATAACCTATATTTGGTATTAGCTGTCCAGAATTTGGATGCAGGATTAAAGGTTTGCAAAAAGCATAATCATGGCTGTAGTTTTCTAATAACAGGACATCTTTTTAAATCACCCAACCTGCATTTGTATGTATGTATGTGCACTTGTTATAGCGCCCCTTCAAGCTCTCTCTACTCAGAGGCGCTCCCGATGCAGAGCGGACACTGCATCGGAGTTTCACGCCGAAGCGCTGAGCAATTGTAAGTGAAGGACTTGCCCAAGGTCCTTACGCGGCTTGAGGGTGGATTCGAACCTCGGACCTTCCGGCTCCAAGGCAACGACGCCACCACTAGACCACCGCGCCCTACTTACCGTACTCTCATATAAGGATGAATACCAGAGCTGTATGGTATTGAGACTCAATCCTTGACTTCAGACAGGTTTGGATGTTCTAGTCTCGTTCTTGGTTTTGGTTTCAGACTTGGTCTCGTGTCATTTCTTGACTTTTTATAAATGTTTTGAAAGTCTTGCAAGTATAGCAAATTAATTACAACTTAATTAAATTTAACAACATAATCCAAACTCAGCAAAAGCAACCCACGTCTTTGAGAAGTCTTTTGACACCATCGACAAATTGTTCTTCTTCTTTCCCTTTGTCTCGTGGTGACGCCTCTAACTCCGCCGCAAGAGGCTTTCCAACCAAATGCTAAACAGAGCAATAATGCAACATCTAATTAAATTAAACAGAAAATTAAAAAGTGTCCACAAAGACAGTAATTAAGAAGTACACCACATTTAATATTTACACTGGTAGTTTAATATCACAATTATGCTGCCAAACATTTTAAAGGCATAGGCCAAATTATGTACCTGATAACTCTCATTATTTATTACTCACTAGCTGTACCCAGCCACGCGTTGCTGTGGCAGAAAAGACCTCCCCCTCCCCCTTCCACTCCGCTCCCTCCCCACCCTCTTCGTCCCGCTTTCTTCGCTCCTTTCCTCCGTCACAGACATCGGATGAAAGGCCGCTTTCGAAAATTAATTTGCGACTCGCTTATGACGTCACAGCACGCGACCTCATTCATGTTTCGTCTGCTGTGTCTGAAATCTGGCAGCCCTGCTGTTTTGTTGAATTTGCAAATGGCGGTCGAACGGATTGCAAAGTTCACTTTTTGTGGAAACGATTGGGTTTTTTTCGGAAAAAAAATTGTTCTGACACTGTGCTATTGGAATGGAAGGTTTTGGTAAATTTTCAAAACAATCGGTGCGTAACTTTGGGCGTGATTGTGACCGCACTATTGGAAAGTTTCATTTTTATTTATATAGATTATACCTAAAGTTACAACAATTGGATAATTTTAAGCTTTGCAGTAAAATTTAGACAAACTTACAGACTGAACGGCATTTGACACCAAGTTGCTGGTCATTGCGGAGATCAGTCGAGCGCCAAGACCTCGATACATTCCAAAAAATCCATCCGTCTTCTTTATGTAGCCCACTAACGAATATGCAACAGATTCGAATTAGAGTCAGACCACAAACATGCTGCAATCAGCGGAATAGGATCTTAAAACTGACTGCTGATGCGAAAGGCTAATTTAAAAAAAATGGCCATTCAATTGTGCACCATACGAGAGACATATATATTGTATTCTCTACCTTACTGTAGATCATAAAGTCTCCATTAATAAACTCCCATGCTTACCATAAGACAAGACATTGGGGTACATCAGTGTTTTGCTGCCAAACCATCCTGTGTGAAGTGTTGGTCCAACAGGCTCATACCCAAGCTATTCACAAACCAGACAACAAACAAAAAGGCATTGACATTCAGGTAAAATTTTAATTCTGCAACATCCTCTACAATCTAATTCCAAGGAAAAACTACCACTTCCAAATGCCATAACAAGAGGTATCCAAAAGTGGCAAAAGTGTCACAGCCATCACTAAGAGCATCAGACAACCATAGCACCAGTCTGACAGTAGGTGCCTGGGCATTGATCTCCAATAAACTCAAGAAAATACTTTGAATTTTTAAGAAAAAATAGTATGGGATGAGCTAGGAGATGGCGGACAGCAGTGATACCGCTCCTTGGCTTTTTTCCCAAGATCTTGGCTTTTTCAATCGTATCTTGGGATCTTGGCTTTTTTTCAAAGGACCTTGGCTTTTTTCTGCCCTCTAAATAACAATAATCTTAGCAATAATCCACTAAATAACAATAATTTAAGCAATAATCCACTAAATAACAATAATTTAAGCAATAATCCACTAAATAACAATAATCTTAGCAGTAATATAACTATGGCTCCATCTACTGACTAGTATTTATCCGACTTAGGCTATTATTATTCTCTGAGTCTGAACTTTTGCTCTCTATATATTCCTTATTATGTGACGTCACATGCAATTTCGCGAGATTCCCGCGCAATATCGAAAATAACCTGATAGGCCTATACAAAGAGATAAATGATACTTATATCACTAACAATAGACATTAATCTTAGAAATGCAAACAAGTCAGCTTTAATGGCTCACAAGATCACACAAATCTTCACAAAAACGTTTCTGAACTCAAGAAAACAACAAGTAAAGTGAATGTGACTTTTTTTAAAATTAGCGCACTATGTTTCAAAATGTTGTTAGCACGTTAAAAAATCAGTGAACGGAACCAATTATTAACAATTTAATATACATTAATTTCAGGATTAATTATACATAATTTCATAAACATCACAATTTATCGGATAAAACAGCTTCTATTAAAATAAAATAGGTGACATAGTCCATAATTATTAACTTGGCTTTTCTTGGCTTTTTTTAAGACCCCATCTTGGCTTTTCTTAAATTTTGGAGCGGTATCACTGGCGGACAGCTGTTCTCCCCATTGCCCATGTAGAAATCTAGTCAGGCTTTGGGGTCATTTCTGAATATGCCACTCAGGGGTAGATGTTATAGATGTTAATGACTGCTCGGTAGCAAACATGCAGCAAGTAAACGCTATGGCATACACTTTCAAGCAGTGAGTTTCTGTGTTTCTAGCCAACTATTCATAAACTTCCAACTGTTCCTAAAGTCAACAACCGAAATGCCACTGTTTGATTTACAAATACCCGATATAAAGCAGTGGGGCGCGGTGGTCTAGTGGTGGCGTCGTTGCCTTGGAGCCGGAAGGTCCGAGGTTCGAATCCACCCTCAAGCCGCGTAAGGACCTTGGGCAAGTCCTTCACTCACACTTGCTCAGCGCTTCGGCGTGAAACTCCGATGCAGTGTCCGCTCTGCATCGGGAGCGCCTCTGAGTAGAGAGAGCTTGAAGGGGCGCTATAACAAGTGCACATACAAACAAACAAACAGTGATTAGCATCAAAAGCCTGTGCATTGGACAGACACTGTGACTCCCGGTCATTTGACCACTTGTTGCTGGTTAACCACGCTGTATCATAACAAAGATTACTATTATTACCCTCCTACTTTATCCAGATTTGGGACTGGCATTGTCAAAGTGTGAGCAGTGGCGGAGGTGGTAATTTGTCCACCAAAGCATATGACCTAATATATAATTATAAAGCACGAGTAGAGCCTATACTTGATCATACGAACCTGTATGAGGACTTTGGCGTATGCAAGAGGGTGAAAGCCCACCGCCACACCCGCTCCAAGGACAACCTGGGGTACGCGGTCCATTTAGCAACACAACTTCGGTCAAAAAATAAAATCGAAATAATATTCGGGCAAAATGGAACCACTAGTTTGAGGCTAAGATATGACCGAAGAAATGACCATTATATCGCCTTTTCCATTAACCTCTTGCTTTCGATTACATATTTTCTTACAGAGTCTACAGTTGTTGACGAATTTCAACCATCCAGAAAGCGCCACCAATTGACTGCATGAAGTACTAAATGCCGCTAATGCAACTTTGTGATGTTGCGTGTGGAAATTGTCCCATAGGCATAGCCTAGGCCTAGTCCGTTCTGTTAAAACCACCAAAATCTCTCATTGTACATTGACCACCTACAAGCATGAATATTTTTGTATGCGTTTCTTATTTTTTGATTAAGCAAATAAACCAGCGTCACATCTTGATACTCGCGAAAACAGAAATTTGATCAGGTTCTGTAAACAGCTATAGAAGTTGCTTTTAAAAATAGCCTATCGCCTAATCAAAATCGCGAGGACCAGTTCATTGCGTCAGTTTCAAACATTCACTGTAATTTTATAACCCGTTTGCTGTAGGCCTAATTAAGAACTCCTATTAGCCTAACAATGTAGAGGAGTAGACCTATATAGAAATAATTATAGGCCTATGCTACCTAATTGATAGATTATTGCGATTAAATAAGAGAGTAGACCGGCCTTATAATATTGATTGAATATAAATATAGACATCGTCAACACTCAATTAACAATGATGATTATATTTAAGCCTGAATAAGCCCACGAAGTCTAATTAACAAGTTATGCCACATACATGTAGGCCTATATATTATAGGATAGGCCTGCAATTTCCTTCACTTTCGTTTATTTAAAATAATCTGACGAGTAGGCTCGTTACGTTGGATTAGAATAGACATAGGCCTATATATAGATCTATAGGCCTAGGCCCTATAGGCTAAGCTGACTTTTATGCCACAGGCCTATACTTTTGTCTTTCTAGAGAAAACAGTCGATTTCTTTTAGACCTTAGGCCTATATAGTCCTTCCCGTGCAGTTCTGCACATCGGGAAATGCAGTTTCTCCATTTCACTCTGTTCATTGCCACTTCCACAGCATCCATGGCAGACCTTGCAAATCCTCTCGTACAGTATCCATGCATATAGTTCTTCCTTGGCCTCCCTCTAACACGTCTTCCCTCCGAACTTGTCCGAAGTCCAGATTGTCGCTTGTTTTGCGCTCCTCTCTTGCTCCATTCTTGCTACATGCTCCATCCACTTTAGTCGCCTCTTTCTAATGTTAATCTCCATTTTCCTCTGTCCAGTCCTTTATTTGTTACTTTATCTCTCCACGAGATGTGCACATAGTATTCGTCTCATGCAGCCACCTAGGCTATGCCTAGGTCTAATTAGTGTAATAGTAGAATAACATTTAACATTAATAAGCAGAAACCAAAAGTTAGCCTACATTGTAGCCTAACAGTAACATAAACCAAATAGCATAATGACTATTATAAACAGTAAACAGCTACGGGCTTACACAGTTAGTGAAAAACACACAGATCACGTTATCAGAAGTCGGTAGTACTATGATAAAATAGGCCTACTTGAAACCAATCGTGATCGAAGTATAGGTCCTATTAGGCTTATACATGTATTGTATATTGCAAGTCCTTGCATGGTACAATCGCCGCGTCAATCGGCCATTATAATTCATATACTGATGTAGGCCTACAACTCTGCTGAGTTATACCAGTCCATTTAGAGCATGCCCAAGACTCGTTTGCCAACAGCCACGTACTCAGGAGTGTTACGAGATTTTCGAATTTCTTTGATGTATTTTGAAATTCTCTCCAGAGAAGTCACAACGTTGAAGAATTGCTAAAATCATTCACAAACAGAATAACTATTTAGATACAATCATACAACGCAACTCTTTAAAAAATATACTAACACAAACTGTATAATAATTATAATAATGCTCTTCTTCAATAATTAATACAGGCAGAGATTCAGAGAGAGCTAGCTAGACCACAAGAAAATTTGGTCTACTGATCAGATACTGATCAATGCATATTGCATATATAGATGAACAAAAGTTTCAAAACAACATCTGTGATTAAAAATTCAAAAAATACATAAGTTCGGTAGCTACAGCCTACAGCACTCAGCATTCATTGAACAAGTTGATCAATCATAAATCTCAGACATCTACTAACTGCAAATGGCCAAAAAAAGACATACAACAGAGAATTAAACTCATATGAGTCATATCACAAGCATTTAGAAAGTCTGAACAGGACAGAAAGCAACAGAGAAATGACTAAGAAAACCAAGAAAAAATATACGAAAGAATGACACAACCCATTTCCTACACCGATAAGGATGCTAGGAAATGTGAAGAGGATACAGTTACATAAATTGTTAACAGAAGCACTAAAAACATAAGTCTACGACTCTAATATCTTTGCTAAAAATATCACCTCAACCGCGGGAAAATCTCTCAAGATATCCGTTCCATAACAGTCAATAGATGCCAGGGTGATTTCCAGCACTCCTAAGTCGGCAAGAGTGAGGTTTGACCCAACACAGTATCCAGTACCATTCTCTGCAAGAATCTGCCAAAATAAATCCACACATACTTGAGAGAAATTCCCTGCAAAACCTTATCCACAACCCCAGGCCATTTCGTAACGCAAAGTATATATAGGCTACATGTATTGAACACAGAGATGTGGGTCATCTTATTGAAACAGTCTTCCAATAGCAATTCGTAATGCTACACTAGGCCTATACACAAATTAGGAAACAATTTATCAGTCGATCGATCGATCGATCGATCGATCAATCAATCAATATAAATTACATACATTTTTATAGCGCCCGATAAAGATCTCTACTCAAAGATGCAAAATATATACATATATAAACCGTGATTAAAAAAGTAAGTCTAATTGCTTTTCATGTATCTCTAATTCCTGATTACATGTCACGCTAAATTCTCTAAATACTTGGAAAATTTTAGCGTGATATGTTATCAGACATTAGAGATATAATCCTAATCAAGAACCAAATATTATTATCTCCTTCAATCGGTCTTAAATGCTTCAGTTAGGCTGCAGGAAAATCTCGCATGATTGAAATCTTAAGCTAGTCTAGCCTGACCCTAACCGACCCTCACGATGTCTAACCTGAACCTAACCAAGCATCACGATGCCTAACCTATATGTACAGAGGGGCGAAATTGTCCGGGGGGGTAAATGTCCTAGTCAAAAACGGGGGGAACGTCCGAAGGGGTAATTGTCCGGGGGGAATATGTCCGGGGGAATTTGTCCGGGTGGGGGGGGGGGGGGTAAACGTCCGGCTCCCAATTCAAACGGCTGCACAAGATGTTAAATCAATAACTAAACATGCTTTAAACACAATGCAAGTAATTGCTTATTTACTTCTATCGATTTATTAACCGGGAGCTGGCTTTTTCCAGTTAAGCTAAGGCGCATGTTGTGGAAGCAAATCCAAGACTGTTCGCATGAGGGGGGGGGGTTGGAGAAAAGCACAAAGTTGAAGGCAGTGATAAACGGACATTTACCCCCCCCCCCCGAACATAATTTCCGGGTATTATCCCACCGAACATTATCCACTCGAGGCAGGACAATAAGGTCATCATACTCCAGAATAAAATAGGCCTACGTACATCACCTAAAAATGATGCAAAAGCATTGTATATATATGAATCGGCCCAAAGTATGTTAAGGTGTAGGCCTATAACTGTATATCTACAGGGTTACGTGGGTAAAAAAAGTAACCCCAAAGTTATTTGGCTAAAAATTATGAATTTTAAATCAAATTAATAGGCTAAAAGGAATGCAGCTAGAAAAAGACTAGGTGTGAAAAGACAAGGTATTAATTGTTGCAAATTATACCTTGTTAAACGATTTAAGGTATCTGATGACGACAGGTTTGTGAACATCCACATTGTAAAGATCATGTTTAAAGCCAAGTTGCTCGAATACTGCTGAATTCAAGTCACGTGAACCCTCGTACACCATGTCAATCCTAAAACATGACAATAATTACCAAAGAGGACAGACTCAGCATAAGCAATAATTACTTTAAACGGTCCCCGTATACCAGGGCCCAAATCGAAGGGTCAAACTTGGACCCTTCTAAGTCTTAAGGCCTATAAGCTTTGCCAAGTCCCCAGGTTAAATGACAATCCTCAGCCTGTAGCGTACATGTGAACCTGTGCAATTCAGGATGAGTATTCCAATTATTGGCAGCTACAGAAGTGGTGGAGTAGCCTACATGTATACTCGTCGGTTTGGAGGTTGGTCGCACCTGCAAGGCTGCATCTGTGTAAAAATTCCCGGCTATTCTAACTCAGTTGCTGTTAACGATACTGTACCATGGCCAGAGGCGGATACAGAAATTTCGACAAGCTTATTTCAGACAAAATGGGCCGTACGTCTATGGCAATTCGGCAAACTTGCAAAGTCATGCAGGGTAATGGTTCTTCGCGTTATTGGGGCAACTAAATCAACAAGCTCAGCAGAGTAGAGAAGCCTGCGTCATGGGATGGCAATCGAAGTCCCTAGATTTGCATGCATGGACGCCCACAGAAATAGGCCCCTATTTGCAGAAGGGGCAAACACGATGATCACGGTTAATTTTTTAGCCGTGGGTTGAAAAATGAAAAGTAGGAAATTAAAAGCATGCATGGGTATTTTCATGGAGGTTTCTTGATGTACATTTGTCAGTTTAACTTTTTATAATTTTTAACATTGTTGCAAGCGGGGCAAATCTTTGTGCTTTCAATTGTTGGCTTCTTGCACGGCTGCACCAATATTAACACATCATATTTCACACGATCTTTCTTGAAAATGCAATCAATATTTTCGGCATTGACACATAATGCTGTAAGCTTATGCTAATTGTTTAATCATTTCACATATCAGAAGCCATCCATTTAGTATGGTTAAATCAAAAGCGTGTGCTTGCGTATGTGGTCTAGGCTAGTCATAAAGTATGCACTCAAATGAAATAGCAAGCGGGTTTAGGGAATTCACCAGCAAAATAATTATTGGGTAGGAGATAAACTACAAACTATACTCATCACTCATCAGTTACAAGCTACCACAAGTGTTTTATAAAACAGGTAGCCTATCCGGCCATTCTGACCTATGGATTACAAATGTAGTAATAAATTCAGAATTTCAGACACAAAGTGGGTGTCAAACACCAGCTCTGCGCACTTTACATTATCTGCTAAGTTCAGACGATGTCAGCATCACATAGGCCTAGCCATAGGCGTACGGGAGATTTCAGCAGTGGGGATTGAACTTGTGCCCGAAAAATTACATCCGTGAAAAAGTTGATGACCTTTTTTTTAGTCGTTCAGGTTCGTGTTTGCCCGAAAAACCTGACTTGCCCGAAAGTTGACGACCTTTTTTTTAGTCGTTCGGGGTTTTTGCCGGAAAAAACACCAAACTTGCCCGAATTTGGGGGCAATTGCCCCCCCCTGCACCCCGCCTCGTACGCCTATGGGCCTAGCTCTGTGAGGCATATAAAAAATTAAGGAGTTTCCCGATTCACTAATGACAGATAACTTACCTGATGATATCTGGTTCCTTCTCTCCAAACAGATTTCCTTTGCGAGCAATGTAGCGCGCAGTTGCAGATGATTGGATCAAATTCAAGCCATCGATTTTAAGCAAAGGTACTTGTTGAAACATCAGATCTGGATTCAATAAAAATGTTAATAGTTTATCATACGCTAGTATTGCATTAAAATAAAAGTACTTTTCGCTCCATCTCAGATCTGATGTTTAGATCAAAGTCTAACATATAGGCCCTACCGGATTTCATCTGAATTCTTAACCAATAAAGCTATAAATTTCTTTACAAATTTTTACAATGTGCTCTTTCCAAGTCAGTCATTAATTTTCGATGACAGGTTTGTACCAAAATTGGGCGGAAATCAATGGAAGTCTTTGTTAAAGGGTTAAGTCAGAGTATACATGTAGCTTGAACTATATGCTACTTCAAGAAGCTTGCACGAATTCACCAGCAAAATAATTATTGAATATCAATACGAATATTAGTATTGTCATGGACATCCTCACAAGATCGGAATAGCCAGAGGCGGATCCAGGGGGGGGCAATCCGGCCATGGCCCCCCATTGAAAACTGCCCCCCTATTCGGTCTGAAATTAGCAATACGAATATGGGTGTAATGGATATTGCCCCCCCTATTCGGAAAATTGTATGAAACTTGGCCCCCCGTCCGGTTTTCAAGTTGGGGGGACTAAAAAAAAGGTCATCAACTCTTTGGCGGATAAAATGGTATGATTTTCCCGAAAAATTTGCCAGATGACTTTAAAAAAAGATCAGCTTTTTCGGCGGATGAAATGGTATGATTTTCCCGAAAAATTTCCCAGATGACTAAAAAAAAGGTAATCAACTTTTTTGGCGGATGAAAAGTACTTTTTCCCTCAACGACACCGATCACTATTTTTAGAACTTTCGAAAAACTTTCCTTTTTCCCCGTCCACGATCTAAGATTTTGGCCCCCCCCCCTTGAAACAGTTCTGGATCCGCCACTGGGAATAGCCAAAACATTTCTGACATAAATACAAATGCATCCGATTTTTGTTGTTGAAAGTTGAAACCAGTTAAAATAACTCACCAGGAAACAAAGCCAAAAACTCCTCTCGTGTGGTAAGGTACTTTTCTGTAAACTAAACATTAAAGCTAGAATATAAAATACACCGTGATTAAAAAAAGTAAGCCAAATTGTTTTTCATATATCTCTTATGCCTGATAACATATCAGGCTAAAATTTTTCAAATGTTTAGAGAATTGGACCAAGAATATGATTCCAAAATTTCAAGACATAAAATTGAACGGATAAAAAGATACGCATCTTTCAACTTCATATACCGAAATTTCAGTTTACAAGCAATTTTCTGTTAGATTCAAAAAAATGTAAGTCAAACTTTTTCATTATCTTTATGACCTGATAATTAATTAATCATCCTAAAATTTTCCAGATATGTAAAGAATAGAACTATCATGCACGCTCCACACTTTATAGTCGACAGGATTCAAATCTGGGCTGTTCGGAGGCCATAATGTGGGAGAAATGAAGTCTGGCGTCTCTCTTGTCAGCGGTTCCACGACAACTCGTCTACCGACAACTCGTCTAACGACAACTCGTCTCCGGACAATTGGTCTAACGACAACTGGTCTACAGACGAATAATATTGATGAAATAGAAGCTGGGTTTATGAAAATGGGTTTTTAGCTTAGGCCTAAATGGAAGCTGGATTCATGATTTTCATTCATGTATTTCAACATGCACCCATTTCTACTTCAAATCTAAAAACACCTTCATCCAGCTTCTATTTCTCGCCTGTTATTTTAGTCAATCCATGCAGCTTCTATTTCAGATATAAAAAACCCTCATCCAGCTTCCATTACTTAAGCGATTTTCTTATCAATCCAGCTTCTATGTGAGATCTAGAAATACCTTCATCCAGCTTTTATTTATCATGCGTTATTTTCGTCAATCCAGCTTCTATTTCACCTGTAAAAGAACCATCATCCAGATTCCATTTCTCTTGCGTTTTTTCATCAATCCAACCTCCACTTCACCTCCAAAAACTGTCATCCAGCTTCAATTTCTCAAGCGCTGGATCAGTTGTCAGTAGACCAGTTGTCGTTAGACGAATTGTCCGGAGACCACTTGTCGGTAGACGAGTTGTCGTTAGACGAGTTGTCGTGACACCCTTGTCAGCATTTCGATGGTTTCCTTGGCTCTGCATGTGGGCTGGCGCTGTTTGAAAAAGAAAACAGCCTTCTGGGGCTATTGATTTCTGACAACAGGTGGAAGATGTTGTGACAGCAGAACGTTGCGATAATATACTCCGTTAATTTTACTCCAGGATCACTGAAGACCAAATTTGGGAACTGTCAAGCAGTGTTTAATCTAGTCCCCGTCCGCTGGGGGGAATTCAGGTTTCTGGGGGGGGGAGAGAATTGAGCGTCCGAAGGACGCTCGTGAGGCGCGTAGCGCCGAGACCCGTAGGGGAGGGGTATGGGGAGGGGGTTGTGCTCCCTCCCCATCAGAAACTTTTTGAATTTTCACATTTCAATGGTGCCATTTTAACGTGTCATATAAGACAAAATACCAGTATACTTTTTCAGAGCCTCATCAGAAACTTTTTGAATTTCCACATTGCAATGGTGCCATTTTATCGTGTCATCTTAACAAAAAAAACCTGTACTTTTTCAGAGCCTCATCAGAAACTTTTTTAATTTCCACATTGCAATGGTACCATTTTATCGTGTCATCTTAACAAAATACCTGTACTTTTTCAGAGCCTCATCAGAAATTTTTTGAATTTCCACATTGCAATGGTACCATTTTAACGTGTCACCTTAACAAAATACCTGTACTTTTCAGTGCTTATAAGAGTGGGCTAAGACTTCAATAAATATAAGCAACACTTGACAAATATATGGGGGGGGGGGGCTATTTCCACACTGTAGCGGTACCCTTTTTAAGGTGCCATTTTAGCAAAATAACTCCATTAGACTATTCAGTACTGATAAAAAAGTGTTTTAGGATTCAATATATATATATATATATATATATGATTATAATTACAATAAAAATATCTTTATGTATCGAGCTCAGCAGCTCAGTTCTCCTGTTGTTGAGTTATTCTAATGAATAAATGCCGACATGAATAATAATTAGTAGCCTATATAAGCTGACTTTTCAGCACTATATCAGTTTAACCCTGTTTCCCAAGTTATGTTATGAATTGCTGACCAGGACATACTTTCTGAAATCATATCTAATGTTACACAAACCAACCAAGAACTAATAAACTACCGGTTCCAAATTCAGGAACCATGTGTAGTAATGATGTTGTTATTTAGGGTTTACTATATGTGTTCAAATAATAGGACCAAATATTTTGAAAATTTTACAGTTTAAAATTTGAAGGATACCACTGGTGAGAAGCCATTCAGTTGTACAAATTTAAAGTAGTATTTGTACAAATATTAGCAGTAAGTTATTCTCATTTTAGCAAGAGTGTGTCATATATTATAATAGTAAATAACATTATAACCATGCATTAACCATATAATAATTAATAGTATTACAGTATATTATAACATTTCATGTGATACGATGATGTAAACAGAAACTAAAAACTATTATCATTTTGTCAAATGTTTCTGGTGGGGATATCATATCTGTTTTTAGTTGTGCAAAAATAGTGTTTATACAAATATATACAGTAAGTTACTAAGTTATACTCATTGCAACATGATAGTATCATATATAATAATAGTAAATAATGTCATTATAATCATATAATAGTAAATAACATCACGGTATATTATAACACTTCATGTAAAACAATGATGAAAACAGTAACTAAAAACCAATATCATTTTGTCAAATTTTTCTGGGGGGGGGGGGAAATGTCAATCCTGGGGAGGGAACTTTCCCCCCCCCAGAGACGTCTAGATTAAACACTGACTGTCAAGCATCGAAACCGCAACGAACACCATAACAGATTTGCTGAAAACTGACATTTCTGGAGATGATGTTGAAATATTTATATCTTTCTATCCGTTCAAATTTATGGCATGATATTTTGGAATGAGATTCTACGTCAACCAATAATTTCACTCAGAACTTCGATCAGAAATACCACAGAACTATAGGCCTAATACACTATGCATGAGCATAGTTCATAATTATAAGTGACTACAGGCTACAACAACAAAAACCCAAATAACTTCATTACAAAATAAATATCCATTAATTTACAAGCATTGTTTTTACGATTACGCCTAATAATTGGTTTTATGGCATAATTTAAATTTCATATTCCATCAGACTCGAGCAGTGATATAGGCTAAGTTTAGTGGCTATATAGGCCTATTACGAAAAGTTTTGTTCTGATTTTAGTCCAATATACAGTAGATCTAATGTAGAAGTTGTCATTGCCCTTTTTTTAATTTGTAGACCTATTATGTTTGGCTGGGGCGAACAAAGAAATGTTTGCCGGGGAGGGGATGGACAATTCGTTGTCCTCAAAATTCATAGGTGCCTATAATTATCAGAGTGTGTCTAAAGAGATCTCCAGAGTTCTACAGCTGGCTGGATAGGCCTATCTAGGCTAATTCGAAACATCTGTAAATCGAGTCGATCATTAGCATTATAAATCTTGCCCGAAAAGTGAAAGGTACGAGCACAGCAAGTGTCTTACCACTCGTGACCATCTAAATCAAGATCAATCCACACAACCTTGATCCAAATTGTGTCACCTTCATCACCTGCTGCCACGTAGGCTACGGCAAGCTTCGGTTTTGCAGCGTTAGTAAGCGTGACTTGCAGTGTGTGATTTGTCAAAAAAAAAGTGTGGGGGTCGGCTTAATTTCCTTGTTTTGGGGGGGCCAAAATACGCCGCGGCGACTGCGGAGCCGAGCGCGCGCAGCGCGCGAAGCCCGAGCATATCCGACTAGGGGGTCTGGGGGAGCGTCGTAAGCTCCCCCAGCGGGGTCCGGGACGGAGCCCCGGCCGCTATTGATTTGGTGCAATCCAAAGCAAAATCTTCTATTGAAAGTGAATTGAATGAATTGAATAATATCACCTTTTTAAAGATCAGTTAACATGTTATTTATGTTAAAGGGTTAGATAAGTGGTAGTGACTAGTCTTTAATCATGGCAAAAAGTTAATATCTTGGTCTAAGCTCATCAACATTCCTTTTCTTCTCTGTTGGTTTGTCGTTGGCACCATGCCTGCCTTTTTTGAACCAAGATAAGACATACTCGTGACACTTGAAAAATTGCACAGCAGGGCCATTAACAGCTATCATCAATAGAGCACTGACAGTTTCAGTTTTTAGTCGGTTTCTTGTGTCTGTGTGCTGCAGATTCATGGAACTAAAACCACGCTCGCAATCTGCACTGGATATAGGATAAATGGACAGTTTTGTCAGCAATTGTTTTAGATGCATTCCTACTTTCAAATTATCTTTAAAAGTAGCAAAATCTGATAGGATTTCAACACTCGCAATAGAACTGAAACAAAGTTGCTTGCAGAGAGCAGCAACCTCTCTGCAACCATACAGCGTTTTTTCTAAGTCATCTGTTGGCCAGCTTGTTGGATTCAAGACATTTGCAAGCTTCAATGTCTCTGTGCAAGGGAATAGCTATATTGTCTAACAGACACTGGTAGAATTGACTTCTGAGACTGGTAAAATTTGCAAAGTCAGTATCGGTCCGCTTAAGCAGAACACCCTTGAACGATCCTGTACTATCACACATGTCCCACATGTTTTTTAGACTCTTACCGGGGAAGTCTTTCATGGCTAATAACGAGGCTTTCGCTTGGGCAATCTTCATAGTTGCACTGACAAGATTGGCATCATTACTTTGAAAAAACAATGACAATTGCTTCAATGTGCGCAGTGAATCTTTTAGCATGCACAATTGGCTGACAAAGATCCAACTAGACATTTGTTGGCTAAACCTTTGCACTTGCTTGCTTCCTTAGTCGATCTATCACCATTTTCAGACAACCGCAAAAGATGGGCATATAATGCACAGTAATCGCGTAGTAGCTCTTTCATGGAAAGAAACGATGAAAAGGCCCATCTCACTTCAAAAAATTTGTTAATTTTGAGCAACACAGTATTGGTGTCTGCAGCTATTGAAGCGAGTTCCCTCTGGTTTTTGGGTGACAGATTGTAGAATTTGTACAAACTGTCTATGAAAATTTTGAAACGGTGTGCCATTCACTGAATCGACCGCATTTTTGATAGCTAATTCCAAACGGTGTGCCATGCAATGGAAGCTCTGAACACGTGGAAATTTTTCCTTCAACAGCGTAGCAACACCTCTATAATTGCCTATCATGGTGCTCGCACCATCACTGCAAAAGCCTACAAGCTGTTTTGAACATATCGCATCAGTTAAACCAACCGATTCCAAATAATTCATCAACAAAATATGCAGATCTATCGCAGTACCTGAACTGATTGGTACCAAACCGAGAAAAAATGACTGGACCTCTCCTTCCAGTTCGGTTCTTATGTAAATGATCATAGACTGCTTATCTCCAACAGATGTACTTTCGTCTATCATGACAGAAAATAGAAGATCATTTGAACAGTATGCCTAAACGTTAAGGCTTCCACAGTTTCTGAGATTTGATCATTTGGGAAATTGTGTAACTGTCACGAGAGTCGACGGGACCGGACAACGTCACAACAGTACAACTTGAAACTTTGTGTCAACTGTCAACTGTTGAACGAATGAGGAAATGAAACGAATAAGTCCTACTAACTGCTTGCAGTGGTCCAATTTCGACCCCCTCTTGTGGCACTGGCCGCACTGCCAAAAGAGGGAGTCGAAATTGGACCCCCACACCTTTTTTGGAGGTGGAAGTGTGGGGGTCGGGCCATAGCAAAGAGGGGTCCGACCCCCCAACCCCCCGGCAAATCACACCCTGGTGACTTGACGTGATAAGGGTCTACCCCAAGTCGGTGCGTTCCGCCATTGATATGTCTCTTGTAAATTGGAACTGAACTAATTTAAGAACTCAATTTCGAACTATCTGAACTAAATTAAGAACTCAATTTAGAACTTTAATGTTTCAGAACTAGAATTAAAACTGAAGTAGTAGGCCCTACCGGTATCGCAGGCCTAATTATTTTCAGAATGGGAGCAGAATCAGAACCGAAATATGATCCTTGAACCGAATTAGAATTTAAATTGGGAATATTTTAGAACTGCAATGAACTGGTTGCAAGCAAAGGACGTTGCTAATGTCACCTATTGTTGATATTTTGATTTCTTGTGTAGGTTATGACTTATGAGCCATTCAATAGGCCTGCTCCTTCAATGCAATACGTTCAGTGCTGTTGTAAAAACGCCACAAGGTCTAGTTATACTTAAGCTATAGCCTACGGTACGCGGGCGGCTGGCGAACTGTGCGCAGCCGAGTTGCATTAGATAGACCTATAGCCTATAGGTTTCGGCAATAGGCCTACTACGTTTAATTTGGTTGGGGGAAGTCAAAAATAAGTCTTTCTTAATTAATTATCTTCGTTAAATTTCTTGTCTAGTCGAATCATGTAAAGAGTGTTAAGGTAGCCTACAGCCCTACAGGTACCGGTAGGCTATACGTATACAAGCTTAAGTTGACAGAATAGGGAAAGTAGTAAAAGTAGGTCAGATAAAATGGAAGACGACGGAGCATATTTTAACATAAATTATTTTGCCTGCAGCTTTCGATAACAAGTCAGAAGCGCTGGTCGAATCGGAGCGGCATGGAGCTAGTAGACCTACATGTAGATGCGTTTCCCGATGTCCAGACTGCACGGGAAGGACATGTGCAAAAAGTTTTCATACCAAACTAATATCAGAACATAGATTTCAAACCAATTTCACGCAGTGCTATAGGCCTATAGGCTATACAAAACGAATGAAAAACTGAATATATTTCCAACCTCAATCCCAGCTGCTGTTAAGACTATTCGGATGATTTCTGCTTTTCCTCGTCCATTGAAATAAACCAATTCGGCTTTGGATGCCATGTCGAACAGCAGGAAAACTTACGCTACTTGAAACAATTCTCTTTCAAACTACATGTAATACGTACGCTAGACCTACATATAGGTCTACGTCGGCAGCCAACTGAATTATTTTCAGCAAGAGCGCCGCATGCGTCTACAGCTTGCAGTTAATGTACATGTATAAATTCAGTGTGAGAATTGTGGAAAAATAACTGGGGGTTTGGGGGTTGGACCATTATCTACTTGGAATTGGGGTGTAAAAAACATACTTTAACATGGGGCTCTAAGAAAGACTGGGGGTTGAAACCCCCGGCAATTCTTACCCTGTGTATAATAATTTAAGGTTGTCCGAGAGACTATAACATCTTGTGGCATCACATACACAGCGTGAACGCCGAATAGACCTACCAATATTCAGGGACGTAACTAGGATTTTTCTTTTGGGGGGGGGGGCTTAAGCCTTGAGCATGACGAGTCTATAGTGGTGCCGTAATGTATTTAGCCGTAAGCATACAACGGCTTGGTTTATTTTGAGGGGGTGGGGGTCTTCAGCTTCGTTTGGGGGGCTTAGCCCAACGCTAGTTACGTCCCTGCCGATATTATCGAATTGGCATAATACATGAACAAACTAACAATCAGCTCATCAACACGAAAGCTATGAATTTACAAGTCCGATTAACTTCTAAATAATAGCTCTGTATGGCCTTTGCCTATATCAACTGTTGCAACCAGGGTGAGAATTGTTGGGTGGTTTCAACCCCCAGTCTTTCTTAGAGCCCCATGTTAAAGTATGTTTTTCACATCCCAATTTCAAGTTTATCACAGGCTAACCCCCGCTATGTTTCCACAATTCTCACGCTGCTTGCAACTACCATGGGCGGAGTTTATCAGGGGCTAGGGGGAGCTAAGCCCCCCAAGAAGGCCCAAATTCAGCTTTTTACCATGAAAATGATATATTTTTCTGGGCTTAGCCCCCCCCTAAGAAGGCATTAGCCCCTCCAAGAACGGAAACCAAACTCCGCCCATGGCAACTACATATATTCTGTAAATCTAGGCCTACACTACAGGAAATATCATTTTAGAATATTATTAATGCATGGTTAATTTGAGTATTCGAATAAACAAAAATAGGTCATAATTATGTCATTTGTAGATGTTCACAATTGCCCTAGTGTTTGTTTTACGAGGCTTTACCCGGTCCTGGTCTTTGAGTACATGCATGGTTATGAGACAAAAAGTCTTAATTGAGGCTAAACATTTGACCTTGCAGGTTTGCAAGAACACTATAGGCTGTCTATAATTATGAACAGTAACCATCACCTTGTCACCTTGTGCTGTCAGTTCGTTGAACTCTAGCGATCGTCAAGGCCAGCCTTTCATTTTTGGCTGTCTTCATGACGATTTTCTTGGCATATTGACAGGGGTGGTTTGCCATTACCTTCCTCTGGTTTTTGCCTGCCGTGCCCGTTCGTTCACTTTCCCATTACAGGAAAGTTACTAACGGACCGGTCTGCACCATGCACTTGAAGGTGGGCACGGAGGACTTTGGTTCAACAGCCCGGGTCGGTTCCAAGTCTACGATCAAAAGATGCGTCGGTCAGGTCTCCTCCCCGTTTTACTTTAGCAAGCTAAAGCGGCTGAAGAACCTTAGCAGACCAACAGTAACCATAATCTATATAAATAAAAATGTAACTGAGTTTATGTCGGGATCAAATTTAAAGAAAACAGTTATATAAAGATGTTTATTCGTGAAGGGGCCCGGACCTAAGCTATAAGACTTATATATGGCCTAGCATAGGCGTAGGGGACATTTCAACGTTGGGGGGGCAAAAATGAGACTTTTGCCCGAAAAATTTTTTTCGTCCGGCCGAAATCTTAAGAAAAATTTCCGTTACGTTTGCCCGAAAATTCTGACGACCTTTTTTTAGTCATTCGGGCAAAATCTCCATTTTTGTTCGGGCAAGTCTGATTTTTCGGGCAAGAAGACCCGGAAAAATAAGAAAAGTAAAAATTTTCTAACACTTTTTTTATTTTTCCGGGTCTGCCTGCCCGAAAAATCAGACATGCCCGAAATTTGGGGGGGCATTTGCCCCCCCTGGACCCCCGTCTCCTACGCCTATGTGGCCTAGGGCCCTAGGCCTAAGACCATAGAATGACTGAAAAATTGAAAACTGACTTTAAAATAGCAGTCAGCCTTCCAGGGGCAAGTTTTCCATCTATAGGCCTAGTTATGCCTACTTATATATTGTAGGCTAATCGTAATTTATAAACTTCTAAAGCGCCACTCGAAAGCCAATCGCAGGACACTATAGCTTATTCACGAGCGCTGCATGGAGTCAGAGGACTGTTAAAGTAGTCAGAAAGAGTGCAATTACCGTTGCCAGAGGAGTAGATCTATAGCGGTTAATGCGGGATTACGGGTGTAGTTCTGAATTGGAAGGTGGAGGATCTGAGGATTATATGGGTGAGATAATGCAACCTAACACGGTACACTACCACCCGCAGGCGTCCGATGCGTTCTTCGCAAGCGCGAAAACCGAATCGATCCACTATAATAGCTGTCTCATCGCACACAATGGTTAATCAATGCACGGGGAACAAGTCAACAATGATGACTCAGATTCATCTCTACGACGACATCGCAGAAATTAAAACACAATCGTTCACTTTAAAGCTTGTCGACTTAATAGTTTAATAGTAGAATAACAGTTAACAATAATAAGCAAAACTAAAAAATTACCCAGCGTTGCAAGAATTTACCCAACGTTGCAAGAGTAAAATAAATAATATAATGACTAAACTGGTTGAGGCATACACAGTACAATACACTGTAGCTAGATCACGTTATCAGACATATCGGTAATACTATATGATGAAATGTTTGAAGCTAATCATGATTGAAGTATTAAGTCCTTGGTACAATCGGCCATCATAATTCACGCTGTGGGCTTGTGGCACAAAATTTGCTGAGTTTAGCTTAGACCCAGCCAAGGATTTGTTTGACACGAGCCACGTACTCAGCAGTGTTACGAGGTTTACGAATTTCTTTGATGTATTTTGAAATTCTCTCCAGAGAAGTTACAACGTTGAAGAATTTCTAAATCATTCACAAACAGAATAACTAAAGATTGCAACACAACTCCTAAAAATATACCAACACAACTGTATATAAAATTGCTCCTCTTCAATAGTTCTGAGGTGACCGTATGTCCATTATGTAGTAGAAGGTATCGGAGGTGCTGTGAGCAATTGCGCGTGACGAACTTGATCAAGGTCCAAATTTTACACATTAGAAGTGTAGCTCTTCCTCTAGCCTATTTGGCTACCATGCCTCAAAATTCAGAAATATTTTTTTCATTAATAAGAAACACCACAACCTCATACATAAACAGCTGGAACATCCTGAATTTAGGAACAATTTCAGCAATGTGAATAAAAAAATCAATTTAGCATTGAATTGGACAAATACTTTCAAATTTGGATTTATTGCAAATATGCTATTAGTCTATATTGCAAGACAATTGTGAAAGGCACATGATTCCTCATGTTACATATTCAACAGCGACATAGTCCAAGCACCATTGAAACAGACAAAGAAACCAAGACAAATTATATGAAAGATTGATAAAACCTATTTTTCTATGCATCTCAGGATACTATACGAAATGTGAAGATAGTTTCTAGGAATAAAATGTCACCTCAACTGCAGGAAAATCTTTCAAGATGTCAATTCCATAAAAGTCAATAGATGCCAGGGTGATTTCCAGCACTCCTAAGTCGGCAAGAGTGAGATTTGACCCAACACAGTATCCAGTACCATTCTCTGCAAGAATCTGCATGTGAAAATAAACCCATAAGTGCTTGAGAGAGATTCACTGCAAAACCCTATCCTCAACACCAGGCCATGCATATCGTAATGCAAAGTATAGGCTGACTTGTAATGAACACAGGCGGAGACGTCGGTCATCATATTAGAACAGTCTCCCAATAACAATTCGAAATTCTGGGATACACCCAAATTAGGAAAACATATATTAGATATAATATATACAATTATATATACATCCGGACTGGTTAAATATCACATTTTTATTGCACATTTTCTTATTTAAGTGTTGAAATCTAATTGCTGAACAATCCAGCTTTCAAGGCTTTGAGTCTTAATTAATTAATTAATGTTTACTCAACATGATGCTTAAAGTAAATGCCTATTAAATGTTTGATATTCATTCTGTCTGTTTCTATACAAAAAAGAAACCATAATACAGATTTACATGGAGTTGCAAACAGTACTGCAGCTAGCATAGGCCTAGATAGAAAGCAGAGCTTTTAAAAATGGTTTGATTAGGCGGATTTAGGCCTAGGTGAAACAAAGAATTAGTCTTAAAATAACGTAATTAATTATGAGGGCAAACGCCGCAGAGGTGCAGGGATAACTTTGCTGAAAATCATACCTTGTTAAACGATTTAAGGTATCTGATGACGACAGGTTTGTGAACATCCACATTGTCTAGGTCATGTTTAAAACCAAGTTGCACGATTACTGTGTCCAACAAGTCACGTGAACCCTCGTACACCATGTCAATCCTAAAACATGACAATTACCAAAGACTCTTGGCATAGAGTAAAGACTTAGATAAGACTGGAACTTAAGTGTTTCATGATTCAAGGTCAGCAACTCAGGCTACTCAGCAAATACACAATAATTATCTTCAACGGCCCGGCCCAAATACCATGGTTCGGATGGAAGAGTCAATCCAAAACACTTCTAGGCTATATTCTAAAAACTTTGCCAAGTTAGGAGTTAAACGACAGACATGTAGGTAGGCCTATATAACCTCGTCGCGTGTGAATCTGTGCAATTCAGGACAAGTATTCCAGTTAGCAGCTATTTTTCTCCGATCAGTCATCAATTTGGAGGTTGGTCGCACCTGCATATGTGTAAGAATTCCCGGCTATTCTAATTAGCCTAGTTTCTGTTTTGACTGGAACTGTCAGAGAACGAACAGCTATCCCGAGACAAGCTGTGGTATCTTAAACAATAAGGCAAATAAGGGTCATTATATACAGGTCCTTGGACGGGCAACTGCCGATTGCGGAAGCGCACGCCAATGATGACTTTGAATTTGGCCTTACATAATTTTCCATTCCATGATCAATAGTTACTTGCTGTCTTGGTCTTTCGCAATTTCAAACGAGGTAATATAGGCCTATTGTTATTTGCCGCCAATCCGCCATTGCCTATAGTTTGCAATGAAGGTTTGAGTAGCTCATCAGAATCCATTGAATTGTTTTTTCCTTCTATTTTATATACTGTTTAATCACGTCAGCGCAGGTAATTTGCAAGCTTACAGAAATGTGTACAACTGCACAGTGGTGACCAACTTGCAATTTACACTCGCGCCATAGGCCTGTGTGGCACGCCAGCCATGGCAGTGCCACACAGGCTAAACTGTAAAGTTTCCACTTATAAGGATTGCCGCACTGCCACAGGATAAGTGGCAGTGCGGCACGATGTCGCACGAAGGACCTTGGAACTTTAAATTATGCTAAGTTTTTGCCTAACATTTTATCTACATGTAGGTTATATTTTTTAAAATCTATATAGGGGCCGTCCATAAAGTACATCACGCTCCAGGGGGAGGGGTGTAAGAAAGTGTGACAGTTTGTGACAGAGGGAGGGGTCAGGCCATGTGTGACGTCACACATTTATTTTTTTAATGAAGTGTATTATATAATTGTCTAGTGTAATTTTTGGAATTTTTGTTTTCAAATTCAATCTACATTGAGTTACTGCTTCAATGAATAACTGTGACAACTGTTGACAATTAACTATTCTACTATTAAAGTCATTTTAATAATGTGATAGTTCTTTTAAGTGGAAACTTTACAGTTTAATAGTGAAGTGTGTTTTAATTTTATTTAAATTCGAAAGTATGATGTACTTTAGGGGGGGGTCCAGGGTGAGAATTGCCGGGGAGTTGGGGGGTTCAACCCCCCCAGTCTTTTTTAGAGCCCCATGTTAAAGTATGTTTTTCATACCCCAATTTCAAGTTTATCATAGGCCAACCCCCCCCCAGTTATTTTTCCACAATTCTCATACTGGGGGGGGGTCCGATAAAGTGTGACGTACTTTAGGAGGGGGCCGGGGTCCGAGAAAGTGTGACAATTTGTGACGGGGGGAGGGGGGTCAAAAATAGCGTGACGTACTTTATGGACGGCCCCATAATATTATATCTTGGCTCCGCAGCTGCAGTGCACAAAGTCGTGATTAATAGACCTGACAAATTGACAACTGCAGACGGACGCGCCACTCCGTCAGTGCACGTGTCTGGCAGAGCAAGTCCCAGGCTTGGATGTAGGAAGAGGGCGACAGCGCGACACTAGTGACCTCTGTTATCACACAGCGTCGTTCAAATGAACTACTATAATTAATTACTACGGACGCAGCACACAAACTCGGAACAGGGCAGGCTCATGATCAGTCTGCTGGCATTGTGCATGTCAAAACTTAGCAGATAATGTAAAGTGCGCAGAACTGGTGTTTTTACACTCGCTTTGTGTCTGAATTTAACCTAATACATTTGTAATCCGTATTTCAAAATGCCCGTATATACCTGTTTTATGAAACGCCTTTGTGGTAGCAAACTCCATTAAATACAAATAGGCCACAGTCAAATCCTGCAGCTACGGGCTTTGTGATTGGCTGTAATATCTCGTTCGAACGACTTAGTAACTCGTTCGAACGACTTAGTGTCTCGTTCGAACGACTTAGTAACTCGTTCGAACGACTTAGTATCTCGTTCGAACGACTTAATAACTCGTTCGAACGACTTAGTATCACTACTATAATTAATTAGGCCTACTACGGACGCAGCACACAAACTCGGAACAGGGCAGGCTCATGATCAGTCTGCTGGCATTGGCAGTCAAAGTTACAGAGCCCCTAAAGGGACATGAATGTAAAATATTTTATGTCGTTCGAACGAGATACTAACTTCGAAACGATGTATCTTGCATTGTTTACCTTTTCTCTGCTCAATGGCGCCCTGCTAACCACCATCGATATGTATATTTAGAGCATATATATCACACGTGACGCATCATCAGAAATGATCTCAGAGGAGAGACTACCAGAAAGAAGTGTAGGCTAGAGCGAACAGAAGGAGAAAGGGCATTCCAAAGAGAAGGACCAATTGAGACAAATGATCGAGACTGAGCCATAGCAGTTCTAGACCGAGGAACCAAGAGGTCAAATCTGTTGGATGAACGAAGTGGACGGTGGAAGGAAGCCGAGTGAGGACGAAGTAAAACATTAGTCAGATATTTTGGGGCAAGCTACCACAAAGGTGTTTCATATACTTTATGATAGACCACACACGCAAGCACACGCATTTGGTTAAACCATACTTAATGGATGGCCTTTGATGTGTGAAATGATTACAACATGTGCTAATACCGACTGCTACCTGTCACTCTACTGGCATATACGGAGCCCCCAATGAGACACCGTACACGAATGCGAAATATTTAATGTCGTGCGCACGACTTAAGCTTACTAACTCACTAAGTTGCTAGTCGTGCGCACGAGTCATATAAGTCGTGCGCACGAGTCACATAAGTCGTGCGCACGAGTTTAAAGTTGTGTGCACGACATAAAATATTTTGCATGCATGTCCCTTTAGGGGCTCCGTATACAAGCTACCACAAAGGCGTTTCATAAAACAGGTATATACGGGCATTTTGAAATACGGATTACAAATGTATTAGGTTAAATTCAGACACAAAGCGAGTGTAAAAACACCAGTTCTGCGCACTTTACATTATCTGCTAAGTTTTGACACTCACATGCAGCAGCACTAAGGCCCAGCTCTGTGAGGCATAGGCACTGTACAAAGGAGCCGCCTGAATCATCAGTGATAGAAAACTCACCGGCTGATATCAGGTTCCTTCTCTCCAAGCAGATTTCCTTTGCGAGCAATGTAGCGCGCAGTTGCATTTGACTGGACCAGGTTCAAGCCATCGATTTTAAGCAAAGGTATTTGGAGAAACATCAGATCTGGATTTCATAAAATGTAAACAGTTTAACAAGGTGCTTCATTAAACTAGAAGTTCCTTTCGTTTTATCTCAGGTCTGATGTTTAGATCAACGTCTAACATACGGGATTCCATTTCCATAGTAGTAGTAGTACTTCGGGCTTAACGACACTGTTTCATATCGAAGATGATTAGTGTCGGAGGCAGAGTACAACCTCACACTCCACGTTTATATTGCGACCGAGCCACCCGCAGTAAAGATCCGAGAAATTAATCTCTGACCGGGAATCGAACTCGGGCCGCCGGCGTGGCGAGCGAGCTACAACCCACTCGACCACGCAGGATCTCTTTTCCATTTCCATATAAACTAATCAAATTATATATTGTCCGTCCCTCCCCCTCCGTCCGTCCAAAAAGAGACAACGCACTTCACGTTCAACAGATGGCGCTGTTCCCGGCGAAACGTTGTTTGCTGTGGCGTAAAAAACAAAAAAAGAGAAAGCGCACGTCCAACGTATAGAATATATGGCGCTATAAAAACACGCTCGTATTCGAATGGAACGTGTAAAAATTTGAAAGCAGTCGGTAATGAACTTTCCGAGATTCTTGATTTTGTACAAACCGACAGTTACATATAAGCTTATAGATATATGCGCTATAAAAACACTTGCGCATTCGAATGCAACGTTGTGTGAAAATTGAAATCGAAATCGCTCGAATCAAATGCAAAGTTGTGGTAAAATTTGTCGAAAAGATTGCGCTTACTTCAAAACAGCTCATACAAACCCGCTCGTATTCGAATGGAGCGTTTCGCAAACATTTTGAAAGCAATCGGTCAAGTACTTTCCGAGATCCTTGATTTTGTACAAACTCATTTACATTTTTATTTATAAAGATATAGATCCAGGACACCCATATGACTTTGTCCAATTGAATTTCCCAAAAAACATTTAGCCTAATTTTAGTCACAGATTAAGGACCGAAAACTGTCAAATCACGCATGAGATCACAAAATGGTAGGCCTAATATTTCGTGTAGACAAATTTAAAGTCGATGCTTAGTTAAAGATTAAACTTAATTTATTTGTGATGCTTTTAAAAATGTCGATCAGTTTCTGTAGCTGCTTGTTTGGTTTCTTGATCACAAATAGGCCTATTGTAAAATATTGTTGCTAGATTTTTCAGTTCATTTGTTCAATCTGCTGACCACAGTTCCTCATTATTGAGTTTAACTCACTGCGGGAAACCAATGGAAGTCGTTGTTAAAGGGTTAAGTCAGAGTAGTTGGCTCTCCAAGAAACTAACAAAACTTACACGAATTCGTCAGCAAAATAATAATTGAATATCATCGTCGTCGTCGTCGTGCCCACCCTCATTGCTGCGGATATACACATATTAGGCTATCAGTAGTGGCACGGACATCTTCACAAGATCGGAATAGTCAAAAAGTTTCTTACATAAATACAAAGACAACCGATTTCTGTTGTTGAAACCAGTAAAAAAACTCACCAGGAAACAAAGCCAAAAACTCCTCTCGTGTGGTAATGTGCGTTTCTGTAAACTAAACATTAAAGCTATAATAATTATAATATTAGATTAGGCTATGTAAGAAACAGCAGACACAATGAGATTATAATATATATATATATATATATATATATATATATATATATATAATATGGGCCTATATAATATTATATTGTTTAATTTTAAGCTTCTTCAGGATTAAATTAGAACTGAAATAATTTCAGAACTCGAATTAGAACTGAAAATTACTTTCAGAATGGGAGCATATATATATATATATATATATATATATAATATGGGCCTATATAATATTATATTGTTTAATTTTAAGCTTCTTCAGGATTAAATTAGAACTGAAATAATTTCAGAACTCGAATTAGAACTGAAAATTACTTTCAGAATGGGAGCGAAATATTATAATTTGAATACGATCATTGAACTGAATAAGAATTAATATTGGGAATATTTTAGAACTGCAATAGGCCTATCACTGGTTGCAAGTGTGGCAAGCAAATCAAATAGGCTACTGTTGCTGATGTGACCGATTGTTGAGAATTAGATATAGAATAGAATAGGGAAAGTATAGGCCTAATGACAGTAGGTCAGACACAATGGAAGCTGACGGAGCATAATTTAACATAAATTATCTAGCACGCCGCTTTCTATAATGAGTCGGAGGAGCTATACATAGCGCTCCTTGCATAGCGCTGGTCAGGGCCGGTAGAGCTGGTGAAGATGCGTGCGTTACCGGTACCGATGAGCAGACTGCACGGGAAGGACTATAGGCCTATGGGCCACAAAATTTCCATAACATAATATCATAGCATAGATTTAAAACCAATTTTACGCAAATCTAGGCTTAAATTTAAAAAAATGAATTATTGAATAGATTTCCAACCTCAATTCCAGCTGCTGCTAGGAATATTCGGATGATTTCTCCTTTTCCTCGTCCATTGAAATAAACTAATTCGGCTTTGGATGCCATGTCAAACAGTAGCAAAAAATTACGCTACTAGAAACAAAAATAGGCTACGTCGACAACCAACCGAATTATTTCCAGCAAGAGCGCCGCAAGCGTCTACTCTACACGCAGTTAAAGGTATGATAAATGTAGGCCTATAATAATGCTTATTGTAAGGTTGGTGCAAAGACCAACATCCTGTGGCATCACATACACAGCGTGAACACCGATATTATCGAATAGGCATAAAACACGAATAAGCTTACTACCGGCTTATCAACACGACAGCTATGAATTTGCAATTCCGAATAACTTATAAATGTGGGATTTATAGGGCCTGTAGGTCCATATCAACTGTTGCAACTATTCTGGAAATCTACAGGAAATATTATTTTAGAAATTATTATTAAAGCATGGTCAATTATAAATTAAGTATTGCAGAAGGCTAAAATAGGCTCTCTATAGAGACTAATTTGGCTTATATATATATATATATAATTATATTATAGTTATTCAGGTGCGCTGATAGGGGTTAGGGGCAAATGTCCAGAGGCCCGGGGACTTTTATGGGGTCCGGAGCCCCAGGCTACACTGTTTAATGATTATAGCCTACTAGTTTTCAGGAGTTGATTGCGGGCCAGCCTATATAATCACTTACTTGACTAATAAAAATTTATGATAAAATATGCCGAGACTGCCCCACCGCCCTACAAAGTCTATTTAGCTAGTCACGTATGAAACATGTATTTTACTGTATAGGCTCCTAAAGCCTATTTATTTTTGTTAAACATCATATTATGTAGAATATAATTTGCTAGCTAAATTCTTGAGCTGGCATGGTTTAGGCCTACCATTTAGATCTGAACAGAATATAATATTAATGTAGGCCATTGGACAACTATAGGATAATACAGCTAAATTTATACATAGGCCCTATTCCAAGTAATAGGCCAACTCACTTCAATGGCGTTTTGTTAAAAAAAACTTTCAAAACCTGGTTATTTTATGAAGCAGAAAAGTCTAATTGGCACCAGAAATGGCCCCAATTAGTCACTGGCCCCAAAACATGCAATCTCTAGGTTTTAACATAAAAACAAAATCATATAATAAAAGTGCAGATACGACTAGGCCTATGGATATATATTATCTAGACCTATAAAAAGTCCTAGAACTACGATTTTATTGTTGTTAATTTAAAAAATAGTAAATTTAGAAAGCTCGTTAGTTGCTGATTAACGACAAGCTGGCATGAATTTATTTGGTCAAGAGAATATTGATATAAATTCTGATACCCAAATAATCCAAAGTTATCGAGGTTGGCTCACATAGGCTAACGTTTAAACATTTTCCAGGCCACTGTTCGTCGATTTGCCAAGACAGACATCAGATACAAACTCACTAGTGCTGGAAAACGAACCGAACAGTTTCATGCAAATAGACAATTTATGGTGAAAAGTCAACAATGATGGTTGACCCGTACATATACTTCCAATACAAGCACACAGTTAAAACTTGATTACTGAATGTCTTAGCAATAAAAATAACAGTAAACAACTAAACAATGATAACAAAAACTAACCAAGTTACATTTAAATCGCATAATTAAACAAACGAAACGACTTATCTGGCTAACAATGTACACAATTAGCAAAGAAACTTTTTATTATGATCAACTAGTTATACCACACTTTCATTTACATGAAATTTGAAGACGATAAAGTATCCTTGTCAAAAACGATTTCCTTGCTAAGTTGTGTGCTGTCGGTATATTCCATTGTGCAGACTCGGGCCACTCGGCCTCATTATTTGGTGTCTTTAATTTGCTTTTCTTTTAATTACTGATCCGACTGAAAACTAAAACTAATTAAAATGAAGAAGGCCCATTGTAATTAATAGGTACAATAGGACATTGCATGTGCTGAGACACAGCTGTGCTGTGTTACACCAGTCACGTGCCATCTACCTGTTGAGGACTCGTTTGACAACAGCTATGATCTCAGGATTGTTACGAGGTTTACGAATTTCTTTGATGTATTTTGAAATCCTCTCCAGAGAAGTAACAACGTTGAAGAATTGCTAAATCATTGACAAACAGAATAAAATCATTAAATACAAATAAACACACAACTTTATGTAATATTATCCTTCTTCCATAGTTCAGAAGTGCTCAATATGACAATATTGTATCATATCGATAAATTGTTAAGTTGCTTCTTACAGTGCACAACAATCTGAGGTGCTACAAGAGTGAAAGACCTAGAAGCAAGAAAGTAGTGAGACAAAATGGAAAGATGTGCTGGGGAGTAAGTCAGTAATACAAAGAAACCAGTAACTATATCCATCACCATTCAAAGAGAGGCTATCAAACAAGCAGATCAAATCATCAATCTTAGAGGTCTACGAACCGAGGGCAACCTCAAAACATGACAAACTCATCTCACAACATATAGTTTGCAAAAGTGAAAAGGTTACAAACAATGAAAATTTAAAAAACCTGGACACATATAAATGAAACACTGATATAACCCATTTGCATCTATCTATCTATCTATCTATCTATCTATCTATCTATCTATCTATCTATCTATCTATCTATCTATCTATCTATCTATCTATGTGAATTATATAGCGCCCCTTCAGAGGCGCTCTCCCGACCCAGGCCCGGTCAAAAAGAAAAGTATTAAGCAATCTATAGAATGCGCCAGCCATGTTCCGAGGTTGGGAACGCAGGTTAGAGGAAAGGTCGTTCTAGAATCTAGACCGAAGGTCCAGTGACCGAAAATGCCCTATGCTGCCTTGTGGCTGTGAGGGCATAAAGTAAGTAAGTAAGTAAGTAAGTATATTCTTTAATGTACCAGCTGCAAAACGCACTCTGGTTTACAAGCACAAAAAACACGACATAAAAAAAAATACAAGACAAATATGGCAGCCATCAGCGGCGCCCACTCATATAGCTCAAGCCTATTGATGGTAACGTCACGACAGAAGTCATCCTTAGGCAAAACACCGCTCGAGAAGCACAAGTCCCCATCGTCAAACTCCTACGCGTTGGCTACACGGAGAGTTCAGCCGAAAGTTTCTCGTACCGATTCCCGATGATGGTAGTTTAACAGTATTTTCAGTGTCTACAGAGCCGAGAAACATTAGTGCGAAGAGCAGCGACGGGCAGCACAACGCTGGAAACGTGGCACTACTGCGGCATGGTTTTCGGTTGCTGGTATATAGTGAAATCCTTTCTTTTCCCATACACGTGCGTAATCGTTGGGCTATCGATAGCCTAATGATGAAACAATGATGACGAACCTGGAACCCCTTGATGTTCAGCATAATGGAATAGTCCAGATGCGAAACACGCATGGCATGTTGAACGTCAAAATTTATCATCAAGCTACCGTCCAAACGCTTCCGACACAGATGAAGAAAAGTCAGAATCTCGACTCTCGACATCAGTAAACATTAGAAAATCCGAACGAAAAGAAGCGAGTTTCGTCCCGGACGTAAAAATCTGCCATAACAACAGAAAGGCACGGCGTCGGCCATTTTGGCCAACGACCATAGAGCTATCATGAAGTCACCTCTAGAGGCTGAGCGCAAAGATCGGCGACCCACAGTAGTTGAGGTCAAGAAGAAAAACTCACGAAGATAGGAAGGTGCTGTACCCAAGACGCAGCGCCAATCAAAAGAAACAATCCTGAAGTGGATGCGCGACTGAACCGGGAGCCAATGTAAGACATCACGAATGTAATGCGAGATATGGCCAAACTTAGGAACGCCACCCACCAAACGTGCAGCCGCCCGCAGGACTCCCTCAATAGCACGCAAGCGAACCTGGGGAAGGCCAAAGAAGAGAGAGAGGAACAGTAATCCAACCGATTTGAAATGAAGACATGAACCAAGGTGCATGTACATGTACATATACAGATCAGAATACCAGGAAATTTGAAAGATACAATTTTCTTGACATTTTGAAACCGGAAAAAATGTCACCTCAACTGCGGGAAAATCATTCAAGACATCCTTTCCATAATAATCAATAGTTGCAAGGATGGTTCCCAGCACTCCTAAGTCTGCCAAAGTGAGGTGTGACCCAACAAAGTATCCAGTACCATTCTCGTCAAGAATCTACAAATAAAACCACCGCAAAGCACATATGAAACCTGACCCACTCCTGCTTCTTTCAACTGAGGTGCTTCAGAGCCATCAGATGATTGGCCATTGATTCTCTCTTTCCCACCATAGTTAATGCATTTGTCTTTTCTCACCTAGGCTACTGCAACTCTCTTCTCATGAACCTTTGCAAAACAGCATCTTTCCCGTCTTCGATCGGTCCACCAACTCCTTCGCTTTGCACACACACACACACACACACACACACACACACACACACACACACACACACACACACACACACACACACACACACACACACACACATACATCACTGCCTGAATTCTCTTTCTGGTCTCCAAAGTGCAACTTAGCATTGACCTAAAATAACTAACATGCATGCGTGAAAGCGTGCGTAATTAATGATTATGGTGTTTCTTGTAGGTAATTATGGTGTTTCTTCAAATTTGTACAAACCTGGCCTTTCTGAACAAAATCTTCATCAGCCTAACAACTGCATAAAATGTAGCCAATAGTAGTGATTAACGGCTAGCAAGCAATGAGCCACAGATGTTTACAAAACGTTCTGTCGCAAAGCTACCAGACAACAGCATGATTAAGAGGTCTCCTGATAGGTAAGGCTGAAAAAATATTAATGGACTGTGGGTGTCCATCGTTGTAGGTCATACCTTGCTAAACAACGTAAGGTACTTGGTGACAATAGGTTTGTGAACGTCCATCTTGTTTTCATCATGCGTAACGGCAAAACCAACTGGCATGAATACTGCGTCCAAGTAGTCACGTGAACCTTCATACACCATGTCTATCCTAAACATCACAATTACCAAAGAGGATAATGTATTATATACATTTCACCACATACTCTTATGTTATTTAACAAGGGCTACTTCCTAGGAAGATGCACAGGTCTATGACTGTATTATTTGCTAATAAGTACTCAAGTATTTGTACTCAAGAACTCTGTAAAGCAAAGAACCTCAGGTACATGTAAGACAGCTTTTCATTTTTATTTATTAATGAACTGCAATAATTACCATCAGCACCACCCGGTCACAATGACTGCCATATGCAGGGGCGGATCCAGGGAGGGCCAATCCGGCCATGCCCCCCCCCCCCATTTAGAAATGCCCATGTATCGTGGACCCCATTTGGTTTCAACAAGCTTATAATTAGGTATATTTTCAAGGATTTGGACTTATTGACTAAAAAAAGTCATCAACTTTTTGGCAGATACGATTTTTTTCAAGACCCAAGGCCAAGAATGTTTTGCCCCCCCCCCCCGTCCAAAGTTTCTATATCCGCCCTTGGCCACATGCATAGTCATGTTGTGCACACACAAAGGTACACGCTGCAACAAAGTACGTTATCTAAGCAAGTATAAACTGCCTATTTCCCGACTGTCTGCACCTAAACTGCTCTAGAAAACAGTCCTATTAATTTCATTTTGTTGACGTCTTTTCTGTTATGTCAATACAAATGTTAAAAAATATTTTAAAACAAATTTTAAAAAATCTTATAAATGTTTTTTATTACATTTTTCTACAAAATTATTTGAGTCGCGGCAATAAAAGAGGGTCGGTCGGGTTACCGGAAATACAACATTTTGTTTTAGGCCTAAACAATACAGCACCATATCACATAAAGCACCATATCACATAATAGAAATTATAACATTAATATTAAAACAATTCATATAATATTGTAATGTAAACAGCAACTGAAAAAAAAAATAATTTTTAAGAATATTTTTTTGGGGGGGGGGGAATTATTAGGGGAACGGTCCTCAGAGGTACGTAAATTAAACGCTGGCTAATAGGCCTAGCGTAGCCTTAGCACTAGTTGCCCAGCTAGCAGTGAATAAAATGTATTTAAACATGTATGAAACATTGAAAGGAATAAGTATACAAACTGCTCCATCCCCCCACCTTAAATTTTGTGGACTCTCCGGGCCACCATAAGTCTCACCATCACTCATCGGGACATACACTACCGGTACTAATACCACCCGCAAACACCGAAAGGGAGAAACAGTCAATAAGGATAAACAGTAAACTGTAAAGACACTGCAGAAATTTTTATGATATTTTTTAAATATTGGAGGGATTATAAGCGGGAGCGGCTCCATCCCTGCCTCAAATTTTGGGAAACCGTCCACTCCTGCCTCCCATAAATTTCCGTCCATGATCACAGCATAGGAAACTAGACCACTGGAGGTTAGACAACCAGGTCACCTTGCTTGGCAAACCAAAGAAATCTAAAGCTTGATATGGATGGCTCCACCAGCACACAAAGAACCTAAGATAAACAGGGCTGTGTTTGACTGTTTGCGCAAGCAACCAGCACAGTTCATTATATAGATGGCATCACTAAGTTTAGGTGTATATAATATATATATATATGTATATATATACATAATATAATGCACCTAAACATAGGCTACATATCAATGCAAGCATTAGGGTTGAGGCAGCCTTAGATGGTTTGCTTCATCAATTGTTAGTTCCAAAAATCTCCACGCCCTATCTGCTCTTTAGACAGACTTAAGTGTATATATATATATATATATATATCTATATATATATACTAGCTATGGTACTCAGCGTTGCAGAGGAAAATTTAGGTTTTTTTGCTCCACCCAGTCTCATCCAGGGTTCTCCGGCAAGTTCACATTGTCGCCCCTTCCCGCCTCGCCTCACCCATGAACCCATGCAGACCCACTCGCCCCTCGTGCCACACATCCCGCCCCAGCTCTACCCCGCCCGCAACCCCACTCCACCCGCAACCCAATTTCGCATCACCCAGTCCCTCCCTGCCTGTGACCCCTCTCCGCCCAGGACCCCACCCTGCCCCTACTCTGCTACATCCCGCACCAAGTCCGCCGTATACCTCGTCCCACCCTGCGTCCCCACTCCGCCCGCAACCCACTCCGCCCTACTCAGCTCTATAGCACCACCAGCCCCTGTCCCACTCCTCACGGGTAGCCGTCGTTTTTCGCCTCATAATCCGTCGTTACACTCCGCCTCTACACCGACCCACTTCCCACCCGTTCTTGATAAAAATAATAATTCGACTGTATAGAGGTCAAACGTGATATGTCCAATACGATTTAGAGAGTTCATTTCACGTTTGTCCTCTATACACATATTATACAGTATTATGTCCATGTGCTTTCAATGACCTTCGCCTCCTCTATAATTATGCTGATGTCTGGTTTCTTCTACTTAGATCTAGACCAGTATACGCGTTGCATTTCTCCTTCCCTGGGGCTTCTGCACTGAGACCGCCATTGACCAGGCGCTTCAGAAAATGTCGAGGTACGACAATAATTATTTGTTATTGTGATAATTACCTTGCTGTCATCAGTTCATAATATAATTTCTTTAACAATTATAATTTATTATTGCAAATCGGCTGGACATTGGACACGTGTGGTGTTTAACGACTTTGGCAATCGCCTCTGAATAGTTAGTTCAGTGGTTCCAAACCTTTTTTGATGACAAACATGATAGTGGTGAACACAAAAGCGCAGACAGAGTCATCAGTGATAGAAAACTCACCTGCTGATATCTGGTTCCTTCTCTCCAAACAGATTTCCTTTGCGAGCAATGTAGCGCGCAGTTGCAGATGATTGGATCAAATTCAAGCCATCGATTTTAAGCAAAGGAACTTGTAGAAACATCAGATCTGGATTTCATAAAATGTAAACAGTTTAACAGAGTATTCCCTTATACAACCGGTATAAGTTCCTTTCCGATCATCATCATGTCTTATGTTTAGATCAGAGTGCAACAAACAGTAGGACCCCCTATTCAGGGCTGTTTTAAAGTAATTTTTAGAACTGCACAACCTCTTCTTTCATTTCCCATCCTCCATGGTCAATTACTTCGAATCGGAGGAAAATGGCCTTTTTCAACAAGGTTTAACTGCACAGAAGTCCTTCTACAGCTGCACAAATCCATTTAGAACTGCACATTTTATGTACAACTGCACGTTAAAAAAGCCCTGCCCCTATTCCGTCTAAACTAAGGAATTCCATGTCACCATGGTTGCAATGCACAAGGCACCAGTTAAATTATGTTGTATGATGCATAAACATATCCAATTTGATATAATCAATCAAACATTCAGTCAATTAATTAATTGATCCTAGAATATGTAACACATCTAATGTCCATTTTCATTCGACAAAATTTCTGACGACTTTTTTGTCGTCCGGTCAAAATCTCGTAGAAATTTTCCATTTTCATCGCCAAAATTTCTGACGACCTTTTTTAGTCATTTGGTTCATTTGGGGGGGACTAATCATAGACATTTTGATTTCTACATAGAAAAAACAGGATGGCCTTTTGAAGGGGGGTCTAGCCCCTACCCCTCCCCAGGCGCCGCTACTACTAGAGACCTATAGAGGACCGCAATAAGACATAAGACACACATGGGTGTATAAAAAAATAATAGGTCTGCCCTATTGGTTGATTTAATAAATAACATGACAAGCATGCAAAGGATATCAATGCATTTATAGCATTTTCCAAAACGAAAAGCTTGTAATAAAATATATATGAAACAAATGCAGCTGATCATTGCTTGTTTTAACTCAGAATCATTGGAAATTCGAAGAAACTTAAACGAATTACGAATTCATTTTCAAAAATAATTAGATTCATTATTATTACAAATGTAGAGGCAGTGGGTTAGTTCTCCAACGACTTGTAGTGGGGGAAAGGTGGGGGTGTAAAGTGTAGACTGTAGAGGGAGTAGGGTGTTGAGTGGTACTTAGGGCAGTGTAGTGGTCAGCATCATGTAGCACTGTTAGGCCCAACCACTTGATGACGCTCAGTAGTATAGTTATTTAAAGTAAGAAGACATAGGCCTAATGTAGTAAGAAGAAGACGACATAATGTAAAACAGTTTCTTTTTTAGGCCTAACTTGTGCTATCTAGCCTATCTCTATATTCTATAACATCTAAGGCTAAGCTCTAGATGAAGTTCCTCAGACCATAAGATCCGCCGAAGAGTTGACTTGTTACATGTTTAACGACACTGCCATATCCAAGATGATTAGTGTCGCCCTCCTCGTTTATCCAGGCTTGGGACCGGCGCTGACAGAAAACAGCAAGTGGTGGAGTCCCCCCCCAAGAGTTCGTCCGCCACTATTTATATAATCCAGTCAGTCCGTGTGGTTGCCCGTCTGTCCAGTATCCATCCCTATATCTCTCTGTCTCTGTCCTTGTACGTCTGCCTATCTCTGTCCACGTGGCATCTGGCCAGTTGGTCAGTGGGCCTGTGACTACCTTGCGCCTTCGTGGTCTGGTTATGTGTACGTATACAAGCGTGCAAGCCAGTCTGATGATAATAGAGTGCGTCTTCCATTGATCACCAGGCGCCACAGAAGCCCTTCTCTACACAGATATCTGGGGATGTCACGGACATCCTCACGAGATCGGAACAGTCAAAAACTTCGTTTACCTTAAATTTAAAGACAACCATTTTTTAACCAGACGAAAGAACTTACCAGGTTGCAAAGCCAAAAACTCTTCTCTTGTGCTCAAGTCCTTTTCTGTAAACTAAACATTAGAAAATAGTAAGTATGGAATAGCTCAGCCATGATCGAGATTCTAAATCAACCCATTTCACCCACACTACGTCACACAACAGTTGAAAGTTCCCCATTCAAGCAAGATTGAAAGCAAGCAAACATTAGTTAAACCAGTAACTTATCACTTATCACGAGAAAGTGCAAAAGCATGGTTTCTGAAGTAGTGGCATTGATTTGAGTTTAGAGATTATAATTGTCAATTAGTTTAATTAACATTCGTAACTGGACGTTTTAGAAATAGTGATTTCTAGCAGTGTTGCATGTATGTATGTATGTATGTATGTATGTATGTATGTATGTATGTATGTATGTATGTGTGTGTGTGTATGTATGTATGTATGTATGTATGTATGTATGTATGTATGTATGCATGCATGCACGTACGCACGCACGCACGCACGCACGTACGTACGTACGTACGTACGTATGTATGTATGTATGTATGTATGTATGTATGTATGTATAATATAAAATTATGACATGGAGTATGTTTAAATCTGAGTCAGTGAATGACTGCATGTGATCGGCTGAACAAGACCAGATGTTCAGTATTAAACCTTTCATATTTAATTAGGTCAAGCACAGGAATTTGCAATTTGAGACTCCCACAGGTTGAGCTGACACGTGTGATGTGTCCAGCTTTGATTTCTAATGTGTATACCTATAAGTGAATCAAATTCTTTCAATTCAGCAACTTAATTCAGCTGCCATAAACGCAGCCAGTTACAAGTTACACGGCCAAATTGTTTCAAGATGACAGCTTCAAAAGTACAAATGCAACGATTGTAATGTGGACATAAATTTTTTACGGTGGTAAGGGGCACCCCTCCCAACAACCATCCCCTCTCGGCGCAACGCGGCTCGGTGATCGTCCGCGTAACCCCCATCCTGGGATCCCCAAACCTGGGAACTAGATTAAACACTGGTGAATATCATACCAACTTAACGCAGGGCCAGATAAAAAAATGTTAAATAGACTTCCAACCTCGATTCCAGCTGCTGTTAAAACTATTCGGACGATTTCTCCTTTTCCTCGGCCATGGAAGTAAAACAATTCGGGGTTGGATGCCATGTCAAACAGCACGGACGAAAGAATAATAACCGCTTAGAAACTAATACATTGACAGATTGACAGTTAACTTCTTTCCAGCTAGTCTAGTGCTCGCAGCCAAGGCGCCAACGTTTACAGCCGTCGAGGCGTCGCCGCCGCCGCTACTTGCAGTAAGGACAAGGGCCGTTTCTACAGAGGACCGGAATCTTCATGAGCGCCTTTAACAGGAAAATGGCGTCCGTAGAATGTGGCGCTCCTAGCGATGGGGGGGGGGGGCGTAAAAACCGCGTGTTTACTTAACGAATGCATTGCGGTTGCTTCAAGAACATAGACGAATAACTCTATTTAAAGCAATAATCAGCCGCTTCTGTAAAGTAAAACATCATGCTCAATATGCGCTCTAATGTCTATCACCCTTAATATGGCATGTTACTTAATTTTAATGCTAACTTTGCAGTTTTTATGATGCGCCCCAATCCGGGAATTTAGGACATTTCCTCCGGACATATTCCCCCGGACATATTCGGATATTCCCTTTCGGACATTTACCCCCCCCCCTTCGGACGTTTCCCCCCCGACCTAGGACATTTCCCCCCCCCCCATAAGGGTTCCTATGTTATTGAATGACTGCACTAACCCTATCACTAACCCTAACCGACCCTCACAATGCCTAACCGGACCCTAACCGACCCTCACGAGGCCTAACCTGACCCTAACCGACCCTCACGATTCGATCCTAACCTGAGCCTAACCAACCCTCGCAATGCCTAACCTATATGTACAGAGGGGGAAATGTCCAGAGGTAAATGTCCTAGTCAAAAACGGGGGGTGGTAATTGTCCGGGGGAATATGTCCGGGGGGGGTAAATGTCCGGCTACCCCAATCCGGAGCCAACGTGGCCTAGCGGCAGCCTATAGATGAATTGTTTACATCTGATACAGTGAGATCGAGAAGAGGCAAGGTTTAACGAAAACTGCAAAAGTAACATAGTAACCTATTGCGCTCAATTTATGAGAATTAAACATGTTGCCGTGGTGACCGTGGGGGCAACTCAAAAGTAACCGAAAGGCGCAAAATTTTCGTCCCGAGCGCATCTAAAAGTAGCCCACTTCGTGCTTTTTTGCGATGACCTGACAACCCTGCGCTTAAGATTGATCTAAAGGCCAAAGGACTATGGGCCAAAATTTCCATAGCAAATATAATATCAGAACACAGATTTCAAACCAATTTTACGCAAAGCTAGGCCTAGATACAAAAAAAAAGAATGAATAGCTGAATTATAGCCTGAATAGATTTCCAACCTCAATTCCAGTCAGTCATTTCCAGACTATTCGGATGATTTCTCCTTTTCCTCGTCCATTGAAATAAACCAATTCTGGCAATTCGGCTTTGGATGCCATGTCGAAGAGTAGCAAAAAATTACGCTGCTTGAAAAAACCCATTCTCTTCCCAACTAATATGCTAGGCCTATTATAGGCTATACGTCGACAACCAACCGAATTATTTCCGGCAAGAGCGCCGCAAGACAGTGTGTACACGCTACAGCTTGCAGTTAAAGGTATGATAAATGTAGGCCTATAATAATGCTTATTAAGGTTGGTACAAAGACCAACATCCTGTGGCACCACATACACAGCGTGAAAACCGATATTATCGAATAGGCATAAAACATGAATCTTACTACACGCTCATCAACACGACAGCTATGAATTTGCAAGTCCGAATAACTTTTAAATATGGGTTCTATAGGACATAGGTCCATATCAACTGTTGCAACTCTTCTGGAAATCTACAGGAAATATTATTTTAGAAATCATTATTAGGCCTAGGCTAATGCATGGTCAAAATTAAGTAGTCGCAAAGGGAAAAAAATTAATAGGCTCTTTATATAACATATTTTGGCTTATAGCCTATATATATATATATATATATATAGTTATTCAGGTCCGCCAATAGGGGTTAGGGGCAAATGTCCAGGGCACGTGGACTTTTATGGGGTGCGGGACCCGGGCTACACTGATTAATGATTATAGCCTACCGTACCAGTTTTCATGAGTGAATTGCGGGCCAGCCTATGTAGACCTATTCACTTGACTAATAAAAATATACGATAAAATATGCCGAGACTGCCCCACCGGGCCACCGTCCTACAAATGCTATTTAGCTAGTCACGTATGAAACATATATTTTACTGTATAGGCTACTAAAGCCTAGGCTATATATTTTTGCTAAACATCATGTAGAATATAATTAATTTGCTAGCTAAATTATTGAATGTCATGGTTTACCATTTTAGATCTGAACAGAATATAATATTAATGTAGGCCATCGGACAACTATAGGATAATAAAGCTAAATTTATACATATAGGCTCCAAGTAATTAATAGGCCAACTCACTCCAATGGCGTTTTGTTTTAAAAAACCTTCATGACCTGGATATTTTATGAAACAGAAAAGTCTAATTGACAACAGAAATGGTGGGCCCCAATAGGCATAGCAGTCACTGGCTCCAAAACTATCTTTAGACTTTATCATAAAAAACAAATTCGTATAATAAAAGTGCACGCAACCTTCTTTTACGCTGGCGTGAAGTTATTTGGTCAAAAGATTTAATATCGTCCTTCACCCGCTAAAAAGCATCGCTAGGCGTACTAGTTTGCACAACATGTCTAAACCGATCGTGATTCACTTTTAAAAAATGCGTCGACAGGGAACTGGGCGCAATGGCACCAGAGCTCCGACAAATTTAGGCTACATAGTACATGGCAGGGTGAAGCATGCTCGCACAACTTTTGAAACAATAGTACAGCAAAAAATAATACTGATATAAACTCTGATACCCAAATAATCCAAAGTTCTCTGAATGAGGTTGGCTCACATAACGTTTAAATACTTTCCAGGTCACTGTTCGTCGATTTGCCAAGAGAAGCATCAGATAAACATTTTATCAATAGTGTTGGGAAACGAAACGAACAGTTTCACGCAAATAATCAATTCATGGTGAAAATTCAACAATGATAGTTGATCCGTACATATAGGCCCTACGACGCCGTAGAACTTCCAATACAAGCACGCAGTTAAAACTTGATTACTGAATGGCTTAGCAACAAAAATAACAGTAAACAATGATAAAAAAACTAACCAAGTTACATTTAAATCGCATAATTAAACAAACGAAACGACTTAGCCTATCTGGCTAACAATGTACACAATTAGCAAAGCAACTTTTTTATTATGATCAACTAGTTATACCACACTTTCATTTACATGAAATTTGAATACGATAAAGTATCCTTGTCAAAAACGATTTCTTTGCTTAGTTGTGTGCTATATATAGGTATACCGTAGGCCTATATTCCATTGTGCAGACTCGGCCTCATTATTTGGTTTCTTTAATTTGCTTGTCCTTGAATTACTGATCAGACTGAAAACTAAAACTACCGGTAATCATAATGAAGTAGTAGGCCCATTGTAAGTAATAGGTACAATAGGATATTGTATGAATCCTATTGTATGTGCTGAGACACAGCTGTGCTGCGTTACGCCAGTCACATGCCATCTACATGTTGAGCACTCGTTTGATAACGGCTACGATCTCAGGATTGGTACGAGGTTTACGAATTTCTTTGATGTATTTTGAAATCCTCTCCAGAGAAGATACAACGTTGAAGAATTGCTAAATCATTGACAAACAGAATAAAATCATGTCAGAATCGTTCAGCAGGTGACTAACCAACAGCTGCATTCAGTGAAAAAGAAAGCACAGTCACACGGAAAGCATACTGTACGAGAGATACAACAAAACCTTTAAATTTACTAATAAACACACACAACTTTGTCTTTATGTAATATTGCCCTTCTTCCATAGTTCAGAAGTGCTCAATATGACAATAATTGTTGTATAATCATATCGATAAATTATTAAGCTGCTTCTTACAGTGCACACCAATCTGAGGTGCTACAAGTTTGAAAAACCTAGAAGCAAGAAAGTAGTGAGACAAGTGGAATGATGTGCTGGGGAGAAAGTCAGTGATACAAAGAAACCAGTAACTATAGCCATCACCATTCAAGAAGAATACACTGAAGGCTGGATAATATCACACAAGACGATCAAATCATCAATCTTAGAGATCTACTAACTGCAGAGGGCAACCTCAAAACATGACAAACTCATCTCACAACAATTTGCAAAAGTGAAAAGGATAGAGATAAACAATGAAATTTAAAAACCTGGACAAATATAAATGAAACACTGATACAACTCATTTACATGTACGGTACATATACAGATCAGAATACCAGGAAATGTGAAAGATACAATTTTCTTGACATGTTGAAACAGGAAAAAATCTCACCTCAACTGCGGGAAAATCATTCAAGACATCCTTTCCATAATAATCAATAGTTGCAAGGATGGTTTCCAGCACTCCTAAGTCTGCCAAAGTGATGTGTGACCCAACAAAGTATCCAGTACCATTCTCTTCAAGAATCTACAAAATAAAACCGCCACAAAGCACATATGAAACATGGCCCACTCCTGCTTCTTTCAACTGAGGTGCTTCAGAGCCATCAGACGATTGGCCATTGATTCTCTCTTTCCCACCATAGTTAATGCATTTGTCTTTTCTCACCTAGGCTACTGCAACTCTCTTCTCATGGACCTTTGCAAAACAGCATCGTCCCCGTCTTCAATCGGTCCACCAACTCCCTCGCTTTGCACACACATATGTCTTTACATATATGCATCACTGCCTGAATTTTCTTCTGGTCTCTAAACTGCAACTTGACACTGACCTAAAATAACTAACATGCATGTGTGAAGGCGTGCGTAATCATGGTGCTTCTTGCACTTCACTGATAAGCATGACCTTCTTGCTCCCAGGACTTAGACTGCCTTGGCTGAGAATCAGATGCTTGCTGCTGTAGATCTCTCCACTTAGAATTACCATTCTTTACCAAGGACTAAACTGATTACTGCTGTCTCTTCATCAGCCTATCACTCATTAAAGGTGTTTTCCTGGTGGGGTTCCACGCTGAAGAGAGGCGCAAATAATCTATTAACATAATCTAATAATACGTTATGATACGATAAATACATACCGGTGCATACTGACTTTCTACAATTACCAGGTAAATGTTTACTGACTTACCAGTAGGGCCGCCAACAGGAAAATCCAGCTACAGGCAACGTTTCAAACGGTTGCACCAAGACCATGAAATCAAGACCAAAGGTGTAACGGTTTAGTAACGGGCAGTTGGATGCTGCCAGTGAAGCCAAGTGTGATGAGAGCAGTGGCGGGTCCAAGATTGGCTGCATTAGGGAAAGGGTATTTCAAGAGGAGCCCTAAGTCATTAGAAGTCCAGCATGCACAGGTGTGGACTGAGGAATATCAGCTTAAAATCAAGAGGGATTATATGGCCTGTCAGAAAGTTAGCGATGATCCCAGTGATGGATAAGATGCCATTGGCTGTTGCTGTCAAATTTGTACAAACCTGGCCTATCTGAACAAAATCTTCATCAGCCTAACAGCTGCATAAAATGTAGCCAATAGTAGTGATTAACGGCTAGCAAGCAATGAGCCACAGCTGTATACAAAAGTACTGTTGCAAATCTACCATACATTAGCATGATTAAGAGGCCTCCTGATAGGTAAGGCTGACAAAATATTAATGGACTGTCGTGTCTATTGCAGTAGGTCATACCTTGTTAAACACTGTAAGGTACTTGATGACAATAGGTTTGTGAACATCCATCTTGTTTTCATCATGTTTAAAACCAGCCCCCATGAATACTGCGTCCAAATAGTCACGTGAACCTTCATACACCATGTCTATCCTAAAAATCAAAATTATCAAAGAGGATATTGTATTAGATAGCCTACATTTCACCACATACTCTTATGTTATTTAACAAGGGCTACTTCCTAGGAAGATGCACAGGTCTATGACTGTATTATTTGCTAATAAGGATTCAATTATCTGTACTCAAGAACTCTGTAAAGCAAAGAACCTCAGGTAAGACAGCTTTTCATCCAACGACCTCATATATAAATAAAAATGAAACTTTCCAATAGTTAATGTTACAATCACGCCGAAAGTTACGCAGCGATTGTTGTGAAAATTTACCAAAACCTTCCATTCCAATAGCACCGTGTCTTTAGATTTCTTTTCCACGAAAAAACCCAATCTTTTCCACAAAAAGTGAACTTTGCAATCCGTTCGTCCGCCATTTACAAATTCAACACGTCCCACACGGCTGCAACATTTCACAAACGATGTCTCCAAACACAGCAGACTAAACATCAATGATGTCGCGTCCTCTGACGTCATAAGCGATTCAAAATTTCACAAAGCGGCCTTGACGGCGTGACGGAGGAAAGGAGCGGAGGGAGCGGGACGAAGACGGTGGGGAGGGAGCGGAGGGGGAGGGGAGGTGGAGGTCGAGGGGGAAGGGGAGTGGAGGGGCGGGGGGAAGAAGGCCTTTCCCCAAAGCGGCCTTCACGGCGTCACGGAGGAAAGGAGCGGAGGGAGCGGGACGAAGACGGTGGGGAGGGAGCGGAGGGAGAGGGGGAGGGGGGAGCCTCTTTTCAGCCACAGCAACGCGTGGCCGGGTTCAGCTAGTGTTTATATAATAATGAACTTTAATAATTACCGTACCTTCAGCACCACCCGGTCATGATGACTGCTACATGCATAGTCATTTCTATAACTATCAACACACTCATTATTTATTTTGTACATTATCACTAACATAATTCATATATATATATATATATATAATGTTTGTCAATCATATATTCATTCTGTAACAGAATCGTAGCCTAACTGTAATTTTAAGTTTAAAATAATGAAACTTCGTAAGCACAATTCAGAAGTGCATCGAATGTGGCAAAACCAAACCGAAATTAAATGTATGGGTAACAGTTTCGAAAAGCATATGGAGATGATACAAAGAAAATTCAAAACTGAAGAAGCAGGTCTTGAATTGCTGACCAATGCAGAATGCAATCACAAGAAATAGTTTACAAATGTCACACAAACCAACTGCAAGAAGGATTCAACTGCATAGGGAAGGCATGTAGTAACCGTAGTAATATAATATTTCTACAGATATTATATTATATGCCTACTCAATATAATATGATAAGGCTATATTGCAATAGTAAACAATATGGCACCATTTCACATAATAGATATTGTAACATTAATATTACAACAATTCATATAATGTTGTAGGCTAATGTAAACAGCAACTGAAAACAATAATAATTTTCTAAATTTTTTTTGGGGGGGAGGGAATTATTAGAGGAAATAGTCATCAGACGTGAGTAAATTAAATGCTGGCTAATAGCTTAGCACTAGTCAGTGGCGGATCCAGAACTGTTTTAGGGGGGGGCCAAAATCTTGGGAAAAACAAATAAAATTTCTAAGAAAAAGTTTTTTTAAGTCATCTGCCAAAATTTTTGGGAAAAACTTACCATTTCATCCGCCAAAAAAGTTGATGACCTTTTCTTTAAAGTCATCTGCCAAAGTTTTCGGGGAAAACATACCATTTCATCCGCCAAAAAAGTTGATGACCCTTTTTTTAGTCATCTACCAAATAGGGGGGGGGCAATATCCATTGTACCCATATTCGTATTGCTAATTTCGGACCAAATGGGGGGTGCCACGTCCCATGGCAGTTTTAATGGGGGGCCAAGGCCGGATTGGCCCCCCTGGATCCGCCCCTGGCACTAGTTAGCCAGCTATAGCAATGATTAAAATGTATTTATACATGTATGAAATATTGGAGGAGATAATTATATAAAACTGCTCCATCCCCGACCTCAAACTTTGTGGACTCTCCTCGCCACTATAAGTTTCACCATCACTCACCAGCACATGCACTACTAATACCACCCGCAAACACCAATAAGGATAAACAGTAAAAACACTGCAGAAATTTTTATGATATTTTTGAAATATTGGATGGATTATAAGCGGCTCCATCCCTGCCTCAAATTTTCGGGAACCGTCCACTCCTGCCTCCCATAAATCTCTGTCCATGATCACAGCAAAGGAAACTAGAACACTGTAGGCTAGACAACCAGGTCACCTTGCTTGACAAACCAAAGAAATCTAAGCTTATAGCTCGATATGGATGGCCCCACCAGCACACAAAGGACTTAAGATAAACAGGGCTGTGTTTGCACAAGCAACTAGCACAGTTCATTATATATATAATTCAGTGATGGGGAAAATACTTTCAAAAAGTATTTTGAGTATAAGTAAAAATACTTGGTCATAAAAGTATTTAAAATACAAGTAAAAATACTTTTTTACAAAAGTATTTAAAATACAAGTATAAAATACTTGGCTTGGAAAAGTATTTAAAATACTAAGTACAAAATACTCACTGGCAAACTAGGCTTAGGCCCTACATAAAAAATAAGGAAGTCATATTAAATTACGACAAAAATTATTAACATAGAACAATTTTGTGAAGACGACATCTTACTTAAAAATTTTGATCAAAAACAAACATTTTCTGGGTCTGGGTCCAAAGATGTCCGAGTCTCCATCTCTAGTGTCCAAGACACTAGAGATGGGGTTCTAGTCAGAGTTTGTTAACATCAAGATCCACAGAAACACACAATTTAATGGCATATAAAAAATGTCCATAGCCTACTATTTATGCAGAAAGAATGGTCAATGTAATTTATCCAAATTTAAAATTTAAAAACATTAAATTAAATAAAGTTTTGTTCAGTAGTCTGGCACAATAGGATGGATAAAAATTCTTCTAGCTGAATACAAGCTCAACGTACGTACCTCGGTACCTTATAAAGTCTGCCATGTTGAGACTTCCTGTCACAATTCTCTCCATCAGCAAACCCTCTATGCTACTTTTTAAGTAAGTGTTTGAAGTTTCTGGTATGAGAATAGCTTATCCCTTGTGATAATAATACAATACATCAGCACAGGTCAACTAAGTGTTATAGGTGTCTTCGTGTATGCTGTAATTCGTCAAGTATTTAGTCCATGATCCATTAAATTAACTGGAGATCGATGTAATAAAACTCTGCGCCCGTTCCAGGGTCACAGAAGTTCTAATTGCCACCTGCCAATAGACATGTCTAATGCCATCCTCATTTGTCCTATTCATAAACATCTAGATAGTTGACATCTAGTCTAAGTCCTTTTCTAGCAGCATAGACAAGTCCATTGTGGTGTCAAACATAAAACTGATTTCAAACATAATTATATGCCTATTGATTTGATACCTCATGTGATCCGTAAACTCTACCCCTACACCATACATCAAATACACCTGTAATTAACTTCGCTCGCCCTGTGGTCAGCCATCCATAACAATGACTAACCACAATCAGCCTGTTTAACCGCCCATTGTGTCTTAAACCTTCTGTTCAAGGGTTCCTTTGTTTGAGTTACGAAGAAGCCTAGTGCATGAGCAATGGAGCATGCAATATTGCATAGCTAATTGCAGCTGGTGAGATTCAAAAGTATTTTGAAAAAGTATTTTAACATCATCACAATTTTAAGTACAAAATACTACCCAAAAAGTAGTTTAAGTAAAAGTAAAAATACTTGATCACAAAAGTATTTAAAATACAAGTACAAAATACTTCAATTGTATTTAAAATACTATTTTAAATACTAGTATTTTAAATACTTCCCATCACTGATATAATTATATATATATTATATAGATGGCATCCCTAAGTTTAGGTGTATATAATATTATATATATGTATAATGTATATACATAATATAATGCACCTAAACATAGGCTACGTACATAGCCTATCAATGCAAGCATTAGGGTTGAGGCAGCTTTAGATGGTTTGCTTCATCAGATGTTGGTACTACCTCTGTTAGTACTACGCCTGCTCTATATATAGCTGTGGTACCCGGCGTTGCAGGGGGGAAAACTTAGGTTTTTTGCTCCACCCAGTCTCACTCAGCGTTCTCCGGCAAGTTCACATTGTCGCCCCTTCCCGCCCCGCCTCACTCATGAACCCTCGCGCAACCCATCCCGCGATTTCCGCCCCAGCCACACCCCGCCCTCAACCCCACTCCGCCCACAACCCAATTTTGCATCACCCCACCCTCCCTGCCCGTGACCCCTCCCCGCCCGTGACCCCAACCCTACTCTGCTCCATCCCGCCCCAAGTCCGCCCTACCTCTTGCCACTCCCGGCCTCACCATGCGTCCCCACTCCGCCTGCAACCCACTCCACCTGCAACCCACTCCGCCTGCAACCCACTCCGCCCTACTCAACACTGTAGCACCACCACCCCAGAGCTCAGTAATAGAAGGCTCTGCAGTCTGCACCACCCTCTGTCCCACTCCTCTCGGGTAGCGGTGGTTTTTCGCCTCATAATCTCCCATCACACTCCGCCTCTACACCGACCCACTTCCCAAGTTCCCACCCGTTCTTGATAAAAATAATATGCTTTCAATGACCTTCGCCTCCTCTATAATTACGCTGATGTCTGGATTCTGCTACTATAGACCAAGGGCTCCTATATATTTAGATGCAATGTATCTAGATGTCTATAGACCTAAGCGTTGCATTTCTCCTTCCCTGGGGTTTCTGCACTGAGAAAACCGCCACTGAACAAGTGCTTCGTAAATGTCGAGATACGACATTAATTATTTGTTGTTATTGTGATTATTTTGTACTTACCTTGCTGTCATCAGTTCATAATATAATTTCTTTAACAATTATAATTTATTATTGCAAATCGGCTGGACATTGGACACGTGCGGTGTTTAACGACTTTGGCAATCGCCTCTGAATAGTTAGTTCAGTGGTTCCAAACCTTTTTTGATGATAAAACATGATAGACGTGAACACAAAACGCAGAAAGTCATCAATGATAGAAAACTCACCGGCTGATATCTGGTTCATTCTCTCCGAACAGATTTCCTTTGCGAGCAACATAGCGCGCAGTTGCAGATGATTGGACCAGATTCAAGCCATCGATTTTAAGCAAAGGCAGTTGGAGAAACATCAGATCTGGATTTCATAAAAATGTAAACAGTTTAACAGAGTTTATACTACCGGTATAAGTTCCTTTCCTATCATCAGGTCTGATGTTTAGATCAAAGTGTAACAAACGGTATTTCGTCTAAACTAAGGAATTCTATGTCACCATGGTTGCAATGCACAAGACACCAGTTAAATTATGTTGTATGATGCATAAACATATCCAATTTGATATAATCAATCAAACATTCAGTCAATTAATTAATTGATCCTAGAATTATGTAACACATCCAATGTCATCCATTTTCATTCGACAAAATTTCTGATGACTTTTTGTCGTCCGGTCAAAATCTCATAGAAATTTTCAATTTTCATTGCAAAAATTCATGACGACCTTATTCAAGTAATTTGGTTCATTTGGGGTGACGTCATGCATGGGTGTATAAAAAACAGGTTGCTTTAATAAATAACATGACAAGCATTGAAGCATGCAAAGGATATCAATGCATTTATAGCATTTTCCGAAATGAAAAGCTTGTATTAAAATATGTATGAAACAAATGCAGCTGATCATTGCTTGTTTTAACTCAGAATCATTGGAAATTCCAAGAAACTTAAACGAATTACGAATTCATTTTCAAAAATAACTGTATCGATTATAATCATTACAGATGTATAGAGGTAGTGGGTCGGTTCTCCAACGATTTGTAGTGGGTGGGGGGAAGTGGGAGTGTGAAGTGTAGACTGTAGAGGGAGTAGGGTGTGTAGTGGTCGGCATCATGAAGCGCTGTAATGTAGTAAGAAGAAGATGACATAATGTATGACATAATGTAAAACACTTTCTTTTTTAGGCCTAACTCGTGCTATCTCTACAATATCTAAGGCTAAGCTCTAGATGAAGTTTCTCAGACCATAAGATCCGCCGAAGAGTTGACTTGTTGCATGTTTAACGACACTGCCACATCAAAGATGATTAGTGTCGCCCTCCTGCTTTATCCAGCCTTGGGACCGGCGCTCACAGAAAACAACCAGTGGCGGAGTTTCCCCCGCCCCCAGAGTTCGTCCGCCACTATTTATATAATCCAGTCAGTCCGCATGGTTACCAGTCTGTTAAGTGTCCATCCCTATTTCTCTCTGTCTCTGTCGTTGTAGGCCTATATGTATACGTAATCCTATATATCTCTGTCCACGTGGCATCTGGCCAATTGGTCAGTGGGCCTGTGCATGCAGACTATCTTGCGCCTTCGTGGTCTGGTTATGCTTCCATTGCTCACCAGGCGCCACAGAAGCTCTTCCCTACACAGATATCTGGGGATGTCACGGACATCCTCACGAGATCGGAACAGTCTAAAACTTTGTCTAGCTTAAATTTAAAGACAACTATTTTTTAGCCAGTCGAAAAAACTTACCAGGATGCAAAGCCAAAAACTCCTCTCTTGTGTTCATGTCCTTTTCTGTAAACTAAACATTAGAAAATAATAAGTAAGAAATAGCTCAGCCATGAGATTCTAAAATTCTAAATCAACCCATTTCATTCAAACTAAGGTACACAACAGTTGAAAGTTCCTAATTCAAGCAAGATTGGAAGCAAACAAACCTTAGTTAAACCAGTTACCACCACTCATCATGAGAAAGTGCAAAAGCATGGTTTCTGAAGTAGTGGCGTTGATTTGAGTTTAGAGTTTATGTCAATTAGTTTAATTAACATTCATAACTGGACGTATTATGTATGTATGTATGTATGTATGTATGTATGTATGTATGTATGTATGTATGTATGTATGTATGTATGTATGTATGTATGTATGTATGTATGTATGTATGTATGTATGTATGTAATAGGGCGGTCATCAGCCGACTCCTATGTTGTAAGGTGCCTTCTAAAAGGTCCTTCAATGACGTTGAATGTTCTGGGAACTAGCTGCAACTCAGTGTGTTCATTTGACGAGCTTTATTGGCTTAACTTCTTTCCTCTTTTCAGAATACAGGCTGGCTACTCGACTCTCTTATAGAATTAACTCTTAAATGTTCATAGGCTGTATTATCACAAAGTAGCTGTGCTACTTTGCTACATAACATATAGTTTTAAAAGGCAACGATGAAAATGCTGCCGACGACCTGATATTTAAACTAACATACAGATCGGATCCTAACTCAAGAGAATCCCGTTTAAACCATGTTAAGTTCTTTTATAGCAAAACCACTTATTATTTAGATAAAGCTACACCTATAACTTTCATTGTCTGTCACCTTAAATCCTATTCTAAATATCGTTTAATTACTTCCCCTATCTCTCTTGTCTGTGTCTCTGTCCTTCTTGTCCGTCTCTAAATCCTTGCGTTATTTTGTCTGGCCTACCCACGCTGTGACGTCACGTCCAAATATTTAGTAGATAATATACTTGGCTCCTTTTGTCAATCACTGCTTATTAGCCAAGCAAGCCGCCAAGCAGGCTGTCTGCTATTTCCGTTTTGTCTAACCTTCGTTTAACCTTCCTGTGCCTATGTCCCTGTCTTACTGTGATTCCATGCTCTTCCTCCAATCTATTTTAAAAACCTGTTGATTCCGGACTCTGCTCGACAACAGAATCTGATCCACGGTCTAGCCTTGACTGACATCTCTTATTTCTTATTTTGCCCAACGCCCCAATATATGTATGTATGTATGTATGTATGTATGTATGTATGTATGTATGTATGTATGTATGTATGTATGTATGTATGTATGTATGTATGTATGTATGCATGTACGTATGTACGTATGTGCGTATGTATGTATGTATGTATGTATGTATGTATGTATGTATGTATGTATGTATGTATGTATGTATGTATGTATGTATGTATGTATGTATGTATGTATGCCTATGTATGTATGTATGTATGTATGTATGTATGTATGTATGTATGTATGTATGTATGTATGTATGTATGTATGTATGTATGTATGTATGTATGTATGTATGTATGTATGTATGTATGTATGTATGTATGTATGTATGTATGTATGTATGTAGTATACTAAGCTTAGGTTATATAAGACGTGGATTTTGTTTAAATCTGAGTCAGTGAATGACTGCATGTGATCGGCTGAACAAGACCAGATGTTCAGTATTAAACCTTTCATATTTAATTAGGTCAAGCACAGGAATTTGCAATTTGAGACTCCCACAGGTTGAGCTGACACGTGTGATGTGTCCAGCTTTGATTTCTAATGTGTATACCTAAAAGTGAATCAAATTCTTTCAATTCAGCAACTTAATTCAGCTGCCATAAACGCAGCCAGTTACAAGTTACACGGCCAAATTGTTTCAAGATGACAGCTTCAAAAGTGCAAATGCAACGATTGTAATGTGGACATAAATTTTTTACGGTGGTAAGGGGCACCCCTCCCAACAACCATCCCCTCTCGGTGCAAAGCGCCTCGGCGATCGTCTGCGTAACCCCACCCTCCTCCAAACCTGGAATCCCCAGACGAGGGAACTAGAGGTAAATATCATAGGCTACCAGCTTAACGCAGAGCCAGATTTAAACAAATGAATAATAATAAAATTCCAACCTCGATTCCAGCTGCTGTTAAAACTATTCGGACGATTTCTCCTTTTCCTCGTCCATGGAAGTAAAACAATTCGGGTTTGGATGCCATGACAAAAAGCACGGAAGAAATTAGGCTACTTGAAAGAATAATAACTGCTTCCAAACTAATAGGCCTACATCAACAGATTGGCAGTCAACTTCTCTCCACCTAGCCTAGTGGCTAGTGCTCGCAGCCAAGGCGCCAACGTTTACAGCTGCCGCCGCCTCTACTTGCAGCAACCGTTTCTACACAGGACCGGAATCTTCTTATATGAGCGCCTTCACCAGGAAAATGGCGTCCGTGGAATGTGGCGCTCGTAGCGACGCGGGCCTATAGACAAATTGTTTACATCTGATACATCACTCCTGTCCTGAAATCACTTCACTGGCTCAAAATACCTGAACGCATCGAATACAAAGTCCTCTCACTCACTTACAATAGGCCTACACTGCAATCATCCCAGCCGTTCTATCTTCGTCAGCTGTTCACCATCCAGCCACTTCGTTCAACACGCCCCTCATCCTCCATTACACTGATTCGCCCTCCCGTCACTTCATCACTGAAATGCTCAAACCGCTCCATATAGCCATTGCCGTTCCACCTCTTTGGAACAAACTTCCGCCCGCACTTCGGCAAACTTCCGACCCATCATACGAACTCACCAAAACTCCACCGCTCGCTATCTCCCCACAGGTCTTTCACTCAAAGCTGAAAGCATTGCTCTTTCACAAATCCTATCCTGATTCTTTCTCTTCTCCTCACATCCCTCGGTATTTCAACTCTAAACATAACCCACCTTAGCCGTCCATCTATCTGCCTGTCTGACTCCCCGGACTTGACCCGCTGCCTATCGATTTTGTCTTGATCGAGCGCCTGTGAATAAGCTGGTTCCCGTGACTTCGCTTTTGTGGGCGCTGTAGAAATCTCGAGATTACGATTAGCCTACGATACAATGAGATCGAGAAGAGTCAATGTTTCACGAAAAATGCAAAAGTAACATAGTAACCATAGGACTAGGCGTACGAGACGGGGGTCCAGAGGGGGCAAATCTCCCCCCCCCCAAATTTCGGGCAAGTCTGATTTTTCGGGCAAGCAGACCCGGAAAAATAAAAAGTTTTTAAAATGTTTACTTTTTTATATTTTTTCCGTGTCTTCTTGCCCGAAAAATCAGACTTGCCCGAACAAAAAAAGGTCGTCAGACCTTTCGGGCAAAAAGTAACTAGAAATTTCAGCCGGATGACTAAAAAAAGGTCACCAGAATTTTCGGGCAAACGTAACGATAATTTTTCTTAAGGTTTCGGCCGGATGACAAAAAAAATTTCCCGCAAAAGTATCATTCCCCCCCCCCCCCAACGCTGAAATGTCCCCTACGCCTATGATAGTAACCTATTGCGCTCAATTTATGAGAATTAAAAATGTCGCTATGGTGACCATGGGGCAACTCAGAAGTAACCGAAAAGCGCAAAATTTTCGTCCCGAGCGCATCTAAAAGTAGCCAACTTCGCGCTTTTTTGCGATGACATGACAACCCTGTGCTTAAGATTGATCTAAAGACCAAAGTTCTGTGCTTAGGCCTACATACACGGCGTAAACATCGCCATTGTCGAGTTGTCATAAACGACTAAATAATTATGCACGGCTGCATAGTTCAAACAGGTAGGCTTACAAACTCGTCAGTTCTATTGTAGGCCTAAGTGCATCTTCATTCCCAGTGGAAACTGAAATGATTTGATTGATGGGGTATAGGCCTAGCTAGTTGATACCTGAAGTCAAACGTGAGGCAGGCGTTAATTGGCTCTATTAGACACGCCTACATCCGGTTTAGGCCTACCGGGATTCTGGAATGCAAACTTTGGTTCTAAAAACCGACGTTGTGTGGTTTAGGCCTACTACACAGCGGAAACATCGCCACTATCGAGTTGTCATAAAACCAGTACGAGATAACGAGAATTGTATTAAAAAATAACTGGGGGGGGGTCAGACGTCAATTGATTTGTGGACTTGGGGTGTGCAATGAGGACTCTAGTATGGCGACTTAAGAAATACCTAGGCTACATGTAACATGTAGGGTTGAATTCCACCACAATTCTAACCTTGCATAAAGCACAAAATTTAGGTTAGCCTAACTGGGCAGTGGGCACGGACATTAAATCGTTACCCCCCCCCCCGTACAAATCTCGCGGAAAACTCCACCCCGGAAGCTCCCTCCCCCGGACAAAAAAACCAAGATAGGACATAACCCCCGCCCCCGGGTATAACATAAGTTGCGTATTAGTGGTAGGCTAATCCTCCGAACGACGGTCCTATAATTATATTATAAGTTCAAAATACATAGGCCTATGTTGGTCGTACACTATGCAGGTATGCATGCACACACGAATACATCTATGCATGTATATATTTACCCATTTATGTACTTGGTCTGCATAGAAAGGAATGTCCTATAGCTATACTTCGGGGCGGAAACGTCCGGGGATAACTGTCTGGGGAAATATGTCCAGGGAGAAATGTCCTACATTCGCCTGAGACACAGCTGGTGCATATCTCATGAAAAGTGCATAATTATAGCGAAAAAAGTGCATACAGAATTCACATTGCTAGCTAACAAAACCTATAGCAAAGGAGAGAAAAGAAAGGGAGAAAGCAAGATAGGATGAGATGGATGGGAAGTGGTTCTATGATACCGCCGCAAAGCGCCACATGGTTGAAGTGGAAGGAAGAGTTGCCGGTACTCTTCCTCCCCACTTCGACCATGCCTTTTCTTCCCCTTCTCTGACCTTCTTGGCCGTGTCAACACAATACAGCACACACAATCCATCTGCATCTCATGACCCTGTGGATTTTTATCTGCAAACTGAATCACTCGGCCTATCAACTAATTGGCTATGCTTTTAATATGTGCCTGCTGGTCCCGTGACATCGATATATTGGGTGCTGTAGAAAGTTTAGATTACGATTGGATGAAAAATATAGCCACCAGTTCGTTGTGTCAGTTTGGTATACTTACAAACATGTGACTATATCAAGGAGAAGGGCTTCACAGCCATATACACATGGGCGTTCGCAGCGGGGCGCAAGTGCGCCCCACTGGATTTTTCGCATAGTTTGCACATAAATTTAGATTTTAATATTTGGTTGTGATTGTTACAACGCGATTTTCAATGTGATTATCGATTCTTTCTACAAGTTAAGCCTATTTATCTTTCTTTGGGCGCATAACGTATAGGTAGACTATAGCATTCTCTCGTGGTAATATGGAAATTCAAACTGTCACCCATTAAATTTAGACCATGTGACAATTATTTAAAAGTTTGCGCCCCCCTAGAAAAATTCCTGTGGACGCCCATGCATATACAACTATTATGCCAGTACATACATTAATATTTATACGCATATTTAAGCAAGGAAAACATGTGAATGTGCACCAAACACAAATTCTAATTTGCCAATTTAAGTCAATCAGTTTCAAGTGAACAAACTGGATAATAATTCGATGACTACCATAATGCTGACTAATCCAAATAAAAAACAAAGAAGCAGGCTATCCTAACCAATACCTTGTATACCGATAGAAACATTAAAAGAGCATGATTATCATAAGAGATGTTACCATTACTTTTCTAATTAGCTTTTTGAAATACTGATTATATTAAAAAATAAAGTTAATCACAACTGAAGCATTGTAAGTTCTTGGTACGATCGGCCATTGTAATCCATGCTGAGACACAGTTGTGCTGCGTTACACCAGTCGCATGCCATCTACCTGTTGAGCACTCGTTTGATAACAGCCACGTACTCAGGATTGTTACGAGGTTTTCGAATTTCTTTGATGTATTTTGAAATCCTCTCCAGAGAAGATACAACGTTGTAGAATTGCTAAATCATTCACAAAATAATCAAATCATTTCAGAATCATTTATTAGGTGACTATTAAACCAACAGTTGCACTCGATGAAAAAGAAAGAATAGTCACACGGAAAACATACTAGATTCGCAACAAAACTTTTAAATACAAATAAACACACACAACTTTACGTAATATTGTCCTTATTCCATAGTTCAGACATGCTCACATGACTACACATGTGGCGAAGTAGCAGTGGTGCTGTGAACAAATCTGTGTGATCAACTTGCTCAAGATCCATACTCTACACATTAAAAGTCAAGAATTCTATCTACTATGGCTATCATGCCCCAGAAATATTTTATCTATTAAAAAGGAAACCACAATTTCAAACGTGAACAGCCTGATAATTCTGAATTTAAGAAAAATATCAACCATTTGAATTAAAAAGCAATTTAACATAATGCAAATATGCTATTATATCACTTATTTTTTTCTCACATTAGCTAGAGCACCCCTTCAAGCTCTCTACTCAGAGGCGTTCCCAACTACAGCTCAGACACTGAATCAGAATTCCATGCCAAAGTGCAAAGGCAATTGTGAATAAAGAACTTGTAGCGCTTGAGGTGAACCCTCCGGCTCCAAAGCACTGAACCCACCACTACACCACCGTATCCCACATTGCAAGACAGTAAAAAAAAACCAGCATCTGCTTTATCATATTACACATTAAAAATGACATAGTCTAGGCAATATTGAGGCAGGAAGCAAACTAGAAGTAGAAGATCCGGCAAAATATCCATTGGTGACCACGGCAGCTTGTTTATCTAAAAATTCAGGAGAGCGTATCGGAGCCAATCAATTGATTGCTTACTTAGATGGAATGGCTTTGCTTTCTTCCCATCAATCTTGATTTTTTTAAAAGAATCATTCTACTGAAACTAGGGTAGCCAATAGTGTTGCCAGGGGGAAAAATTTTCGAGAAAATTTCGTATTTCCCCAGAAAAATTTGAAAATTTTTCAACTTTTTTAACATTTTCACAATTTTTCTATCAATATAAGTTACAAATTAAATCCATAATAATGCTTAAACATCACTCACTTTAAGCTATAAAAGACAGGTATAATTGTCAAAGTGCCAACTATTTCTACTAAAGATGGCACCAGTTGTTTATTCTTACTTCGACTGCAGGAAAATCTTTCAAGGCATCCTTTCCATAATAGTCAATAGTTGCAAGGATGGGTTCCAGCACTCCTAAGTCTGCCAAAGTGAGGTGTGACCCAACAAAGTATCCAGTACCATTCTGTTCAAGAATCTAAAAATAAAACCACCATAGAGAAAAATTCACTGCAAAACCCTGTCCACAACCACATATTATTATGCAAAGTACTGATGATGTAGGTCATCATAGCGAAGCAGCCCTCTATTAACAATTCGTCACGCTGCACTACATGCTACTCTAAAAAAATTCTCAAGTCACATCTGTTCTAAGGTGTCAAATGTATGTAAGGAACCATAAACAAACATAAATACATATCTGATGATATCTCCATATATTCTCAATTGATCTGGTTTGGGATTAGGCAACAGCTTGCTAAACTTGACTTTCTCTTACTGACTGCTACGACCCAACATCAGTAGTCTGTTTCTTGGAACAGATCAAGACTACCAGTAGAGTGCAAGGAGCACCATAATGAATTCCCTCATGCATGATAGATATTTTGAGGCACTGCCCAGGTGTGCCTTGGAGGCCAGAAAGAGAGGATCTTATATTGCACTCAGTGATTGGAAGTCAGTGCAAGACTTCAAGCTTATATGTAGAGAAACATATGCACAAAGCAAGGGACTTGGGCCATAAGCCTAGCTGAAGCATATAAGACCAACTGCAGGGGAAAGATACTGTTTGGAAAGGTAAAAAAGAAGTGAGTTGCAGTAGTCAAGTCAGGAACAGACAAAATGTATGAATTATGGTGGTAAAGACAGCTTCATGCTTGCAGGCGAGGAGTAAAATTTGAAGGCCATGTACACTAGAAGATCATGTATGATCAGGCAATTTGTCAGTCGGTAGAAGAATGCCATGGCCCGACATCAGTAGCTTGATGTGGGTCCCTCCACTTGTAATGAACTTCCCTCTCATAAAGGGCTAAACTAATAGCTGGGTTCACTCCATTTGTCTCTCACTCTCTAAAGGTGCTTCTTTATCCCTGGATGGAGGTTTCAGTGCTGAGAAGTGCTCTGAAGTTATTCTTAGTAAGGCAACATGTAAATCTAATCTAATCTCTCGTATGAACATTTGTAAAGCACGTTTCATAGCGAAGGTATTCAGAAGTGCACTCAGCAACCAAGGTCATTGGTATGCACTCCAAATAAGCTGTAAATGTAACAGAACGTTTGAAAAGCACTTCTTAAGATTCGCTCAGAAGGAGGCTGTACTCCAGGATTGTATGAAAATCCAATGGAATAGGTCATACCTTGCTAAACAATGTAAGGTACTTGGTGACAATAGGTTTGTGAACATCCATCTTGTTTTCATCATGTTCAAAACCGACTGGCATGAACACTGCGTTCAAAAAGTCACGCGAACCTTCGTACACCATGTCTATCCTAAAAATCACAATTACTAAAGAGGATCACCAGTCAAATACACTTTTGACAATTTTCTTTTATAATATAGGACAACATCCTAAGGACACGCACCGACCTGTGGCTCTGTTAAAGTCCTCATTAGGACTTGCTCATCCATATTCAAGGACTCTACACAGCAAACACTCAGATTGTAGCATTTCATGTTTCAAGACCAGCATGCATAATAATAGCATACATAATCACAAGTTCACAATCACTGCTATATGTATTATATGTAATATCATTTTCATAACCATCAATAATGCATTTTATAAAGCACAACAATCTTAAAATAATGCATGTTCACTTCATTGCCTAGAGCAAAGTCGTGCAAATAAATTTCAAAATTTAGATAACAAGTTCGAACTTAGGTATGAAACCAATTAGATGGGTCACAACATTTAACCCTTTACTGACCACAGTGTAGTAAATGGGTGCGAAGAATCCTATGCCCTCGGTCGGTGAAGGGTTAATTAAACAAATTGGCAGTTCTGATTAAATGCATTACCCATAGTCAACCCTGTACACCTGAAAGCAGGCAACTAATCAGTTGCAAGCAAGCATGAATGCAGGTGATAGAGACACGTTCAACAAACGTTCCAGCATGTCTGAAGTGTCATGACTCATCGTGGGCAAAAGTCACACCCAGATAACAAACACTAATGCAGACAGACTTGCCAGGGAAGCACTGAGCACTGCAAGAGGGGCAAGCCATTGTATTCCAGCTTGGTTTGTTTGTTTCTTACACCATGATTAGCAAATCTAATTTCACAAGATCTCTTCTTGTTGACTCAATGAAGACGATGGCATTAGGACATTTAGTAGACAGAACAAATCAATGTATTACAGATTATTAGCACTTCTGACAAACAATCAGTTAATCTTACATGTTTTTCACTCATGAACAGCAAAAGCGAACATTTCAAATGCAAAAATTTATAATCCAAATGGGAATAAAATTCCAGGTATGCATTCATGCTACCTGTTAAATCTAAATTTAGAAGATGGCAGCAGCACATAGCTGTGTTACGCCTAAAAAAAGGGGGCTGCCAGAATCATCAATGACAGAAAACTCACCGGCTGATATCTGGCTCTTTTGCTCCAAACAAATTTCCTTTGCGGGCAATGTAGCGCGCAGTTGCAGATGACTGAATCAGGTTCAAGCCATCGATTTTGAGCAAAGGCAGTTGGTGAAACATCATATCTGGATTTCGTAAAATGAAAGCAGTTTAACGGAGTGTTTTATTAAACTAAAAGTTCAGTCTGATGTTTAGATACGGTATTTGAAGTCTTAAGATACAGAATTCTGTCTAAACTAAGGACTTCCATAGAACCAATGTTGTTTATAATGCACAAAAAATCAGTTAAATTGAAGTGTAGACAATGAAAATAGAAGAGAAAACAATATTTTACAAGTTCCTCTCTTAAACTTGATAACGAAGAACTCTGATTAACAGAATGATCAAATCTAAAATCATGTTTAGCTATTGTGATCAAGAACTAAAATTGCAGATTTAGTAAGTGACAGACATTTCAGAAGTATCACAAAGAAATATAAGGTTAATCTTTTACTAAACATCAATTTTTAAATTTATTTAACCAACCATAACTACCCTGTACCTAGTGACATGGGCGTCCGCAGCGGGGCGCAAGTGCGCCCCCTGGATTTTTCGCATAGTTGCACATAGCCTAAATTTAGTTTATTTATTTTGTTGTGATTGTTACAACACGATTATCAATGTGATTATCGATTCGTTCTACAAGTTGAACCTATAATATCTTTCTTTGGGCGCATAAAGTAGCCTATAGGCTAGGTTGGCTATATGATTCTCTCGTGGTAATATGGAAATTCAAACTGTCACCCATTAAATTTAGAACATGTGACAATTATTAAAAAGTTTGCTCCCCCCTAGAAAAATGTCTGTGGACGCCCATGCCTAGTGATCTTATGTGCTTTTGAAGGTTTTTGCAGTCTTTGTGGCTAAACGTTCTTCAGAAATAGATTTAGACAAAGAGCTATGGGACTTCAAGGCATACTATAGCAAACATTTAAATCGGTTTCAATGAAGTTTTATAAGCTTTGGACCTAAATGTGGTGCATGAGTTGCTCTATCAGGGACAAACTGTGGTGCATTTTAAGCATTGTTGTTTCTGATGCTATTTAGCACTCTGTGATATATGAAAAAGCATAAAATTAAGTGGAATGATGCATAAAATAAATCCAATTTTATAATTAGTCAATCAATGGAACAGTCAATCAATGAGTTATTGATCCTAGAAAATGGAGCACATCAGAATTAGCAGTGCTGCAATTATTTCAGAACATGAATCAGAACTGAAATAGGAATTATTTTGAGAATGGGTATAGAATTGGAACTGAAATTAGATTCTCAGAACTGAATTAAATTTTTTTAAAGTAAATTATTTTTCGAACTGAAATATCACTAGATTTCGATAAAACACATAATAGTTACATGGATACATTATTAAAGAATAATACAGATTGATTAATAAAGAAAATGACAAGCATGGAATTTCCCTACATATTTGAGCAATGTGCTTTTTCCAAGTCAGTTCTTTAATGATAAGCTTACACCAAAATGTGCGGGAAACCAATGGAGATCATCGGCAAAGGGTCCAGCCAGAATTATGTGAATTTCCGAAAAACTTACTCGAATTCACAGGTCTGCAAAATAGTATGTTGATTGTTATCAATACAAATATCAGTAGTGTCAAGGACATCCTCACAAGATCGGTGTAGCAAATAAATGCTCCTTAACAAACGAATCAATTAACTAATAACCTGCGTCTAGAATAAAACCTAGGTCCGCGACAATCGGAATAGTCAAGAAAAGTTTCTTGCATAAATTCAACGACAATTTGTTCTGTTGAAGCCAGTTTAAATAACTCACCGGGATACAAAGCCAAAAATTCCTCTCGTGTTGTAATGTGCTTCTCTGTATACTAAACATAAAAACTAAAACATAATATTATATGCAAGAAACAGCTCAGCCATATAATGATATTTAAATCAATCGAACTCACCCAAACCATTTGTACACAACAGTTGAAAGATTTTTACTAGCCATACAGGAAGCATAGAACCTTAGTCAAACCAGTCACCACCACTTACATGGGAAAGTGTGGCAGCATGGGATTCATGCAGATTTTATAAAAAATATATAAAATCACAGGAATGTCAGCGACAACTGCGAATAGGTGCGTCTGAATACGTATGGTTTCTGGCAAGGATTTCTGGTATCAAAGCGCTCAGTAAGTAAGTAACCGGCTCATTGCCCACGTGCAAGATAAATAAGTGATATAATCCAAATTCTCTATTTTGGCAATTGATCGACGTAAGTGAGAGCGCTCTATTCTGTCCCTATCGGGGTGGCCATATGCTTACTCGCTGTATATCGGCGACCAAGCCGTCGTAAACGTTTACCCTAGATACAAAAAATTAAACAGTTCAGTAGCATTGCAACCTCGATTCCAGCTGCTGTTAAGGCAAGTCGGATGATTTCTCCCCTTCCTCGTCCATCGAAGTAAAAAAATTCGGCTTTGCGTGACATGTTAAACACTAGCAAAAAATACTTATTATCCGGAGCAATCTACTTCCAAACTAACAGCCTAGACTGCTAGTAACTGGTCATCATAGAGCGCGCCACTAGTATTTACAGCGGCACGAGGAATCTATATTAAGAGTTATGGTAATTCATGAATATATGTGTACATCCGTTTTGCTCTTAATCTTAGATGTCGCCCCACTTAAAATTAATTATAATAGTAAATATAATCTCCACTGGCAATTTTTTATTATGGAAACGTAATCATGAGTCAATCTGCTCTCATAGATATAATTAAATATGTGTTTTGGTTACACAAACATGAGTGAAAGTTTTTCTCTAATCCCTCGCTGTCAAAAACTTGCATGACGTCATCAAATAAGAAGTTTCTTGTTTATTAATACGCCTTACATGCATGTTAATGAGAACGCCTAGTATCAAAGATTTTAACTGATTTATCTGTATACTACAGTATAGGATCGGTCCAAAGATCTGTGTACTTTACATCGCGAGCACCACCTTTATCGAGTCGCTTATCATTACTATCGACTCTTCAACACGAACGCATGAAATTGCAGGCCTGAACTGAATTTGGCCAAATAGTGTGTTGCATTGCAGTCTTGTTCTTGAGTGCACTCACATTTTTTTAAAGGCTACCATGGTCATGGTAGTCAGATAGGCAAGTCTAAAGACTCTAATTATCTAATATCAAAGATATTATAGTGCTAATATCTTTGAGATAGGTCTTGCTCTTGAGGCTTGAAATCTCGATCTCACAAAATAAGACTCGATTGTCAATAGGCCTATGAATAGAAACCTCAATCTCCAAACTTCAAAGCACCACTCGAAAGTCAAGTTGCTCACCCATAATAAAATTGTCTGTGAAGAAGGCAACTGGATAACCACCTCACTTAGACAGCAGTAACCTATTTTTGTTTATACACCTAGCTATTATGTTCTGCACCTTGTAAGCAGAAGGTCACAGGTTCAAATCTACCTCAAGCCATTGCAGAGCCACCCTGGACATGATGATGGACATCATCATCATCTTCTTCTTCATTATCATCATCATCATCAAAGTGACACCCAAACTGTAAAGCCGATAAAATCTACAATCCGTGTATTTAACATAAAGAAATTCTGCAATGCTGCTAAAAAAATAATACACAATGCATCTATGGTGCACCACAGCTGATCAACAATTTTAAGCTGATGAAACAAGTTGGCCACCTCAGTTGACAATTGTTGAGAAGCAGCTTAAAGAGAATTTCTTTGCTAGACCTGAATTGAATGACTGCATTACTGCAACTTCCTACATACTTCAAGTGGAAGAAATCTTTTTGTGTCTACCAAGACCATAGCCAGGATTTTATTTTGGGAGGTGTGTACTCGACATTGAGCAAGCCGACAAGAACCAAATCAATTGTATAAGAGGTTTCGAGGATTATTTAATCTATTGTAAAGCGTCACTTAGAAATAAGAGCTTAAAATGAAATCCCTATAGTTCTTGCATCATGAGTGCATTAGCAAATGCATTTATTTCATTCTAGCATTATTTTGTTGGAGGGAAGGGGTGTTAAAACACAAAATTCCCCCTAGCTACGGCCTTGGTGTCAACACACCAAACTGCCACGAAAGAAATAGGCCGACAACCATCAGGATATTCTGTAACCAGATATTACGGCAGCATTATTTTTATTACAAAATTACAAACAAAACCTACAGAAGAGGCATGCACCAAATCCTTGAAATGTCATTTCTTCAAAACCCTCATACAATCCTTTGCACAAACAAATTTTATATTTACTGAACTGCCAACAGATAAACAATAATTAACGGTTAACTAGCAGACGACGACGGTTGAACAGCAGTGAAGAACATCGGGTAGAGATGGCCAAGGCAATCGATATGGCTGTGAAGGATCGAGTGAATTATGTCCATGAATTTTGGATGGCAACCTACAAGACATATACAAGACATCAGCATAACAATAGTCGCTCTATTTATGAACAACAACAGAACAAATGAGAAATTTCTGAAAAGCTTGAGGTCGTACATATAGGACGTTCACAGAACATGACTTACTTCACACCTCTACCTCTCCTTGACCGCATTTAGCCATACCCCTACTCCCTTGCTATAGGTCAAAACCAGTGAACAAAGAGTGCAGGTAGTGGTGCTATGCTACTGCATCATCCACTAAACTAGCTACCTATGTGGAGTGGTCGCCTTAAATGTTGGACACAACTTAGGTTAGAGTGGCCTATACAGTAAAGGGCCATTAAATATTATACAAGCAAAAAATACATTTCACACTCCTCCCCTTGTTGCACCTTGTACATTCTGTGGACCCCTCCCCCATGCGGCTGTCTGATTGTGTATGGAGTCTGATTAGTACACTGTGGGGTATTAATGAAGAAGAAACTAAATCAAGTTGATTTGAAACAACAAGACTCTTTAATACCTCTGTGGTACCAAGTTTAGGTGCAGATTGATCATAGTCACTTTCCCTTGTCCACATGCAACCGCATTTGGATGACCCTAGCTACCCTCACTGCAGACACCCTTTAAGGATTCCCCCCCCATAATAAATCACTGCTTCACTGTTAATGCTCTGAAGTACCAACTGGTACGTGACGAATACATAGATGCTACGTGCAGCTGGTGGCTTAAGGGAAAGATGGATTTGTGTCATCTTCCACTAATGACAGAACTGTTGGGTAGTGGCATTATCCACGCTACCAAAGAAGCTTGGATCAGAGACTCTGAACATGATGCTGTATCAACAATGGAGGGGAATCCACTTGTGACTCCTACAGTTTGACAAGCATTATTTCTCACATTTCTTTTTGTAATTACATTTTAGCAAAATATCAGCTAGAGCAATATAGTACATAGGTAATTAACATAATTTATTATGTTGTATATGTTAGACACTTACTCGTCTGCAACTTTGAAGGAGGCAGAACTGCATTTTCCTGAAAAGACAATGCACAAGAAACAAATTGTTATACAGCTCAAACAAACATCAATACAGCAGAATCACTTTCAGACAGATCACAGAAAAGCAGTAGAAAATAACTCAAAATAATTCAACTAAGTTAAATCTGAGTCAGATAACCTCTAGATAACTTGCATCACATTACTTTGTAACATGTTGAATCGTTGATTTTAAGTTTTCTTCTATTAAAAAAATCCTCTGTCAGATGCTGATCCTTCAGTACCGGTATATGAGATTTTGCAGGCACTGGCAATAACATCACTAGGCAGCAGCAAGTAAAAATAAGCACCCACTTTATCTTATCTTAGCACATGTATTACTGTAGCCTGTATGTTATAAAATCAAACATGCCCTGGTATAGTCTTACATTAGGATGAATTACGTTTACATTGTACAAAAGTGTACATGGTACTAGATATGATCATGTATTAACTAACATAATGATGGCATGCACAAGCCCAATGGAACACATTCGGATCTAATGTTAATATTTGCTTTACAGCATGCTAAACATGCTGTACTTTAAATATCTCATCATAAAATTCACATCATTGCACCATTACATTTACAAGCATCACAGCAGTGAAATAGCACATGCAAAGTTTTGATTGCCATTGTTCAAAAATTATTTTAACAGATACAAAAACTTATTGTATTTCAAAATTCAGACAGGAAGATACTGCTTTACATGAAAATGTTTCATTTTTGTTAAATTTAAATGTAGCCAAATCATCACAGTTGCCTAATCTACAGACACTGCGAAGCATAAAAGAAATTATTTCTAGAGCTGAAAAAGACCTTCATGTATCTCCAGATGTTGAGCAGAAGCACATAGACTTCATACGGTGTCAGGAATTGCAAAATGTCACCAGTGTAGCAGAGTGGTTCAGGTAACATTTGACCCTAAAAGTCAATAGATTAAACAATTCTTAAGCCACAAGGAAACGATCTTTCTGTTTTAAAAGGTAAACAAAACAAATAAGAAAGATGGGTTACATTTTTGCTCATGTCACACATTAGCAGTTGGTTACCTGTACAGATAACAATTAGCCCACAGATCCTAAAACCGTAGAAAATGTTAAGTATCTTTGCAGCATTTAATGATAGGCTTTGATAATTCTAAATTTGTGATTATTCTGCTACATGTGAACATGTAATGTGCATCTATGCCGTGATGGCCTTCTAACCTCACTTCCTTTCCCCTCTATTGGTTTACTGAATATAAAAAGACTTATTTAAGTGCAACATAAGAGGTTTCTTCATGAAAACATTAAAAAATAATGTAAAAACTCTTCCAAAACCCAGAATGCTCTTTGAAACGTACCTTTCGCATTAATTCAAGAACTCTTCGAGTGATATCCAACTGCTGTGCGTGGCTACTTGCTGCCTTCTCGCGTGAACTCTCCCACTGGGTCAGAAGCGTTGCCATGACACCCCTAAGCAAACTCGAACAGATCCTCATGGCACCAGGGCCTGCAAATAACACAAGTGAAGCTTCAAATACAAACCAGCGAACCGGATACACATTATTCTAAAATACCCACGACTATATTTAAGAGAGGCTGTAATAATACAACATTTCTTAAAGTATATAACCACATTTGCATTGTAAACACAACTTAGGTCAAGTTGATTTAGAAAATGTCTCTTACAAAGTATCCATAAAACATTATAAAAAATTAATTTCTGGCAAAAGTCAAAATTCAAATGCACTTCGTATCAGTACAAAACCCTTCTACACATACCTCAGATTGCAACCGCATTTGTTTGTATGTGCACTTGTTATAGCGCCCCTTCAAGCTCACTCTATTCAGAGGTGCTCCCGAATGCAGAGCAGACACTGCATCGGAATTTCACGCCAAAGCATTGAGCAATTGTGAGTGAAGGACTTGCCCAAGGTCCTTATGCGGTGAGGTGGATTCGAACCTTCCGACTCCAAGGCAACGACACTACCACTACACCACCACGTCCCACTGTTGCCTTGTGTTCACTCCAACAGTGCCATACAAATCCCATACCACCATGTTCTACCTATCCCTGCACACAATGTTCACATTGGGTCACACATCCCATGCACTTAAAAGAATATATCAGCTGACAAGCATGATAAAAGTAGCCAAGCAACTTAAATCAATAAATGAAAAAGCAGAAAATTGCCATTATGATACGAATCAAAATATTACGCAATTTAAAGCAACAAAAAACACTCAACAAAAACCTGGGTTTACCTGTACATAAGAAATCCATGATGTCCCATAACACTGGATTTTCATTAAACTTTCTTCGAATCAAAAGATCCCTAGGTTAAAAGACACACATGTTCATTATCATTAACCACAGTAACAAAATTGCCAAGTTATATGTAATTAGCACCAACCATTCTCCAATATCATACTCAAGTCTTAACCAGACTCAAATGCTAAAGTTCCTATCATGCATCAGAAGTTCATGCAATAAAATTCCAGTTAAATGGCTCAATTTCAGCTCATCAGAATCTAAAAATCACATTTGCTGTATATAGATAACAACAGCCAAGTCATCTCCTACTGCAGACCAATATTAGTGAATGAAGAGTGACACAGACAAACTCAAGAATGGTTAGATAACTTTATGCATGTATGCTTCCGAAAGAATACAATACAAGCATACAATTATAGAAACGGATGAAACATATCTTCCATTGCAGTATTTATGTAAACAATGAAAACATAGAAATGGACAAATTAGACAATGACTCAAGGCACCATCCCATAGATAACAAAACTGCTGGGCACTCACAAACTAAAGCAGAATTTTTGACAGGAAAAAAAATAACGAACAATAAAGCAAAGTTTTAAAAGACGCAGAAAGTCTGAAATGGACAAATTAGACAGTGACTCAAGGCACCATCATATAAATAAAAAATTGCTGGACACTGACAAACTAAAGCGAAATTTTCGACAGGAACAAATTAACAAACTATAATACAAAGTTTTAAAAGACCCAGAAAGTTTGAAATGAAGAAAAACAAGCAGATGTACTCAGTTACTTCAACTGTCGACCCTACACTACTAGGTCATAATCTGCCCATATCGAAGTCATCTAAACCATCTGTGCATGACCTTTCTTCACGTCATGTTCAGCTGATAACTGACCTTTCAACAGTCGTTCGAATGAATTCTTCTTCCGGCCAATTTATCGTATTGTACATCACATCCGGTGAAACGAGCTCCAACAGAACGAGCGCCAAGTTCCTCGTCGCCTCTGGCTTCAGTCTCCGCTCCTCCACCGGCACTGGGCCACCGTTCCTTGGGGCGTTGGCATGGCAACTGCACATCCATATGGCCTCAAGCAGAAGCTGTCTGTGATGTGTCTCATCTGCCTGAATATAACAAATAACTTACTCTGAGACACATGTATGCAAAAGCTCATTCTACGCACAACTAACAAATGAAAACTGCATAAATTGACCATACATGGGATGGGTTGAACTGATGCTGAAAGTAATACACCTGAAGCTCAATCAAACACAATGACAATCTGTCTATGGATTAAAAGCACATAACCCATTGACTAGTGAACATAATTCTTAGACATGTTGTCAGAAGACAGAAGCTCAAACCATTTAAGTTTACTAAACAGTAAATTCCACATGTTCAGGAGCCATCCATAAATGTCACGCAATTTAGGACAATTTTTCACTCCCTCGTCCCACATAAAAAAAATTCATCTGATATCTAGTAAGGGACCGTCACATATCGTCACAAATGTGTGACCCTCCCCTTAGGTGCGTGATGTAATTTATGGACGTTCCCTTATCCCAGAATACATTGCATAAATCTGAATAATATGTAAAAATAATAAGTAAAAAATTGAAGGTTAGGTAAACAAACCTTATCAAATGAATTCGTTTGTGCTGAGTTCTTCAATCCCTGACCAATGACACCAGCGTGAAATACCAACGATGACGAACCGACTTTAGCAAATTCATTCTCGATCATCAACTTCGATTCCAGTTTCTTCAATGTCCTCTTCTCAAACGAGCAACCAGTATTGATGACGTCCATGCCAAATAATGAACTGTACTCCTTAAACAACAACGAAAGACATTTTCACATCATCGTGAAAGAGAATTACATAGATCTTTCTATTGTAGTATTTCCAGATGCATTAATGCTGCAACAAAGAACATGTCAACAAATACACATACTCAATTACTCATATTATGCTGCTAAACATTATACTGCAGCACTTTTGAGTTTCTTTGCTCTCTTTTTAGACGAGCTACTTACAAATTCAATACAGTAAAAGTCTTGATCATACACATATAAATATATTGACAAACTTAATTTTAACATAATCCTACACAAACATATATACAAATTCATTACTGTAACATATCTAAGAACAATTGCATCAGAACAATATCTCAACATACAACAATTACATGTAAACATAACAAAACACATACTGAAGACAAGACTACTTTCCACACTATTCAAATTTTCAGAAGTTTAAGAAAACACTAAATTTAAGCAAAATTAACTAAAAACGAACACTAAACTATTGCATGTCAACAAATAAATAATCAGTAGTACCTTTGACAAGGTGCCTTCAACAAGGCACCTAAGAATGGCTGATTGAATGGAAGATTTTTCTGACAAGCGACCTAGGTACTTTATGCATGACTCACAAGTCCGTAACTTTTCCTGTACATCTACAATAGGCACAAAGGCAAAAGGAGGAATTAAGTAATCTCAAAAAGTCGAAACTTAAACACAGAAAAACATGAAAGGCAGAACAATTAACAATTTTCTTCCAGGCCAGAAGTCCCTAATTTGCAAATGTGAAACTAATGAAATTCTTGATTGAATGGAGGCTAAAATAAGACTTCAACAAACTGTTTAACAAGTCCAAATGTAAAAGAGTCTAAAAATTTCATTGCACTACTCACTCTTCTTGAAGGTCAAGAGCAAAACCTCAAATTCTACGCAGAAACTACATCAAGGACAACAACCCTTCCAGGTGACTAATAAAGACCTGCTTGCAAATGAACAATGCAATTACTCACCACTTCTAAAGCATCACAGGAGTGGTTATTTTCAATACATAATAATAACAATACACGCGAAGCAAAATTTTGAACAACTCGCATTGACATCTGGCTGGAAATCTTATATTAAACAATACCACACACAGCATGGCCATTCCAGGTTAGATTATAAAGTGCATAACTAAGATATTTTTTATCTGAAGATTAATCTGACTCTTGCCTGTCAAGAACATCGATCTAAACATATAGCTGACAACGTCGGTGCAGAGCGTCATGAGAACGTCGAATCCTGTTTCGTGCGGAATCCTCAGCAGCGTCAGCAGCTTCATCGCCTTTGATGAAATCTCGACACTGGGATTCGACAAATAATTGACGAGCAAGCCAATATGGTCACTAAGTGGCTTTATCAGTGGACATCTGTCAAAATTTACCAGACAAACAAAATTAATAATAATAATATCTTTTCTTTATTGAAATGCCTGCAAGACGCACTGTGCTTTACAATTACAAGTTATGCAGTAATCTTAATTAAACTTAACTACCAACTGAGCAGACAGCTTTGCAATTACAATGGCGCTAAGAGCAGCCTACAAATCAAATCCGCCCAACGGGGGCTCGAACCTGCTACCTCTCTCACTCTTGGCCAGCGTGTTAACCATTACTCTACCAGGAGAGAGAGCGTTGAACATTCACATATACATGTGTTCATACATCAACATACATAATACAGCACCTTTAACTACCTCATGAATGTGCTACAGTCATACCCTTAATATAAAATGTCTTTTCAAGAAAAATTTGCTAAGGCATTCCTGACCATACAGCACTACACTAACACTGTTCAAAATGAAAAGTCTACAAGCACTGAAGGAACAGAAAATGGAAATGCAGGAACAGAAACAAACCCAAATTCATGGGACAACCAAATTGAAAATCCCATGCTGCTTCTGGAGCCTGATCATAAAGAAACACTTCTTGTAATGTTTCCATAATCAAATAGATCTGTGGTGATGATTATGCAAAGTGGAATGCAAACTATAGGGATTAAAAAATATCTTTGAATATGCCTATGTCTATGGCATCACAATAAAGAAGAAAAGAATGATAGCATAAATTAAAGTGACAACCAGTACATTGAATACACGGATACAAATGAAAGAGGAATACATGAAACCTACAGACAATTGTCATTGTTCATCAATACATCTCATAATATTCATAAAAGAACTTAAACAAACATCAGTCGATGCTGTAAAGAAGATGCAAGTCTTGTCATCTCTTCACACTCACATAATCACATGCCCCACGTTGTTCCTCTGCTCTTCCTCTGCCTCCCAAAGACACAGCTGTATCAGATTCTGCAACACTGGTTCGACGATGTCATTCTTCTGTGTAACCTTCATCAATGTCTTGTCTATTGTCACTGAAACAATATCTGGATATTTGCCCTCAACATCTTGAAGGACTTGAACAAAGTGTGATATCTGTTGGAAAGTACAATCAAAACGCTCAATTAAATCAATACAACACAGTGCTAACCTGGGCATTACTGTCATTACTTGTCTTAAAACTTTCTCGTGAGGCTCAATAATAATTATACCACTACTACTAATAACAATAACAACGACAATTTCTATGATGCCATAATACAGGGCACCTCACAAGCAAGTAACAGTAAGATAGGCATTACAAAATAAATGTATTGAGCCCGACTTGAAGGGGTCAGCTGCTCGCAAGGTGAGAGGAAGACCAGGAGTACGCAAGAAGAATCTACCCTGAGATAAATTATGGTACTTGTGCCCTTGCCTACCACTGCCAGCACCCTCAGTACCAGCAGGAGCTTAGTCGTGTCTCAGCCAAGGTGACAATCTAGACATAGCCATGCTTTTAAATGTCTGACAACAGCATGTGTATTAATGTGGCTATCAACTATGTACTGTCTGATATTAAATCACAATACAGAATCGTTTCTGTCAACAACTGGACAGTGGACAAGTAATGCACTATGAAAAAGCAATTAAAAAATACAGCTTGATAGGCGTCCACAGCGCGCATGCCATTACATCAGCCTGTGACTTAGTTTCTAACTACACTGAGACTCATTTAGACATTCAGAGTTTCAAATACGGTAGAAGTCATAACCTAAAAACACTTCAGAATTTGAGGGCTTATAAAAAGCCACTGAAACTTGAACAAGACTTTCAAATAACAAATCGAAACTTGCATGGCAAACGTTTTAATCAGTGATCAATCAGTGTGCACAACTAACTTACATTTGTGTTTTCTCGATGTGAAGTCAGAAAGTCAGATAAGACATCAGCTGCACAATCCTCTCCACAGTGCAAAGCAAGACTAGACAACAGTCTAACAACCCACGTGACTCTACAATGAAATAAAAACATATCAATTTGTCAAAGAATACTATATATCAAATGTCTTGCTACATACGTGCGTAGAAACAATAACTCATCAATACCTTATTTTCTGAACTACACGTCATTTTAATAATTTTAGACACTTGAGAGTAATGATTTATATAAAGGTGCTGCACTAATTAATATGCTTAATATCTAACTGCCTCTCTGTCAGACAATATTTTAGCTTTGGATCCCTTCAGCTATGTCAGGCACAGAGCCAAGTACTCATAGGCGCCGAGTTGACCCGAAGAGGGGGGGTGCCGAAAAAAGTGAAAATATGTGCGCGTGAGCACGCGAAAAAATTTTGGACCCTTTTTTATAGGAGACTTATTGAAATCACCACTGTTCACATAGTCAGAGACTTGGTCCTGGTTTTAAGGGACGAACTCGCGGCCAAAGTATGATCGCCGAGAAGCACAGCGCCGAGCAGGGAAGGGGTTTGGGAACGGAATGTGCTCCTTCCCATTTTCGATTTTTTGTATTGTCACACTGCGAAGGTAGAATCTTAGACTATCATTTTGACGTCATGATATCCTTGTCAAATTTCCTGCTATCTCATTGCATATAGACATGATTTAAAACTTCAATAAAATAATGTTCTTCCCAATTAAAATTTTTTGATCATTCTTTGTGTTTGATGTAGCCTATTTCTCTTGGAATCCACACAGAAGAAAAGCACAATCTTCGTTTTTATGGGCGTCTTGGAGCACTCTCCCTCAATTAGGTCAACATACTGAAATTTTTCACAAGAAATCAAACAATTAGCCACTGTTTAGTGAGCCAATATTAACACTGTGGAATAGTTTTTCAAATAGTATTTCAAGTAGTTTTTAAAGACAAAACAATATCCCGCTTTTATGATGCTGGGAGGTGACTCTCGAGCACTGAAGAACACTATTGAGCATGTATATAGAGCATATAGTATGTAGTATATTGAGTATGTATATCACCCTCAAGAAGCAATGTCATTCAAATCGTCGCCTTCGTCTGTAATAATAAAAAATGACGGAAGCGGATCGAATAAGCAGGATATCGGGGTTTCCTCGCATTCGCTGATCTGCTTAGGACCAATGGAGTTCAGACTACCAGATGGGATAAAACTGGAAAAATTGTAAGGTAAACTAACTGAGATTTTTAAAAATATACTAAAGATGGAATGATTTTTATAGATAAGCAATCCCAACAGAGAAAAAATATCTTAAAAGCACATCTTGCCGGCTGATTTCAGGTGGTGCCCATGCATAGGAGGGCCTCGCATGGCCAATTTCTGGTGGTGCTGAGCACTCACGGGCCTCGCAGAGTCGGCGCCCATGCAAGTACTTACTGGTACATCGCAAAATCATGACAAACAGCAAAGGTTTTAATATTCAATAAAAAAAATCACCATAACTACTATGAAAACCACAGCAAAGACCACACTTTAAAAAAATCTTTCAAAGGTGTAGAAAAGACAATTTCATCAAAAAAGTCTTTTTTAGCAGTCTGCTAATTATGATCAAGTGTTTACTGATCGCCAGTATGGCTGTCGATTCAACAACTTTATTGCAACTTTTTTTTATCATATCTTATAGAAAAGAGCGACTTATAGCCTGGAAAATACAGTACTCCAAAAGGCAACAGTAGTAAAGCAATAATGAATTTCTTTATTTTACTCAGGATAGTACTTACTATTCTTACTTTCAGATACAATCTGAGTAGAATTACTTCTTACTTTGGTTCGGTGGATGTTACAAGAAGTTGTGAGAAGAAGGAGATGTGAGATTTGAGTCCATGCAAGAGAGGAATCTCCGGCAAAAGATCAGACGCTCGCGCATTTGTGACACGCTGCAGTTCCACAATCAATCGATTCTGGAAAATAGACAAAAAAGGTCAGATAAGTTGCGCAGCTACATCAACTCAGAGCATCAAAACTGCTGGATCTAGAAAGGAGCTTATAACTGCTGCAGTACATTTGTTTATAACAGCTGTACTTCTTAAAATGTTGCAATAGCATTTCATAACTTGCAATGGCAGATCATTGAGTAATGAGACTTCCAATATTTCTATGATAATGTATCAGTAAATGCTTATAAAATAAACTGCTTCTTTAATTTATTTAATTATAATTATTAATTTAGGTACGAGAGTAAGCTAGTCAATTTTAAAGTGGCGAATTGACTAATCTGAGGTGGCTTGAGATAAAAACACTAGAAATAGTAATTTAGAGTCTTGACTATAAATAATTAGCAACTAAAGTACAGCTAAAGAACACTTATTCCTATTCACATAGGTTAAGGCAACAGATAACTATATATATTCTACCATACAACAGCTTGGAAAAGGTGTCATGTCTGAAATTTCATCTCCTAACCTTTCTTCAGAACACCAACGTAAATGCTTAAGCTACAAAAATCAATTTGTGATTTTCTTACCATAACAAGTGAACAGAAGAAATGAATTTCAATTTGAATAGAGCTTTCAGCTGGTGTTGCAGCAAGATCTAAAAACATGAAATTTAATCATTTTCATTATTATTAAATAATATTGTAATGCTCGCAAGGTCACAGCCAAAAAGTGTACATGATGCAGCGTCATTTAAGTTAACTAAAACTGAAAGTAACTTCATCATTAACTGCAAAGTTTTCTGTAAGCTTTAACTAAAATTGAAAAGTTCTTAAAATTGCACAAAACTAAACCGAAAAATACAAAAATAGATCTAAAACTGCACATGAAAGTTTAAAAATGAATTAATTTTCCTTCTATATGGCGCAAAAACCGAGTAGAGGATATGTCCGCACTGGTTAGTGGCTACTGCATCAAACTTAACACCAATGGATGTGATCAATAAAGCGTAAGTTATTATGAAACAACAATAATCACCTATTCAGATGAAAAGACAAGAAGAAATCTTTGAAAATGAAACAACTAAGACTGCCTATATGAGAGTTTAATTTTTGCGGTTATGACAGCTTTAATATGAATACTTTCTCATAAATCAATCAACCAATATTCATTTATATCCAATACAGTATGAAAGAGCCACATATCTGCTATGATTTCATTTCTAAGGATCCCACAACCCACAGCAGAAACTAAATGATCAGTATGAATGCTAACCTGGTTTTGGGGGCATATACGCATAAGCGAGCAGCAGCTGAATCACACGATTTGAACGGTAATCACATTTCATCAGCAAATGAATTATCAGATTCATAATGCTGCAAAAAACAAACAAATATATTAAAGCTCAACATTATATCAAAGCATTGCTTTCATTATTACTCCATATGGAAATTATGCAAGTTTTTATTGCCAGATTCAGTCAGGCCAACAAATTTGAAGAAAGTCTTCAATAAACTTTGCTCAGGCATTGCCCCAGCCTTCTTCGTTACAGCAGGCCACATCACTATGAACAACTAGCTAACGTCACAACTTTAAAACGACAAATTAACACAATTAACAAAAAATACCACCAGTTTTAACTACAATTGCAGTTAATCCTTTGGTTTGAAATCATATGCAATAGAAAAAAATGAGAAGCAGAGCGGATAACAAGCATCAGCACACAGCTTAGTATGAAAAATTGCATGGGAAGCCCTGAAAAGAGGGCAAAGTAATGGCATGTTGAGAATAGCTGACTTAAAAGGTTAAAACTATGGACGATACACAAGCAATATAAGTACAAAATATAATTACTGATATACTTGCATCATTAAAAGTATTAGCAATAGCAAGCGATATTCATGTATTGCGATATAAGCAGTTCTGCAAATAGTCTGAAAACCATGTGAGATTCACACATAAAAAGAAAGTTTGCACAAAAAATACACAATATTAGATTAAGAATCAAAGGACAGAAGTCAGAATTTGCAATTTTACCTGTTGAAATCTTTTATACAAGATGGCTTCTTTACACTCAGTTGCTTACTGAGTCTTTGAAGATGATCAGCTGTGACTAAAATTAACACAAATCTGTCGACATTAATACACATAAACTCATCATTAAATAATAAAATCTTTTCAAATGCTGCAGAAAAAAAATGGAGAAAAGCTACCGTACTTATTTGCATTAACAGTCTAGAAAAAAAAGATATACCTTCAAATATTTTACTACATGAAAATAGTGGTACCATTATAATTAAATAAATAAATATAATGCCCTAGAAACACTCATTAGAGAACACATCAATTTAAGTTTTCAAAAATTCTAACAAACAGCTACTGTATAACTAGTGAGCCAATGAATACTTTCAATCACACACAACAGGCAATCAACAAAATACCAAGTAAGAAATAATACAATATCTAGGTAGTTATGTAGGAGTGCCCTTTCGAGTTTCTTAAAGTGCTGTGCAAGTGTTCTGATATATAAATCCAGAAATACTCACTGTTATGAGTACATGGCTAAGTTCTGCCAGCCAGCAAATGCTGGTCAACAGCGCACAGCCTTTTTCATGAACAGAAATTCAATAACCATACAAGTGTTGAAGGACTTAACAAGGTAAAACAATTAATTGAACATTTCACACAATGACATATCACTGAAAGTTCTGATGAAATTGTGAAAGTATTAAAAACGAAAGGTACTCAGACGTCAGCAAAAGCATGAATTTGCACGAACCATTGTCGACAAAGGTATCGACAGCCGCCTGCATAAGCCAACCGGACATTGTAGAAAGATGAAGAATGTACATCGGACCAGACATCTGCATTTCACTTGCATTATCTTCTAAGCTGTCCTAAACAGAAAGCACAATACAAAAACACCTTTCAACAGAAATAAAATCTGAAAACTGGTTAAACAAACAAACCAATGTCACACAAGCAAAGGAACTTAGGACTTGAACAACATATAAGTTCTGCCTTGTTATGCTGTCATCAAACAAATCTTAAGATCAACATATGAAAGAAACAAGTGAAGAATTTACACAGATTTAACTACTGAAGGATGAAGTCAGTTGGTAGTATGAGATTAAATTACAGTGTAGAATAATAATAATAAATTATATCAGTTTTCACTGAAAGCAGCATTGTTTAAGTTAACTAAAACTAAAAATAACTTAAGTAACTTAAGTAATAACATTACTTGTTGCGTATAATAGCAGTTTATACATTTCTTATTACAGTTCTTATTTCTTAGTTCTTATTATGTATTATTATTTTATTTATTATTATTATTATTACTATTATTATTATTATTATTATTATCATTTCTTATTACAATTCTTTAGAAACATTTATATATTATAATGTTTCCAAAGAATTGTTTTTAGCAAGCAGACAATTGTGAAAATAACAGAACCTTTAATTGTCATAACATGAACCTTCTATACCAGATAAAACTAATGATTCTTCATCTTCAGATGAAATTTCTGAGACCTGGAAAAGTTTTGAGATGGCATGACGGACATCATTTGCATGTTGAACGGCCATATGACTCAAAATTCCCACAACTGATGACATCTTGTTTTCATGCGCTCCATCTGTTTGTCCACTCATGTGCTGATAGTAATCCTTCAGTCCACACAGAAGGACACGAGTTATGATCGTCGTAGGAAAACACGACCTGAGACACGACGCGAAGACATGCCGTCAAAATGTAGAAAATTCATAGCAGAAGTTAAGAATGATTCTCAATTTGAAAGCTCAGCAACATTAAACTGTAATGTGCTAGAAAATAAATTGTGCAAATTCTACATTTGGATAAAATAATAATCTGTCAAAATCAAATGAAATATGAGCAACTGGGCTGGTGACATGCATAAAGACTTATCATGTTCACAACAAACCTATCAGTAAAACAATGCAAAACATCAGTGCCTACTATTCTAGGTGTGCTGAATTCAAAGTTCTAAATCATGTCACTGCACAGCACTCTCTAGCACCAAGTGTTCAATGTCAATAATACTCAATATAGAATGTCATGTAATTAGTAATTTCTATAGCACCGCACACAGCCATGGCCATTCGGAAACGCTCCCAGTGCGATAACCCTTAGAGAAAAAAGTTCTAAGAAGAGATATATGTAGATAGTGATCCAGAAAGGAGAGTCCCACGAAGTCCCCGTCATGCCATAGAAGTTTGCAGTTGAATGAATGAGTGCGTTACATGGAAAGTGACTTGGTAGTGGGTAGTGGGTACTCACCCGATATGAGCAACAACCCAGTCAAAATGTGGAGAATGTCGAACAGATGCCTCAAGCAGAGCATCAACGCTTTTGTTGGCCACATCACCTGACCTAAAACGAACACAAACAACTAATAAATAGCTGACTACAAACAACAAACATCAAAGACATTTATTGTTTTACAGGAAGCAATTAACAGGTTCATTTTAGATTCCATCTCTATCAAGTAGAAAAAATAATTTAATGATTCTGTTTAACGTAAACTTGCCACGAAAGTTTGTCGACATACCATGCAATCGTCTTAATGTGAATATCATTAAAATTGACAATACTAAAGTCAAACCTAGTTTGAATTTACACTTTTCATGAATGAAAATGTTGACATTGAATGTTTTCCAGTTTCTAATGATCTTAAAAGTTTTCATTGACATGGTTGCAAATGTGCATAAAAACTGCATACCGTATGTCATGTACGCACAAGATAAATGTCATGGTTGTTCCAGATTGCAACAAATTAGAATAGACAGAGTGCTAAGAATCTCAAAGCCTAAGTCTGCTAAACTGCTAAAGTATGCAAGTCATTGTAATGCAAGAATGACAGATGTATGCTGTGAGAAATCGCAACATAACCATTCTTAGCAACACACTAACAATACACCACATTAATGTGACACACTGCTGGTCGATTTGTGACACACAACTGTGTTGTGGCACACCTGTTAAGACTATTGTGATTGTACACAATGGACGGTGAATACCGCCAACAATCACCACGACCTCTTCTTTATGTGGTGTGTGTTAAGATATTGACCAGAGCCTCTCCTATTCCTATTCACGACCTACAGATCTTCGTATTCTCATGGGGCTCCTGCTCTTAGAATGCTTCTTACAGCTTCTGAACAGCTTACACCATATCAGGGACATTACAAGTAATACAATACAATAAGTCACTAATTAGAAAGGATAAAATCACACAATGAAAATAGAAATTTGCTAGACCAAATTTTGTTTACGTACATGCAGGTAAAGCATTCGGACGCAATCTGGATGAGTGACTTTGTGGGACCGCAAGTCATCCAGAGCAGCAGCAATTCATTGAGACTTGACGAGTGAGGCATACTTCGTCGATCAGCGTACTTTCGACTGATGTGACCCAACAGTTCGATGGCCCACTGCAATTGACGAAATTTACCATACAAACAAACGCTGAAAGTTCGTTCATCTTAGAAATGGCAATGTTTACTGCAGTGATTCCCAACCTTTTTTGGCAAGCGACGCACTAAGAAAGAATAAAAAATTTCGCGGCACACTCAATTATAATCATCAATTTTTTAAAATTTATTTGTCACTATTAGTTAATAATATTCTAATTTTAATGTTCCTCTTGTCTAATAATACTCCAGTGAGTCTAGTCGGTCAGCAGATCAAATTGAAATTATAGGCTCCAGAGAGACGACATTCATACAGGCAAAAAGGTCATCAACTTTTTGGGCCGAAGAAAAAATTTGTCTGAGTCTCCACCCCAAACAAAGCCCAAGTTTTTTAAAACTGAGATTCAATGACAGTGGAAAAGAATCAAGATTTCCTTTGGAGATCTTAACCTGCTACAGTGTGAGATTAATTAAGATCAACTGACTTATGTTTTGATACTGCAATGATGATGTTTCCGGATGTTTTGCTTGGAACCATTACTAATAATTAATAACATTTTAGAATTTTCCCGCGGCACACCTGCAAAGTTCTCGCGGCACACTAGAGTGCCGCGGCACACAGGTTGGGAATCACTGGTTTACTGTTTAGTGTGTAATAACAAACCATTAGATATATTATATTTATTGATCAATTACTTTGCACCTCAAATAAGAAATCAAAAAGTCTCATAGCATTCCATTAAAATTTACATTTATTACTAAGAACTTTATTCCATTAAAATTTATATATTTATAACTAAGAACTTTATTCCATTAAAATTTATACTTATTACTATGTACTTTATATAATTCAGCTCAATAATAAATAGAACTGTTCAGCAACATATTAAACTCAATTCTTTATTCAGTCAGCCATACATACATAAGCAATGCTGCACAAAACTGTCATGAAATTTAAGAGAAAGGTTGAAACGTTAAATACAGTAGATTAACATAAATCTAAAGTCTCACTGATGAGATGATTGGTGCCCATGCATCTGGCTGATTTCGAATGAAGCCAACGATCAGCGATTGAACTTCACTGATGATTGGATCCAAATGACTCTCATCAACGTCTGAAAAAATATTTAATCAGCATTATTTTTTTACTGAAAAACTTCTTAGGTCTACTACTTTTATTATGAATGCACAATTTTCTAGAACAGCTCATAATCCATGCATTTCTACATTGTCACAATTTATGGAAATGTTAATTTTGTATTTGTCATTACTTATTGGGGGAACACATTTAGTCAAACTTAACTATTGATTAGTTATCAATTCAGAAATAGCTAATTATTAAAAGTGTTAATTGTTAACAGTCCTAATAACCTCTGTGTTGATATAAGGCAAATAACATGGTTGTGGCCATCGATCTCAATTAATAGTCAATATGCACAATGTGATCTTCTGATGAAAATTCATCTACTGTGCATCTATCCTTGCTGCATTGATCTCTATTTTAAAATTGTTGTCCACTGATCTGATCATTTATAATTGATTAATTGATTGATGACCCTTTGAATCTTGACCCTCTGCTCATCAAATCTATTTAGACTAAACGCCTATGAAAAAGCTGTTTTTCGTGACTTGGCTTTTTGGGCACTGTAGAAATTTCAAGATAATGAGGCCTAAAAAAAATGTTGTGTATCCGGTAACAGAGCTAAAAAAAATTGGGTAGGTAGGTTGGAAAATATTTTTATTTTGGTAAAATATTTGTATGCAGTGACTATCCGAAAAAGTATACCCCACTAGTCTTTTTTGCACGCTGAAACAAAGTACGTGTTCTAAGCAAGTATAAACTGCCTATTTCCCGACTGTCTGCACCTAAAACTGCTCTAGAAACAGTCCTATTAATTTAATTTTGTTGACGTCTCTTATGTTATGTCAATACAAATGTTAAAAAAAATTTTTGAAAAAAAATTTAAATTAAAAAAAATATTTGGGTCGCGGCCGTAAAAATGGGTCGGTCGGGTTACCGGAAACACAACAATTTTTTTTACGCCTGATTATGATACCAAGTTGGATCTATAGGAATTTCAGAGTGAAATATTCACAAAATCATACCTCCACCTCCAAGATCAGGCTTAAGCATATGCTCGTTCACAGCTTCATCATAAACGCTGCACAAGTATTCTAGCACAGCCTGTCTTGAAGAAGGCAATGTGCACAAGAGGGACAATGCAGCTCTGGCCAACTCATCGCCAGCAATGTTGATTTCGTGGGTCGATCCTCGGACAAACTTTGATACATTATTTAAGATTTCCTGCAACAGCAAAAGTTACATTTCAAAACCAGATAGATTACCAAAAACTGACCTTATTTCAACAGCTACCCATCTGCATCGTCTATTACTGTATGCCATCAATTTCATTTAATTTTTTTATTTATCCATTTCTAGAGCGCACCTTCAAGCTCGCTACTCGGATGCGCTCCTGTTCTGGCATGTCTTTCGTATGGACGAAGATCGCAGCTCTAGTCAAACAGGTGATGTACTGGAATACTGGTGACAGAAGAGAGGAAGACAACGGAAGAAATGGCAAATCACTATTAGAAACGACTTTGGGTGCCTGTAGATTTCTTGCGACGAGGTCAGGAAGCTGGCGATGAACAGGGACGAGTGGAGGGGGTGCGCTGACCGATGTGCAGATCTGCATATGACTAAATACTAAGTGGATAGCTTAAACATGTGAGCGATAATGCACGATATATATGTAATTGGTTTAGAAACACTGCACTTGAATTCCAAACTATCCAGATCACATGAACATCAATCTCTACAAAGCATAAGCAATTAATAAGAATAAAAGTAGCCTAATATTTTATAACAACCTCTGGCGTTACTGCGTTTTGCTTAACGCAGTGTATAGTACTCGCCATTGTGTACATCTAAACTTAGGCCTCTCCCTCCACCAACGACCTTAAATGCTGGTGCATAAACAAGTAAGCGAGTAAGCACACAATTTGCACTGCCATAATTACGTCAAAATTTCCTTTTCACGAAGTCTCCAAAACAACTTTTCTTTTACTTTTCTTTTACTTAGGTTTGGTTTGACACAAATCTAACTGTGTTACTTTTGTATGGAACAGTGTTATTTCAATTGTGTCTACAATTCTTTGTATTTTGCGCGGCATAAATCGAAGCCTTGTTTAGAAAGTCGTGTTTCAATCCGCGATTCTGAACTGTCACTGCACTTAGTCTAGTCTAGATCTGAATACTTAAGACCACAGAATAGGCCTAAATAACAAACAGTACGTCAACTGACATTATTGCCTGTTGACCACTTTTTATTGAGCCATCTTGAAAGTGAGCTGTCACACATAGGATCACAGATCAGGAATTGCAATAACGTTGTTCCCAGCGCAAGCATGTGATTAGCAGCAACTGCGCTAGGATGTCTATGTACAATGTATGTACGTCTGTCAGCAACAATGCATGCCATGTCCTGCGAGTTTCTTGCCACCTATGATCAAGCGTCTTCGCCTTGAGAACCCATAACTTTGAACTGACAACTAAGGATGATAAGCACTTCATACCTAGGGTACTCTACAAGATCATACCAGAAATGAAAAATATTTAATTTAATGAATAAATATTAATAACCTGGCTGTGAACAATGAACAAGTTAATCCACTGTACTTTTTAAAAACCACTTTTAACTTCATCTTGTAACAGTGTGCTGCAGCTTGTCAACCTGATTTTGATTAAATGAATATTATAATATTTATAATTATAATATGCAATGGTGTTGGCTGGGGTGGCTTGAAGACCACTCTGTAGACATGACCCACACAATGTGTTAAAATCCGTTGAGTTTTCATTTGGATATGGGGGGGTCTATATCTGTCAGACTCTACGTCTCTGAATGCCCATGTCTTTGTATTCTGCATTTCTGTGTCTGCATCTGTCTGTGTCTATGTCTGGCTGTCCATGTCTGCCAATGTTTGTCTGCATTTGTCTATGTCTGTCTGTCTGTTTTTTTTCTCTCTGTCAAAATTGCCAATGCCTTCTGTTTGTCTATCTATGTCGATTTTTCTATGTCTGTATGTCTGTCCATGTTTATCAGCTATAAATTTATTTGCATTTATCGCTAGTACAACCTACAAAAATTTAGCAAGTGATTCACACCCTGAAAATTAAGTAGTGTTTTATCAATAAATATTTGCAACAATATCATGCTCAACAGTGAATGCATATGATAAAAGCTAAGTGATAGAACATAAATAACCAACACTGACAACAAATTGCATAATAAATGTGGCTTTAATAATTTAAGATAGCAGTTTCTTTGGTGTCTCCAGTATCAGGCAACAACAATAATACGACTAAATTCTGTATCAGCATTTACCTACATTCCTACAATGATGTACAGCATTTCAATGCTTTCTCTAGCACTTCTGCATCCAAACACACAGTGTCAATGAAGATCAGCCACCAAGAAGAAACACGTTTCTAATTTTATAAACAACAATCTTGAGGTATTGTACGTATTTTTAAAGCAAAAAATAACCAAACCAAACATTCCTTAAAAAGCTCTCCCTACTCTGTAATTGAAACATAGGCAACAGCAACAATGAAAAAGATCAGGCTATCAATAATTATAAGAAATAAGACATCATACACATAATCTTTGCCATTAGTCAATGTCAAACTTCCTCATGGTTTGACATTTGTACCTTGGATGTCAAGATGTAGACATGGTGACAAATACTACGTGTGTCTCTTACCTTTAGCAAATAATTCACTCACACTGAAAAAATTAAGCACTGCTTATTCAAGAGTAAAACAATCTCATGCTCATCCTGAATTTAACACATAGGCCTAAGGTTACACTCAACTCAAAACACTGTACTTTAGTAACATCCCATGAGTGCTAACTTACAAAACTGGTAACCACAAATAAGATTGTCATCTAGAGTATCACAGCCTGGGTTCAAGCCTTAATGCCTGTGTTAATTAAATTTAGTAACCACTGTGGGAATACCTGAGATTTATATGTATTGCTCACACCACCATTTGCTATAGAACACAAACTAACCTGATTTTCCTTCCTGCCCAGTTTCACAACCTCTTACACATGGTTAAGTTATGTGCATTTGCTATAGTACACAATCTAACCTGATTTTCCTGCCCAGTTTCACAACCTCTTACACATGGTTAAGTTATATGTATTTGCTATAGTACACAATCTAACCTGATTTTCCTTCCTGCCCAGTTTCACAACCTCTTACACATGGTTAAGTTAAACTCTACTCATAACATCAAATTTCAGTACAGCGGTTTTCAAACGTTGGCTTGAGTACTGTGCTAAGTGGCACACAAAATTTAATTTTCCTTCAGTTCGTGCCCATCTTTCTTTGATGGTTAGGTCACAATATATTAATTTTTAAATTTGTCTACCCACGACTCTAATAAGTAATAACTACCCCCCACCACCCAGACCCTGCAAGATAACTACATACGAAAGAGTTCCCGCCACAATACAATTAATTGCAAGGTCACTTCACACTCGCTTGTTTCTTTTGGTCTCACCTATGTTGCTTGGTGCACCAACATTCATTTGTTTACCTGGTGGTACAATAATTTTTTTTAAACCGCTGCTTTAATATAGCAAAAAATGGCTAGTAGCCGATCTATGAGTTATGCAGTAGGACTTCTATAATGTTTATGCATGCACATAGAATTTTGGGTTTGTCCTTGACCAAACACTTTTCCAACTAAAGTTGTAAAACTCACATATCTTGAGTTTTCCCCTTGAAGTGCTTAAAAAAGTGGAGAAAATATGTCCCTTACCTTCTAGTGCATAGGTAGTGCACTAGACTCTATAAAAACCATTTTTTGGTCAGTATTTATATACAGAATTTGAATACGAAAATTAATAAATCTTAAACCAATATCTACTTTAAAATTTGCACTTTTGCTGCAATAATTATTTGACTTCTGAAGCTTTAGAACTCGGATTTAAAACTAAACATTAGGATTCAGGAAACATTCCTAAACAAAAATGGAATTACTGACAAATATGAAAACGGTGAAACTGTTTCTATACATGTATTCTGTGCAACCGGCATTTACACACGCTAACCCAGCGTTCGTCAAACTTACTTATTTACACCTAACACAACAGATACAAATGGAATTCATATTTAAGCAGATGGCAAAAGCAACGGTACCATGACATCTGTACAAGTAAATCACTTTAAATTACTTACCTATCAGAAGAAGACTTCTAAAAATTCATCTCATATGTAAATCTCAATCAATCCATCATGGATGAAAGTGATAAGTTGAAGCAGAACATGGAATGGAAAGCACGGGTACAACAAAGTGCCATAATTAAGCACAAGAGCTTAAAAAGGGTTCAAACAAATAAAGATCTTTCTTCACTTCTACCCTGATCCATCCTCCTGACTACAAACCTGATATGTCTTTATGAAAGATCGAAACAACATAAAGGTCTGTCAAAGTAAAATTTTGCAGGCAGAAAAGACAGCTATTATAGAATAAGGGCTTTAGCAGGAAAAGTAAACGCACAAAGTAAGCAGGCAGAATAGCAAGTGGCATGTGCAGTTGCACGCAACAAGTGTCAGGTTGGATGGTACAAAGTGGATTGCTACTATTTTGAGTCACAGAGCGGATTGCTACTATTCTGAGTATATATATATCTAGCACTATCTCGTATAAATAGGTAGTGGATGTGCTTCGGTGTTCATCACATATTTATCAAGAGGCAACAGGTGGGGATTGTCACTGAACAATAGATAGAGGTATTTTAGTGTTTCGGCCAAGTAGAATGACTCCATCTTGTCTTTGAATCCAACATCGCTTGGTTTCTGGACATTGTCTATCGAGGCGTATCCCTCCTCGAGCTTTGTGTACTTCTCAAAGGCCTGAAAGATATTCCACGCATATTCACGGTACTTCTGCTCACCTGTAGCACGGAACAGGTAGAACAGGCTCTCAATAGTTTCTGGTCGATGTATATTATACTGAGCGTGGTACTACAACAGACAAAACAACCTTAATGTACAAGAACGACGGTGCCTGCAAGATACTATTGCATCGTAGCATACCATTAACCTTTACTGAAATAGACTAGCACATGTATTAGAGTTCACAAAATGCAGACAGAACATGAAGAAACTTGGAATGAGCATTTGAATACATCATATTCCAGCAGAATAATTATTACAGCAAGAACCGCATAGCTCTACCACATACTGTGATGAAAATGAACATTTCTAATGGGAACCATAGCTGTTACCACTGTTACCATCTCTATCTCTCTCGCCTCTTAGACAAGAATTTAAGCTAATGATCCAAAGACTCTGTACACTTATTTAAAACGAAAAGTATTTAAAAGAACACTAAATATCAGCCACTCCCTATAAATTGATAGACACTAGATGTAAGTGCACTGCATCTATGACAACCTTTAAAATTGAATAAACGAATACTGATATATTGATTATAATATAAATTATATAATCCATGTTATATATGAGCATGTATAACAGTGTGAACTCAGTTAATGTTTGTTTAATTTTATATTGAACTGTGGCAAAAATCTTGGCCTATGCCCATGGAATCCTTGTGCATAATGACCACGTGGGGCGCGGTGGTCTAGTGGTGGCGTCGTTGCCTTGGAGCCGGAAGGTCCGAGGTTCGAATCCACCTCCCCGCGTAAGGACCTTGGGCAAGTCCTTCACTCACAATTGCTCAGCGCTTCGGCGTGAAACTCCGATGCAGTGTCCGCTCTGCATCGGGAGCGCCTCTGAGTAGATAGAGAGCTTGAAGGGGCGCTATAACAAGTGCACATACAAACAAACAAACACGGAACCCTTGTGCGTGATGACCACGGAACCCTTGTGCATAACCCTAGTTGAAAACAACTGCTCTAAAGGATTAGTGACTGAAACATTTTCATATATGTTATGATATTTCATCCAGCACCTCGTGGTAAATTTATCCAAACAATCTCATTAGTTACTTAACTAGGATCTTATGGCAAACAAATTAACTTCATGAACAGTTTAACCAGCATTTACGGCAGATAAATCAATAGTTTATTTATGATTCCGTAATACATTTTTACCGGAGCTGCTATGTCCTTGTTTGCCTTGTTGTCAGTGCTGAAGATGGCTATTTCTGGGCTGAGACCCGTTGGCATTGACTCGTACATCTTGTAGCATGATGTTGCAAGCTCAGCAGCCAGTTCCAGGTGGCTGGAATCTAGGCCATGAATGACGCCAAGGGCAAGGGTACCAGGCAGAAAACACGCCAAGTGCTCCTAGACAATCAGACAATCAAAATGCCATTCATTTGAAAATCACGAACTAGACAATAAAAACAATAGTTCACAAGTTATGGTGGGATGCAGTGGGGTAGTGGTGGGTTCGGCGCCTTGGTGCTGGAGGGTTTTAGGTTCGATTCACCTTACACCGCCGCGTAGGGACCTTGAGCAAGTTCTTCACTCCAATGCAGTGTCCGCACTATAGTCAGAGTGCTTCTGAGTAGTGAGCTTGAAGGAGCGCTACAGCAAATGCAAGAAATTACAAAAATTCCTCATCATTAAAATTATCAGAAAAAGTGATAATAATAATACAAATATATGCATTCATAACAGGCATAGAATACAAACATTAAATACGGAATGACTCATTGACTCAATCAGCGTAATACTACTGATGCTCAGTTAATCAATAAAAGCACAAGAAAAACTTACCATTTCATTTTTAAATGATGCTCTGGGTGACATATTTGAGAGAGACCCAACAAATGCCAGTCCTCCTGGTTTAGAGTGGCGTAGCAGGTGCTTCTTCATTCCCGCTACCGCTATCAAGTAGTCATTCTTCAACCTTTACGAGCAACACACAACAACAACAAATATAAGAATTTAAAGAACCATACACTTCTACAACTGAATATCTGTGTGTTGGTATGAATGCATCTACGTGATTCTTAAATGTGAAGACAAATCTGATGTGAAAGCAACTGATGGGCATAGATGCTAGACCACAGCGCAATACCGTAGTCACACTGCATCAAATAGTAAGTATAGAAAGACACTCCTGCACAGAGACAGATGAACACAAATGGCATATCACCGACTCTTAACCAGACAGACATTCTTCGTACCAGTCCGTCGTCTTTCCAGTCTGTATCCATTGCTTCAGCAGATACTCGTAGTAGCTGTCGATACCTGCACCTACGGATACAGGCGTCGTCTTGTGGAAGGTGCCAGAAAAAGGATTGATGGAGGATGGTGCAAGGCCATCCATTTTCTCGAGACCATGAAGGTGCCAGGAAACAGCTCCAGCCTCCACCTGTACAGACAACAGATGAGAGTAATTGAGTAATTTCTGAATCATCTTTAATTATGATAGATATCTGTATGGCACCGAAATATACTTTCAGCGTGCTGATAAATGTATGCCATACACTTGACAATTTTTTAGAATGTCTAGGTTTCTGCATTGATTTTTAATCATTGATTTTTAATCATTGGGGGGGGGGGGAAGTGGCGCATTTGGATAGCACAATGGTATGGAGATCAGCAGAGCCTAGTTCAATATTCCCGAAGCCTACTCCGAAGGATAAATATGCTTTCTGGGCTGCTATAAGCGCCATGTATTGCAGGCTGTCTGTTCTATTAGTGGCTAAGATTGATGCTAATTAACATAGTTTCATGTAATCATAAGTACTGCGTTTGTCAGAATGAATAATAAATAAATGATTACTATTATTATTTTTAGTAAAGGCTCATCTTTAACCCTTTACCCGTTCATTTTTTCCCGTTAAGCCCGTGTTTTCAGTGGATATTCTCGGGGCAAACGGGTAAAGGGTTAAAGGGATAAACAATCTGGTTTTGGTAATTACATATTGTCTGCAGCATAATTGGTTTACGACTTCTAAACAGACATGCGTACAAAACAGACAACCTCTGACCTCGTATGAACTGTCGTTTGTGCAGCGACTGAGATCCGTGAATTCCAGTTGAATGCTTCCACTTTCGGCCGTGCTGATCTCAATAAACGAAGCGTCGTTCTTCTTTAGGTTGATGCGATTGCATGGAATCTTCGTGGCGCCTCGGAAACAAGGAGCAAACTTATCGCCCAACTCCTTCTGCAATGTGGTGTAAAAACATCATAAATAAGCTGAGTCAACCATTAACTCGAATAGATAGAATAACTTGAATCTATTTTTCGAAACCTAGTTTAAATCAAATGCCAATTTCTATGCTGATGAAAGTAGCAATTGAAATTAAATGTAAGGTTCAATAACTGTGGGTATAAAAAAAACTGTGGTTATGATTATAATTATGACCGATAAGAGAAATGATGCAAATCACAAGTTATTACCAACACCTTTGACAGTAGTGCAGCAAGTATTATGATAGTATGGTTTTAGTGGTACTGCCCAACTACTAAATGTCTGTCTGTTTGGCTTTCTAAGTCTATTTCTGTATGCCTGTATGTCTATCTGTCCATGTTTGTCTATGTCTGACTATGGAAGTAATACTCAATAGTCAATACCAGTACTTTTCCCACTATGTACTGTTTTCCAACTTCTCACAAGGATCGAGTCTCAGGACTTGCCCACAAGAACTCAACATGCAAGACCAAGATGAGACTGAGCTGTTGGCAAACTGTCCAATACAAGACAGATAATATGCTGGGTTTGACTCAACAACAAGATGTTGAGAACGAGTTAACATTTCGAGTTCAACAGCTCAAAGACATCAACAATTCAACATTCATTGAATGTACTGAGGAACAAGCAGCCATTGAAGTATACGCATCAAGCATAAACACAGAAGCACAACTGTTTTAAAAGACTGCCGAAAAGCTTTGTGCCACAAATAGCGAACATCAAAGCTTCCCAATTTGTTCCAAGGTGAGGCTTTCTCAAAATATCGATCTTACTGCTACAAAGATATGGACAATTTATACGACAACATCATTGAATGTATCGAAACGGAAAATAACAGACTTTCCAACATATTATATTGATACATACAGCTTTTTCTAGGAAGACTTTATCACCGGACAAATGAAAGGCACTCAAAAGTCCCCCAAGCACTCGAATGGTCATTTCAAACAGCTGTACCTCTCCATCGTGCTCATAGGCAAGACTTTCCGAAACCCACTTCCGGGCAAGTGCAAACTCTACATCAAAACAAACATAACCGTGTTTGATCAAAAGTTGAACACAGATGTCTGCATTTCAGTGCATTTCACCTAAACGGCAACAATTATGTAAACAAGATAATCTCCATCACAGGTGTATCTGACCTTTTTTGTAAATTGCTCACTATATTCACCATAATATGCTGCTCTTTTATGGAATTTAAAGACGAGTCTTAGTGCAGAGTACAGTTCTTCTTAAATGGTGTATGTACATCTTTCACTTAAATACATTTTCAGCTAATGCTAAGAAGCACGTTTAGATCTGGCCGTGTTTCAGCATCTATGGGAACTTGCAAAAGGCGTCATATAAATGCCTGGATAGTGGACATGTACAATTTCATAAGCCATCCGCACACACAGTACAGTACCTATTATGAAGCCTTCCTGTAAATTGATAACATATTAAAAGTCAATGAGGTCATGTCACATTGACCACATCGAAAAATTATCAATTTGCACTCTCTGCACTACAATGACCAAACAATCAAACACAGCTTCATGTAAGTTATTAGATTACATGAGATGCAACTGGGTTTCTATATATAGCACATTTAAAGATATTCTCAAAAGCCGATGATTATATCAACTCAACCTTGATTAAGGCCCATGATGATAAGAGTGTCCAGCGAGTCAACAATGGTGAGTCCAACTGACATCCACTCGTTATACGACTTGGAAAGCGGCTTCAGCTCATCATGACCCCACGCATACTTCTTGTACGCATTCCACGCATGCTTAAAGGCATCCACAACTGCCACCTGCCTATCATTCTCTGGCCCTACACACATACACAAATCAATTCACAAGAGATATTACATAGCATAGCTTTGACTGAAATAGATTAAATCAAATGATTCCAGCTTGATAATTGCATTTTATTTCTTTATTGATAACATGATATTATAGTGTCACTTACATAAAAGTCAATTTTAACGTTCAAATTTAAAACTTACCTGTGAATTTATCAGTGTGAACAGATGGCACTCGGAAATGCTGACGCGACGGTACACCTGCAGCATTCTGAAGGATAAAAAAGAATTCATTGAGAAATGCAGTCTAGCAAGGTAGTGATAATAGCGTCACCAGCTCAACGTCAATTTAGCACAGGAAAACGTTTGGCACTCTTGTCGACCTGAAAAAATGAGCTTCCAAAATTGAAGTTGTCAGTTGGTGATTAAAAAGAGCAATTGTCTGTAGATGATAAGTTTGGGAATGCTCGGATGACCGGAGAAGCAAAACTCAAAAGAAACATGGTCTTTCAAAACAAACATGCTTTCCAGTTTCATCCTGTTTGAATGAAAATGGATGGCCAATCGTACACTAGTGCAAGCCAATAAAATCTTATATATAGTGCCAAATATTAGCGGCAAATGTAAACTAATATGTTACATATCTAAATTCAAGACAACTTAAGGTTAGCAGCTTAAATATGCCATCACAAATAAGAATTATCAGGAAATTAAAAAATATAAAAAGATGTCACACTTGAGTAGCAAATATGAAAACCATTTTAAAAGTCCTAAACAGTAGTAAAATATCAAAAGTCTTTCTGATTAAGTTTTGCTACTTCACATACAAGTACTGTTAAAATTCTGTTCATTGCCATTATTAAACCATGATGTGTTTTATATATATTTACTAATTTAACCATATCATTGAAATCGAAAGCAACACCCAGCAATAGAGACAGTTCTGCTGAAGTTAGACATGAACTAAGATGATAAACACCAAGTTTCACTTTCCCAAAATAAAACATTATTATATGGAGGATATGTCTGTTTAATTATCTTTTCATATTACTACTGCTCATTAACATTTCCATCACCACCTTAAGATACACAAAATCTCCTGGAAATATTAACAGTTGAAAAACCCTGATTGTTCAACACTGCACGCAAGTTATAGACATAATCATGAAAAAATTATTTACAAAAAAGGATATCTTATCCGCTTCATGAAATAGCAAATTACCCAAAAACTGTAAACCAAATAAGCAAACCACAGACTTTGACTTTAGCAGAACTAATTATAAGAGAGAATTGCCATTTTAAAATGCTATGAAGCAGTGATAAACTTACAGATTGCATTTTTATACAATATACACCAACCTGATTATGGTGACTTTGCACAGAATTAGCTAGAGGCAGATTACCAAACAGCCCACTCTTCTTTTCATCAAGCACACCTGCCTCAGGTTGGTGAAGCTCTGCTTCAATTGTTGTCAATGGATTCAGCAAACGATACCGAACCCTAATGCTCGGCCCTTCACTCGTCAAGTTGAAGATCAGATAGACAAAGAATGCCACAACCGATGCCAGCAACAAGTAGAGAAATTTTCGTTCAAGACTTGGTAGATTTCTCAATTTCTGTAACACAAGGGAATGTAAGTGGTTCAGTATATTGTCTTAGAATAAACTACGGCATTTCTTCCACATCAGATTCAACTGTATGTCCCAGCTGCCATTGGTGAGTGCATAGCTAACCAGAGATATCTTGCGCTTTAACCACGAGATCTCGCGTTTAACGCGTGGTTAAACGCGAGATCTCGAGGTTAAAGCGCGAGATATCTCGTAACTGGCGGCCAACGTGTTAAGGTCAATCGATTTTCTTGTATTCTTTAGCTTATTTAAGCATATTAATATTTTAGAAAAGACACCATTGCATGGTATTTTACTTACTTACTCTCGCGAAAACATTGGCCTATAGATCGCCGCAGGTCGCGTAAATATTGGGCAATCGATCGCCGTATGTCAGGCCGCTCTATTCCGCACCTATCTCCGGCGGCCATACTGTTTACGTTCTACCGAGCCGTCAGTCACAATAACCGTTTACTCGGTGCATGTCGGCCACCGAGCCTGTCGTAAACCTCTACCACGTTCTTTTCAGCCGGAGTTGGGTTGGGAGCACTCCTGATAAGTAACCTTGAAGGGGCGCCATATAAATCTCCACGTCAATGAATAATACCATAGTTCGTACCTATTTGCATAAATAAAGTTAACAGGTGATCTACTAACCCTAAACATAGCGCGGCTTGTGAGTTAAGCAAATTATGGACTCGTTGCTCTGAGGAATCGCAGAGTGTTATTTTTTTACAACAGTTACAACCATTATTTGCAGAAACATAACACCATCAAAACACAATTAACGAGTTTAAAACAAAACATGCAACTTTCGATTGGACATCTTAGGCTACTCAAACAATATCTAGGACTGGAAAGTTTTTTAATGCCCTATAACTAACGAGAACCTAGCCCTCTAGCGGAAAGGAAAGTACTGCAGATTAGGCCTACTGTAACAGCAAAGCCCTATAGGATATTACCACAGTATAGATAACAACTTACTATACAGTGATATTAATAACTGGTCATGGATTTCTCTTGGGGTTCGGCTCCCTTGAAAAGGTTAAGAACCACTGGCCTATATTTAATGTTATTATTATCTGAACAAAAAAGGTTCTGAATTAATGAGCGTGACAAGGAACAGAAGACTCTGGGCAGTAAAGGTCCATTCATGTAGCCAACCGTCGCGATGCGACGATGGCGACATGACATGACATGACAAAGAAGCAACCGAGAATCTATAATCCATGTAAATGAATGAACGCACTTATTATTTGCATAGAATCTATGGAACAATTATTAGTTCTTGGTCTCACATTTTTTAATTTCCGGTACGAGGAAGTTTGCGGCAAAAGTATTACGAAATCTCTCGAAACTGTTAACTACATAATACAATCCACATTATTTATTCCAGAATGGCAGACAAGTAGGCAGCTTTGCTCAAATATTCGCTGAAATTTTCTGTGCCTGTAAGCTAATTAATAATACTGAACTCATTGTTACACCTCTGTCGCTTCGATACAACAGACCAGCGTTTCCCAATGTATGTCTCAGTAGTGATGTCTATAAATAGTAACCAGATTGCTAACGGACAAGAAAGTTCGGATAACCGCTCAATGGGCGAGGACAAAACACAAAAGGCGATTGACTGTAGTTTCAAACTTTCAGTGCACTTTAAAAGCTGCTTGAAATGTTACAATGTTCAGTAAAAATGTTCACTAAATTTTTTCTTTGTTTACAACTTTTGGTAATCCCGAAGACTGGCTGTCCGTGCTCCAAACAATATGGCGGTAAACGTCAAGACTGGCTGCCCGTACTCCAAACAATATGGCCGTTAACGAATGCAATAAAATTAGAGCGCGACCTATAGACGACATCGCAACGTGAGGGTCGGTTAGGGCTCAGGTTAGGCGTCGTGAGGGTCGGTTAGGGCTCAGGTTAGGCGTCGTGAGGGTCGGTTAGGGTTAGTTTTAGGGTTAGTGCAGCCATTCTGCTGAAATTGAAGCTGAATTGATGAACAATGTCGTCGATGGTCACGCTCTAATTTTATTGCATTCGTTGCCAGTCATATTGTTTGGAGTACAGGCAGTCAGTCTTGACGTTTACCCTTTATGGCTGCCAACGATTGCAATAAAAATATAGCGCAGCGACCTATGGCGCAGCTACCTAGCGACGACACATATCAATTGTATTCCAACATACAAACTGAACGGCTGCTTGCCGACGGTGGCATAAGCTCCCGGCGAAACATAATTATAGCTTCAAAAGCGATCGGTTCGTTTACAAAGCACAGGTTTATTTAGATCGCTGCGGTCTATTTTTATTGCAATCGTTGGCAGCCATATTGTTTGGAGTACGGGCAGCCAGTCTTCGGGATTACCCAACTTTTTGCTTTTAACCTGTATGCTCAATCACGGAACCATCTTTGGGAAATGCTGCAACAGATCGCGTTAATCTTATTTTTCCGACCGCATCACCCAACTATTTCGCACAGGTCTGCTAAGGCCTATGGTATATGCGCATTCGTCACCATCGTCAAGTGCACTCAATACTTGATTACAAGATGGCGTGCACAATACCTACTTCAGTTATTGTTCATTCCAAACTTGACTGTTACAATTCCAGTTTCTACAGCATCGACTCTTCTCAAATGAAATGCTGGCATACATGTAGTTTCGTGAGACAGAAATTTTCTGGTAATATGTATCTTTGACAGCAGTCTTGGTGCGCTGTGATTGGTTGGTTTAGATGAGTATATATATTATATATGTATACTATAAATATCTATATTATATGTATATTACATATGTATATTATAGCTGTAAACTAAGCCACTGCTTGACCTTTGGTAGTGCTAGTCCCACGCATGGGGAAAGGACTCGAGGAGAGCAGCACTGTTAATCCTGGATATGACGCAGTGTTGTTAAACAGCAACAAGCCAGCCATTCTTTCTTATGCTAGAACTGCTGGGCGAACGTAAGGAATCTGTTTGAGATAGCCGATATTTGATTGTTTTTAGTTCTGGGGACAAGAAAGCTCAAGATGCAAAGCTGAAGGATGCAATCACTAAAAAACTCATTGAAACGGGTGAACGAGAAAAGTAAGCATATAATGTAAAACTATGTTATATCAAATATAATGTCTCATATTACTTTATTCAGTGTCTTAAAAGCAACTTTCGAAAGCTTCATTGATTTGGTGTACACGTGTGAAACAAAGTTCTTTCAAACAGATGGTAAATTATAATTATGTAGTTTCTTATAGTCAGTAAAAAAATGTTGACACCAAGCTTAGCCGAAATTGCAGACTGGACAGTGGACACTGCTTCTATGTGTCTAAATATAATAGCCACATGCTTTTGTTGTCAGCACTGTAGCAATATTAAGTATAGATGCTAAAAGTCTTTAAAGTCTCTCACTTTGTTGCAGACTGAAGGAGTTGTTACGAACACGACTTATTGAATGCGGTTGGAAGGATCAACTTAAAGTCCACTGCAAAGGTAAATGATGGTCAGAAAGTACAGTTTTATGCTGGATCATTAGGAAACTGAGAGTTAAAAAGATACAATAACAGACCTAATTGAAGGTTAAGTATTAATTTAACTGGATGTTGAGGAATATTGTATTATTTGTACTTGGCTTTACATGACAGGAAGGAAGTCCTTGATAGCATTCATTCGCTCACATCACTCTCTCCACTGTCAATATTTGCTTCTTTCTGTTTGGTTGGGATTTGCCAATGTCGTAAGGCGCAAACACCTTAAATGTCTTCAGAGAAAAGTGACCTGTGCAGGCTTTGTCTGCATAGCCAGTTTCTTAAATGAAGCATTTTCACTTTATAGCCATATTTCAGAACTGTTTAAATTTTGTCGTGCTTATGTACTACATTTATTATATGAAAAAAACTGATGTCATATTGTTTCAGAAATTGTCAGACAGCGAGGCCTTGAGAACATAACTGTGGATGATTTAGTGGCCGAGATAACACCAAAAGGAAGAGGTCAGTCTCAGGTGTTACCTTGTTCAAATAACTGCAGCTAAAACGGGAGACCTGTTTATCTGCAGCCCATTTACACACTTGAATCTGCTCTATGGCTCCTAACAAATACCCAGTTATCAGTATAATCTTATACCAGCATGAGCTGGGAAGTAAGTTGCAGGTCCTGCAATGCACTGGACCCCATTGCATCTAGGACCTTGGGATTTGTTCATTGGCTTAGTGGGGGAAAGTAAGTACTCTAGGTTCCTGAGTGAGGTTTAGGACAAAACTTCTTGTCGGATTTTGTCATATGTTCAGTGAAGATTTGATAATGTTTTATAGTCTTTGTTATTATAGATTGCAAACAAGGAATAACATCCTATGATAACTAAAAAATTGTATGGAGTTTTAAAATAGGCACCTCGATTCTAGTTGGGGGTCATTGCATAATTACGTAACGCCGAAAATGACCGTTTTTTACCCACCCACCCACCCACCCTGTAACGCTTCGTAACGTTTCCCCTCACCCACCCACCCACCCTCCCCAGCGTTACGTAACGATTGCTATGAGAAATCAGTTGAGATTTAAGTCTATTATTGGCTTATGCAAGCGCGTAATTATAATTCATATTTTCATTGCGAATTTAATATAGTGTAAACTTACATGCGAATTATAATCTGACAGGTAGAAGACTAGGCTAAAATATACACAATGTTTTATTTATATAAACGACAGTCATGTGTGAACTGCAATTTTCTTGAATTTTACCGCAAGGATAAAATTTACACTGCTGAAAAGCTTCATGGACTAAATGGCTCATTAACATTAAGTAGGCCCTAATAAAAATCAAGGCGTTACGTAACGTTCAGCTACCCCCACCCACCCACCCCCGTAACGTTTTGTAACGTTTTCAATGACCCCACCCACCCACCCTCGAGCGTTACGTAATTATGCAATGACCCCTTGTGGATATTATAGTCAGAAATCATGTTGTGAATATGCCAATACCGTTACAAATAACGACATGAAAAGCAACATTATTTAAAGAGTTTTACTGTTTTTAGACATCTAAAAATAATTGTGATTAATTTGATTTGTGTTTCAGCAACTGTACCGGACCAGGTGAAGAAAGAACTGTTACAAAGAATTAGAGCATTTATATCGCAGATTTCGTAATAACAGACCTGTATAATACTGCCGAACAAAGCCAGACTCAAACATTCAATCAAACTACTTCATGAACAGCATCTACTACTACCTACGAACATTTTCAGTGTACTTTTTTACACAGCAGTGGTCAGCAAAAAATATCTGGTAGAAATGACTGAATAACAGAAAGTGGAGTTGATATGCGAAATGTAGCAGATCTGTCTTTTTTGATTGGTGACGATTTCATTATATTGTAGATTTATAATTGTAGAACGTATCGGTGTTCAAAGTGCATTTAAGAGTTTGAGAAATTCAGACTTGACTTGCCATCATTTTTTGCTGAAGTTTGTCTTTTGTAAACATATGATAAAAACAAATGATTTGTTACCTCAGATGTAAGATAGAAGAATAGAATGTATTATTTTAAACAATTGTGCTTGGTGATGATGTTGCAGTAGTTTGCTTTTAGACTTGAATGCTGAGGGCCATCCATTTAGTATATACACAGAAATGTGGAAAAATTCGCCCATCCCTATAATTACATGTATTATTGTACCTCTACATACATGTGTATGTACATATGCTTGACACACACCCCAAACCTATAGAACAGTCTGAATCGTGGCTAAATATTTAAAAACCTTTTTATTACGATTTTAAACACACTTTAATATAACTTGGTGAACTAGTCCCTTATATAACAAGTGCATCAACTACACATCTGTTGTACTAATAAATGTAATCATAGACCAATAGGTGTTTAAAATAAGGGCAGCAGCAAGAACAAGCACCTTGACAGCTGAAATTTGTCTGCCTAAATTGCCACATAGCTGCATGATTAGTTAATAGCACTCAGAGCATATACATGTAATTGTTTGATAATGAACTCAGTGTAAAAATTGTGAAAAATAACTGGGGGTTGGACCATTATCCACTTGGAAACGGGGTGTGAAAAACAGACTTTAACATGGAGCTCTAAGAAAGGCGGGGGGGTTGAAACTCCCAACCCCCGGCAATTCTCACCCTGAATGAACTCAAGTGAAAGAAAGGCAGATCTAGACAAATTATATTGAGGTTTACTTTTGCTCTGTTTCCTATGTGTATTAACTAGCAGATGCATTTGGGTTACCCCACCCCATGTGTAGTGTGTGTACGTAATAAATGGGTGGCCCAGGCCCTGAGTGTGGAGTCTATGTAACAGCTTTTGAAATTAGGTTCCTAATCTTTAATGAAAAGCTGCACTGGTTTCTCAGTCACTATTTGAACATGCTTGTCGTTCATGGGCTAAATCCATGCTGAAAGAACTCTAGACATATACACAATTACACATACACTGCTTGCTGTATTACCGTTTAATATTCTCAGTAATAATCGAAATATGATACCATTGCAGGAGAAAATGCAAAAAAGAAATGGACAGAATAAGAGCATGTTGTTTTAAATCGAATTTACACCATTTACCGGTGAACCACTAAAATACAGTCATCAAAAAAAACTGGGGCAGATTTAACGTAAAAATGCATCAGACTATGTAAAAAGCCTACCAACAAACATTATTACCTAGTCATGCATGTATATGTACAGATGTACATAAAAATTGTTTGTGTACAATGTACATTTCACTGCATGAAATGCATATACCCTGTATGCATATATAATATATAGTTATATATATATAAATATATGCATAGGTGAATTTCCTATTCCTGGGACATAATTAACGGTCTATGTCGTCTGGCCAGAACGAATCAGACAGGTATGACAAGTCGTCATCGCTGCCACCACTGATGCTGCTGCCACCGCCGCTGCTGCCACCGCCGCTGCTGCAGACACTGCTGCCTCCATTGCTGCTTGCGCAGCTGCTGCCACTGTCAGTAGAGATGCTGTCATCATCCCTTCTTGACCTTTTGTTTCTCTGGGCGTTACGGCGCTCCTCTTCGTCCAGGATCTCCTCCTCCCATTCTTGACGCACGATCTTGAAGACCGCCATAGTAGCTCTCGAGTCTTCCACTGAGCTGTGCTCTCCAGTTTGTATCACCTGGCCTACAATTTATGCAGAAGGAATATTCAAAAACCAGTTTAATTTAAAAACTATATTTCTAATCCAACACTAAACAGTATAATGATGAGCGTGGGGCGCAGTGGTGGTTTCGATGCCTTGGAGCCGGAGAGTTCCAGGTTTTAATCTATCTCAAGCCGCCACGTGGGGACCTTGAGCAAGACCTTCGCTGTGAATTGGTCATGCGCTTCAATGTGAAACTCCAATGCAGTGTCCGTGCTGTAGTCGGGAGCGCCTCTGAGTACAAACTTGAAGGGGTGTACTGTGCTATAGGAAATGCGAGAAATAGATAAATAAATGAGTTTTATCCAGTCGCTTTTTAGTACATGCTGCTCATATTTAAAGTGTTACCGGTAATTAATATAGAATCATATCTATATATTTATATAGCTCCTCTTTTCCAGTACCATCTTACCATCTATTCAGTAGTGCTATTTACTGTAACAAGGACAATAGCCTCATAAGCATTGCATTATTGGCCATCTAACAAAAACCTAACATTCCTGTAGTGAGTAGTTCACTATAACATCAAGATATCTAAGTAACTGCTTAGCCAGCCAGTGAATGCACAATGTCTATCCTTCACAACTACTCAAAAATTGATGCTAAACAGGTAGTCAGAAATTTAAACAAAGCGCTGCAGCACCCAAACTCATGCCAAAAAGACCATTTCATTCTGCAACATAAACTAAGGCATTTTATTTAGACTATAAAACAGGCATAAAGTATTGTAAATACCAAGTAGATTCTTGGTGAGTTTCTTAAGTGAAGGCAGACTTTTAAGCGGCAACCCTGCCATGCGGCGCAGAGGCGTGTAGGTGCTTGTGTCGCGGATTCTGTCAGGTGGATGGTTTATTTTGAGGACTTTGAAATCGTTGTGCACTGCGTGTCCAACAACTATCCGACCCTACAAGCAGTAGAAGCGAGAACAATGTGCTTGCATTAAATTGTCCGTTATTAAGATGAATCAAAAATTTATCTGAATTAAACACAATAACACTACAGGTAACAAACATTTCTGAAAATCACACACACTTGAAACATCTTGTCTCGGAGTTAAACAAATAACATAATACATATCTTTTGGACTGATTTGTTTTATATGCAATGTGATTAGAAAAGACCAACCCAGAAAAACTATGTTACAGTAACTTGCATTCAAAATTAAATTTAAAATCTATCAAATGTTGAAAATGAGCATTTGGTGTGACTCATGTTTCAGACATTAACGTATAAATTGTACTCAAAATGTTTGACTATAAAACAGGCATAAAGTATGTACGTTTGTATGATCGTTTATTTCCCCCCCCCCAAAAAAAAAACAAAACCAAACAACTGGCAAAATGCAGTACAGATATACAGCATGCTGGAACAGTCTTTCACAGGACATCAGATCGGCCGCCTCAGTGGACTCTTTCAAATCAAAGCTCAAATCTCATTTGTTTGCTAAGGCTTATCCTGCAGTTCGCTGTTTGTGAAGCACCCTTGTAGCAGTATGGCCGCATTATGGCACCATATAAAATTGTTGCTATTATTATTATTATTATTATTATTAATATTATTAATATACAGTAACAAATTGATAGTATTGCTACTAATAATGGTTATGTTTACATTTATGCACTGGGAGCGCTACCAAAAGGCTTTTGCTGAGAGAAGCGCTTTATAAATGGCCATATGCAATACAATAGACAGTGCTATCGCTTCTAATGGTATTTTACTTTCTACTTAAAACACAAGAACAGAACATACTTTAGAAAAGTATGCTTGGGGAACTTAAAATCTGGGTATTACCTTGAGTGCTGCTCGGACAATGTTGCGTGCGTTCTCAAAAGGAACGGCATTTACGAGGTCACGAGGCCGAATTCCACTCCACTGGGTTCGATAGTCCGTCACTGGTTCATCGGGTTTTGCGTAAATATCACAGAGGACATGTCCGTCAAAATCAACCACGCTACATCTACCTGTAAGCCAGCACATGCAGCAACAGTAAATGGGTCTGTGAGAAATACAATGCATACATGTATGGCTAGCTTAATCACTAGCTAAGTCAAATGAAAAAATTGTAGGTGTTAAAAGTATGTGTCAAGAGGAATTTTGTCTTCATTCTCAATTGGAATGACTCTTGGTTAGCATCAGCAACTTATGAAACCACACAATTTCCAACACCTGTATTAATTCATTCATCCATTCTGAAAATGAACAGGCACCTCTTCACAATAGGTACTGAGACTGCTTACAGTCCGGTCTTAGTCACATAGAAGAGTTTTAAATCATTCACAAATGCTCACATTCCATGTACAATTGTACATAGTACATACACAACATACATTATGAAAGTATGACTGCAGCAAATACCCGCAACACTATTATAGAATACTCTCCACTGCAGTATGATAGCATGAGCTATCTAAGCTGCCCAACCTCTCCAATTGTATGTAGTAGTGTAAATGTGTAGTGCAATTTGGTTTGTGAATTTAATTTAACTAAATCAAGGGCCTGTAACAACAAGCAGCTCTTGCATGATTATGAGTTCTCCACCTGAAGGCAGGTCCATTGGCTTTTATGCTGCTTGGGGATGAGATGACCAAATGTCCAAGGTCGCTACGCAGTGGCTCAATGTACATTCAAACCTGCAGCTTCCCATTTACAAGGCACAGCACCACAACTTCCCGCTCTTTTGTGTGGTAGTTTTAAAAAAATTACAAATAAAAAATGAAACAATGTCTTACCAATGGCACTTTGTCTTTTGGGACCGGCACCAACAAATTCACAGTCCATTGCCACATATTCACTCTTTGATGGAAGATCATCTTCAGCCTGCTTACGTTTACGTCCAGCCATCTTCTTACTGGATTTCAGAACTCGTTTAGCTAGATCGTGACTGTGAATGTTTCGCTTCGAACGACAATCACGTGACAGTTTATGCTTAATCTTCTCAGGCTTCCAAAGGTCAGTGATGACGTGTTTGCTTGAAGATTCCAATCGCAATGATTTATTTTTGACAGATTTAGCTAACGATTTATCGCGTGAACGACGAGCACACGATACTTTTTGCCTAACCTCAAGCTTTTGATGATCACTAATGATAATGAGTAGTCTACCTGAAGACTTGGCTTGGAACAATTTATCTAGGACTCGTTTACTCAATAATTTGTCACGTGTGGGCAAGTCTTGCTGAATGACAGTTTCAGGAGACGACCGCTGGCATGTCTTTCTCCTTGATCTAGTAGTAGCTACTACATTCGCAGAATCCTGACTGAGAGGAGACATGGCTCAGCTTAAGAACTGAAACACAAAATGCAATAAATCACTGACAATGATTTAACAAACTGAAAACAAAAACCAGTTAATAAAGTACACTGCAATTTTGACATGTATGCTAGATTGTAAAATTCCAAACACATACCATAAAGCCAAGTAAATTGTTTACGTTGGAGTAGCTTTGAGCCGTGGCCGGTCACTAGACTTTTTGATAGCAAGGGACCATGGAGTGTCACGGAACCTTACAGAAGGGCCAATTTGTCTGCTTTCATCAAACTGAAACATTCTCAATTAAAAAAATCTGAATTGGTGGCCAGACTCAAATCTTTGCTGGATAATCCCATCTGACACAGCACAACACTCACGAATAAGCCAGTCGCCTGCGATCGTTTTAGTAGCGATCAAGAAATCTGGGTTTACCAAATCTGGAGTTCACGATACCGGTAGACTGGCTGCCCGTACTCCAAACAATATGGCTGCCAACGAATGCAATAAAATTAGAGCGCGACCATCGACGACACTGTTCATCAATTCAGCTTCAATTTCAGCAGGATGACTGCACTAACCCTAAAACTAACTCTAACCGACCCTCAAGACGCATAACCTGAGCCCTAACCGACCCCCACGTTGCGATGTCGTCTATTGGTCGCGCTTTAATTTTATTGCATTCGTTAACGGCCATATTGTTTGGAGTACGGGCAGCCAGTCTGCACGTTTACCAAGTAGACCTAGATCTTACCGTTTCGAGCAAGGCCTATAGGATCAAACTGCTCGCGTGCAAACACGACATATATTTCAATCACTCTGTATCCTTTAGGATAATACAATAATTGTAAAAAAAATAAACAAGACGATTTTATTTTGACATTTGTTTTACTTGTAGGAAATTTGTTTTAAATCCATTTAACCACATGTTTCACACTAAATTTACTGTGATCACGTGTCACACACACACACACACACACACACACACACACACAAAGTTCACCATTGACCTAAAATAAATATGATGAGTTTCCTTGTAATTTCTCCTCGTGGCGCAAGACTGCGATCGATATGATACACGGACTGATTAAAATAGGCCTAATATTATAATAACGGAACAAGCAATATTTATCGTAATCATTATGTATTCCTTGTATTAAACAAATAAATACTAAACTTAGTATTTTGATTAGAATAGTCCACTTATAATATGGATAGGCCCATAGGCCTATAGAGTAGGCCTACAGACAACTAATAATAATAATAATAATCTTTTCTCCCTAATTAAACGCCTGCAAGACGCACTGCGCTTTACATTTACAAGTTATGCAGTAATCTTAATTAAACTTAACTAGGCCTACTAACTGAACAGATAGCTTTGCAATTACACGGCGCTAATAGGCTAGTAATAGCAGCCTACAAAGTACAAAGCCTATCCGCCCAACGACTGCAACGAGGGCTCGAACTCACTGCCTCTCGCACTCTACGCCAACGTGTTAACCGTAATATATATAAGGTCGTTGGTGTTAACCATTGCGCTATAAGCCATTTTAAACCATAAACCATAGCGTATACTGTTGCCATGGTTGCCTTATAAGGCCCTTTAATTTTAATAACGAAATTTTAGCTGCGGAAACACAAGTCTACAATAAATTATTTGTCTTAATTCGCCGAATTTTTAAAACTTGGTTCGATTTTCATTTTTAACACAGGCTTAATTACATAAACTATATCAATGGAACTGGCGCATCTAGAATTATTAATTATAATTATTATTGCAGAACTTACCGTCCATGATGGATTATGTACGCTGTCTTCGGCCCACCAAAAAATGACCTTTTGCGATTTTTTTTAACAATCGAAGAATTTGACGTCATTTAGCAGATATTCATGACGTTTACTTTACGCAACAATGCATTTCTGGCGACTATTATTATGTGGGCGGGTGAGTTTTTGTGCCTACATAAAGTAACACGCAAAAGTTGTTATCTGTGTTGCAGAATTACATTCCAAACTGTGGTAGGCCTACTCGGAGTTGAGCATGAAATTTTTGTGGTAATTATTAGTAGGGTGGTCCCAAAATCACGAATTCACGGAAATCACGGAAACCGTGAATTTCGCCGTTTGCCGTGATTTCCGTGAATTTTGCCTTTTTCCGTGATTTTCCGTGATTTTTCACATTTTCAGCACTTTTTTTATAAAAACACGTCAAAAATGGCGCCCACGACCAAAAACAGCGCGGAACCATTAAATTCATTTAAGATTTTCTGTGCGGAACCATTAAATTAATGTATGAATTTCTGTTTTGGGGAGTAAATTTCGTCGCTGACAAGTGAATATTCATTCATGAATACTCGTTTATGCTAAATTTCAAAATAAAAATCGACTTAATACAGAAATTGTGACTGAAAAAAATTTCGCGGCACCGTGAATCACGGTGCCGTGAATTTTTGCATTTTTGCAAAAGTAGGCCGTGATTTTTTCACTTTTTGACCGTGATTTTGGGACTACCCTAATTATTAGAGTAGGCTAAAAGTATACAGATTATAGAATTTGGCTCTAGTAAATAATGAGCTCTTTGGAGCAATTTATGAGCTAAAACCTATCTTACTATTCGTGTGAGAACTTATCTTTGAACTGCAGAATTCGAGCGATAGTTTGTTTGCTGCCGTCGAAGGCCGTTATAGAAAAATTATAGATGCGCTACACAATTGTATTTCCAAGGACCAAAGATTAAAAATATCTAGTTTACGTTTGTTAACCGTGTCTTCGTGTTTTATTGTGGGTCGTGACTCGTGAGGGAATTCTATTTTCCCCCCATTTTATCCGGACCGTATAGTAACTAAAAGAATGCTGCAACGCAGGACAGTAATCAGGTGTATGATGCGGCAGTTTCGGTGCATTTCAGCAAATATGTACCATACTGACTCTGTTACTACTGTCGGATCGGCACCTGATCATAACTCGGCTGAATACAAGGCAGGGACAACGTTATTCGATAGCACACACACACACACACACACACACACACACACACACACACACACACACACACACACACACACACACACACACACACACACACACACACACACACACACACACACACACACACGCACGCACGCACGCACACACACACACACACACACACACACACGCACGCACACACACACACACACACACACACGTAGGCCTACAAGCACATTGTAGCGCCTCTGAACGGTTCACCCTACTAGAGGCGCTTTATAAATTTTTAAATACAATACAATATTGTTATCTATACTGTGCTACAAGTGCGCGTGCACTCACGCACACACACACTCACACACAAACACACACACACGTAAAAGTCGAGCGCTAAGTAAAGCCATGCAACACATTGAATAAACTGTTGACCAACTTTGAGCGTTAAGTATATGATTGTTTGTATTAATTTTGTAATACTGAAAAAATATTTTTTTACAAAGCCTTGTGGTGTTTGTAAATGAACAAGGTTTGATTTGCAGGAAAACTATGAAAGAATGAAATCATTAGTGGACGATCTTCGACAGAAAGTTTCTGTTGTCGCTCAAGGTTATATTGCACTCGTTTCAGTTTCTTTTGCTGCATGGCGTAGTTTGTGAATATCACATCCTCTTTATAGCTTGCATAGTAGCTCTTTAATAGTCATAAAATAGTCAATTCTTTTTATGGTCTTTGCAACCAGTTGCTCCTTATCATGAAGAACTTTAGCAGATGGCCATGTTGATTGTATGTACGTATATGTGTATGCATGCATGTATGTGTGTATGTGTCTGTATACTGTATGCATGTATATAGACATTGTGAGACTTTTAAGTGCCTTGCAGAGGCACTGCGTGCACCGGTCTAAATGATGTCGAAGTTAAGCATTGATGAGGAAACAGTGCTCTGAAATGTAAGACACGTTGCCATACTTGTTCCACACTTTGCCCTGTTGCTGTTGGTCAACGACTGCTTATTCGTCAGGTGTGACCCTGTGTCTTTTGCAGCTGACCTCTGTTTCTAGAGGTCATTCCGCTATCCACCACCTATTATACAGATACAACTGTATGTACTGGTGCCAAACGTAGATGCAGAATACCACCATGTTGAGATTTGTGTGCTTATGGGTTTGAGAGGGAATGCTAGTTCTTTCTAATATGCTGTTATGTAATACTTCTACATTTATAAGAAGAAACCACTTGGCTACATTCAGATTAATACTACCAAGTTGTTAAGCATTTAAACCCGGAGCGCTACTGAATCTGTGAGCGGTGCTATATACAGTAAATATTCAATTACAATTACAATTAAAACACTGGAGTATAATTTATATATGTGAATTAATTCATTTAACTAAGTTGATTTGTTGTGCTTGGTTTGATTTTAGGAGGTGGCGAAAAGGCAAGACAACTGCATCTGTCGAGGAACAAGCTGTTGACCAGAGACAGAATCGGAAAACTTCTGGATCCCTTGTAATCATTTACATCCCTACATATGAATTTTAACAGAGCTAATTTTTCAATGCAATTTGTAAGCAGGTTATTTCTTTAGGTATGGTGCTGCGCCCAGAGACCCAGGTATCCTGTTGATGGGTGGTTCCCAGACCTTGTGTCATGTTACATGAACCCAACCACAGAAAAGCATAATTTTATTGTTTTAAGGAGAGTGCTGTATGAATAATGTGCTTATAGCTTCATATTGCACATTTATCTGTTGTCTGTGACAAAGTCATGGGAGGTGAAGGAGTTGCAACTCTGGGATTGCGTTTGAGAATAAAATATTGTCAAAAAACAGTCCAGAGGAATGGTGCACTGTTGTAATGGTGAGCTAATGGTGTGACTTCTGTACTGAACTTCAGCTAATCCATTTGCATATAATGGCTTGCTTGCAGCACTTTGTATGGTTTATTTATAAATCTAGCACTTGACCAAGTCATGGATAGTTGGATTGTGGCACCCAGGCAGTATTTTTGCCTAACTCATTAAATATTTCTACCTATACATTTTATGTTTACTTCGTCGCATTTAATAGAGGTACAGGGAAGCATGCAGAGGAGGACAGGCATCAAGGAAAAAAGGAAAGAGGAGAACAAGGAAGAGAAGGAGTTTGAAGCGAAGGAGGAGGAGTAGCATAAGGAGGAATGTTACTCTAAACATGTCAATACCATACATGTTGCAATGCAATGTAAGGTACATTCAGAGCCTTCATGATTTGAATTTGATGTTGCATTTGTTTCAAAAAGGTCTCCTTTTCTGGAGTTTTCTCAACTGGCTTCATATAAACTGTATGGGGAAGAGGATGTGCCTGCTGCAGGTATCATCACTGGCATCGGACGTGTTTCAGGGTCAGCTACTCAGATAAAAAAATTATTTTTATATTGACTAATAATCTTGATAATAAGAAGTCTGAAATACGTGGTAGACGTTTTCCACTGAGTACTGAATTCGAGTATTTGGATGTACTATATGTTGGACTCATGTACGAAACAAGTACCATCTGTTTCATTTGCGAATCTTCACTTTTCGTGTAATAAAAATTATTTGCATAGATGTTTGTACGTGTGATAATTAAGATATTTCTGTTTGTAGAAATTGTCAATGAAATGGACTTGACTTATGTTGTGAACTTTAAATTTCCATTTCTTGCAAATCATAAATGGAGCAAAACGTAACAAGCAAAGAATTATGCAAATTTTAATTGCAACTATTTGTGGGTATCATGTATGGTATTTGCTGAAGTGGATGCAAAAAAATTGGGATATTAAGACAATGTGTGAGAAATGTCCAGTTATTCCCTAATAAAAACCTTTTTGTGTTTCAGTTTGGCTGAAACTTATAAGCATTAATAATTCTCTGAATGCTGTAGATATGAATGGTGACCATTCTAGTTGTTAGTGCTCTATATACTTACTGATAAACTTTCTTCCTGATTCACTTTAGCACCATCTAGGCTAGCATAGGTAGCATTATTAATGGGTTATAGAGGAGTTCTAAAAGGTGCTATATTAACCATCAAGGCTATAGATGTTTATGCAAGTATGCAACTTGCATCTGAACCATACTGGTGGCCATGGAGCATAGGTATAACCTGTTGTCACGTTGTCTTTTGCAGAGTCGAATGTATGGTCGTGGCCAATGATCCGACTGTCAAAGGTGGAACGTATTATCCAGTAACAGTTAAGAAGCATCTACGTGCGCAGGAAATTGCTCTGGAAAATCGTCTGCCATGCATATACCTTGGTCTGTTGATGCTGATCTTAATTGTATTTTTCGATTTTTGCTTCGATTCTAATTGCATCTTTCAATTTCTGTTCTGATGTTATTTGAATTCTATCATTTCTGTTGCACTGTGAGCATAACAGACGAAACATCATAATAGATATAATACATCGTGCAAATTGTATAGATACGCTTGAATTGAATGTTATTTGCCAAATACCATCAATTTTAGTTACTTTGCATTAGTTGCCTTTAGTTTCCTTTGGACCATTTTGTAATTTGACTGAATTGGTTTTTGTTGCAGTTGATTCAGGTGGTGCTAATTTGCCAAGACAGGAAAATGTCTTTCCAGACCGTGATCACTTTGGACGAATCTTCTACAACCAGGCCATCATGTCGTCAAAAGGGATTCCCCAGATTGCAGTTGTCATGGGCAGCTGTACAGCAGGGGGTGCTTACGTCCCTGCAATGTCAGATGAAAGTATTATTGTAAAGAACCAGGGAACTATTTTCCTTGCAGGTCCACCTTTAGTAAGTTGAGCCTCAATTAAAAAAGAGTTCTCATATAATTGCCTTGATTGAATAACATAATAATCTGTAATTTATTTTTCATGCCACAGCGTGTAATTGAGATCCTGCTGGGTTTACAGACAATTAGTCATAGGATGATTGGTCATAGGATGGTTGGTCATAGGATGGTTGGTCATAGGATGATTGGTCATAGGATGATTGGTCATAGGACTATTGGTTATAGGACGATTGGTCATAGGACTATTGGTCATAGGACTATTGGTCGGTCACATGGTCGATGGCGAATAATTTATACGGCTAAATTAGTCAAGTATAGCTATCGAATATATTTACTTCTTGAAGAGGTTAAAAACACCAACTAACATTTATTGGATCATTTAATATAAAATGCAGTAAAATGTGTTAAACTCTATTAAATTTTTTGATTCACAGTAATTGTATATGTCTAAAAATGCTGAATATCTCTAATTGATAACTACAATCAATTATCTAAGGAAAATTTCCAACTTTTTGCTAAATCTTTATTTATTATTTTGGCTCAGGTTAAGGCAGCCACTGGTGAAGAGGTATCAGCTGAAAAACTTGGTGGAGCAGACCTTCACTGCAGGTACATGATTATTTATGATTATTTATAATTATTTATGATTATTTATGAATTTTTATAATTATTTATGATTATTTGATTTGATGTGTTAACGCTCCATCTTTGCAATCTTGACTAATCTTCTGCTGAAAATGCAGTTCGTTGATCCTTGTGAAATCTGATGTGTCATTACTATAGAATCACTTGATGCGAAGCATGGTTTGTGATTCGGTTGTGTCTTCCTCAGGAAGTCAGGCGTGACTGATCACTATGCACAGGATGATGAACACGCACTGCACCTGGCACGAAGGATTGTTCGAAATCTTAATTATGAGAAGAAACCAACGGTTAGCTGTAGAAAGATCTTTTTCATACATGATTGATTTGAAGAGTTTTTCTGGAGATTGAGCACTACTGTTGTTGAGTGTTTAAGTAAAGACAAATTAATATTTTTCTCGATTTGATTTAATTCGAAATCAAAAGAATAAAGTACAATTCAAAGGTAGATAATGTGGATAGGTAGAATATTCTTAATTATTTGCGAACCAATCAATTGCAAACCATATTTGGCTTACAGACTTCATTAGATTCAACTTCTTGCATCTAAAGTGCATGAGTATTCTAAGCAGTTAAGATTGTTTTACTGACTCCAGATTTCTCTTTAGAGATTTTTTATATCTTATTTTGCATTTAAAAGGACAACCTATAAATCTGCTGCAGTAAAACTACTTGATGGAATATAATTGTAAGTAAAATGTTTTTATGGATGAGTTAATTTTCTGTTTAAGATGTTACTTCTGAACTATTGTTCCAGGTGACTATTACAAAGCCACAAGATCCTCTTTTCCCCGCTGACGAAATTTATGGAATTGTCGGAGGCAACCTTAAAAAGACGTATGATGTCCGAGAAGTAAGCCACCGACAATTCATATGGAGAATCTAATCATGTTCATTATTTGTGGAAACATTTAGATTTTTAGAGTTTATGCAGTTTCAGATAAAATAATGCATGGCAATTATTAATCATTACATAAAAGTTCTTTATAAGCATGTTACAACTGTAATACATTGGCAATGCAGGCAATCTGTTTTCAATGTATGTATTTATAGCCAGTTTCAGATGAGGAGCTAGTAGTGTTAAACGTTAAACAATACTTATTGTCATTAAATGGATTAGGCCTTTTGTAGATGGATAAATGGATTATTGGACATGTTTGGAAAATTTCGAGAATCTAACTGTCCAATGATTGAGATGGTCTTCAAAGTAACTTGCCTGAAGTATCAAGAGGGTTTTCATATTTTCACAGTTCCAGTAACCTGCAAACAACGTTATGAAGAGAAGATATTCATGGGATGGTGTTAATCTCCAACATATTCATGGTGCCATTTATAATTTGCCAATCTGTGGAAGATGCTAATTTAGAACATGCCTGATTTTATTTGAACATTAAACTTGTCCGTAAAATATTCTCAAGTGACTTTGTTTTGCAAGTGCTGTCAGATTGTACGGATCTTAATTTGCATGTATGCCATATTTATTTATGTTTTGCAAGGTTATTGCTAGGATAGTGGATGGCAGTGAATTTGATGAGTTCAAAGCTTTATACGGAGAGACATTAATAACAGGTTAGTTGTTAACATTATTACTTTTTTGTTCTGTTAAACAAGGATTACTTAAACTGTAAACTGCAGTCCGAATCTGTGCTTTAGTTTGTACAGGTATGTGGTGTAAAGGGTCCCAGAAAAGGACAATTTTTCACGCTTACTACTAATTTTGTGGCTCTCTTTAATTTTTTCCTTTTGGCGTCTAGGCAGCAAGGTGGTTATTCCATCTTTTAAGCAGCTTTAGAATATACAACAAAAAACATCTACTCAGTCCCAGAATATGCTCAGTCCCATACTTGGGACCAAAGTTATGGAAGTGGTATTATGGATTTCTGGTTTAATATTTTAAGTCACTGTAAGCATCCAAGCACTGGAAAACTTGAAATGTCCTTCACTAACATTAATCGAAGTGTCAATCTAGCCTAGCTTATTCACTTTCCACTTCTACTCCATTTAGGTGTGCATAACTGTCTCTGAGTTTATGCAAACTTGAATCTGAAAGATGTAAATGAGTTTGAGTAATTAGGCTCCGATTAATTGCAATTGTGATTGCTCTTTTATGGTGTGCCGCTTGAAGAGCAAACTAGTTTCTTACAGAAGGTTGAACAACATTAGGTGCATTATTTTTTCCATTGAGCAAACCAATGCACAGATGAGTCTAAAGTCCACTAACATGTGAGCCAATTTTTAATTCTAATCGTCTTTTCTTTTAGGTTTTGCACGAATCTGGGGCTATCCGATTGGTATCCTTGCCAATAATGGAGTTCTCTTTTCAGAGTCTGCATTGAAGGTAGCTACTGTTCTTTCCATTATTGTACAATGTACTGATGCCATGTAATGATTAGCAACAGTTCCAAAGTTTTTCATTTTTGTGTAAAGGTTCGCAGTCCACAGTTTTAGCTTCTTTGCTAGAAAGAGGTAGACCAGTTTCAAGCCGATTCTAAAGGCTGCTTTGAAAATAAAATGTTGACGTCAGCAATTATGGTCAATTAGAAAGCATATACCATCGTCAGGCAGAAACACTGTATTTCATCTGACTCAACTCACACTGACATTGTCATCATCGTTCATTGTTGTCAATGTTTGTCCAAGTCAGTGAACTCTACAATGACCTCCCAATTTTGATATATCATCTATCAGCATTGATGAATGCAAAGACTTCTGGCTTGCAGTGATCTGCTCTGGCTCTCATGATCATTTTAGCTACAACGTAATCAATAATCTTCTCCACTGTGGCCTTTGCCAGTTTGTCAATGACATTCCCTATTAAAGAATTACTTGCTATTCTTAATGACTCATACTATAATTTAAGCTTGCATAAAGTGCTTTTGTGTTACTTAAGAGTTGTGATATTATGGCCTAGATAACTAAATAAACTAAATAAACTAACTAGATGAGTGTTTGTTTAAATTCATCAGATAAGCATTGAATTAATTTTGTTTGTATGTTTTGTTATAGGGAACACATTTCATTGAACTTTGTGCACAGCGCCACATACCTCTTCTATTTCTACAAAATATAACAGGTAAATGAGTCAGTGTCTTTTTTGATGACATTAAGTGAGAATTTGGAAATATTTGTCAAATTGAAGTCTTAAATTTTCTTTAAGTTTGAAGTGTATTAAATTTCTTGTGATCTTGCTCTTGTGACAAAATCATTGCAGCGTTTTAGTACAGAAGGTTTAGTTTACAGTACTGCGTTGGTATGGCCAGTGGCGACTTATGGGTGTGAAAGTTGGACGATCAGAAAAGAGAAGAAGACAGAATAAATGCTTTCGAAATGAAATGCCTAAGGAAGATCTTAAGAGTACAATGGACGGAAAAAAGAACAAACGAATGGGTATTGGAGAAAACTGGAACAGAAAGAACCTTATTGAACTCGATAAAAAGAAGGAAACTCATTTACTTCGGTCATTTGATGAGAAAACAGGGAGCTGTATGGAGAAGGAAATAATACAGGGTACGATGTCGGGAGCAAGGGCAAGGGGAAGACCGAGGATGGGATGGATCGCTAATGTCATCACATGGATGGAACTACCATTCGAGCAGATATTGAAGGAGACGGAGGACAGGAGAAAGTGGCGAAGGCGTGTCCATGAAGCGACCAACCCTCGAATCGAGGATGGTTAAAGACAAGACAAGACAAGACTGTTGAAATTGTTGTTCTGCTGTTTTTTCTACCTGGCTTTCATAGTTGAGTAGTATGTGATGCAACGGATAATAGTTTAAATAGTTTAGTTTATTGTGCTGTATTTAAGTAATTGCATTACCTTGGACTAAATTTTACTCTTCTATTAAAGTATTTTATTGTCTACCCAGTAGGCAATCCTGAAGGTGCTGAGCATGCATTGAGTTGTTTCTAATTTCTTTCAGGATTCATGGTTGGACGGGAAGCAGAAGCTGGTGGCATTGCGAAAAATGGTGCCAAGATGGTCATGGCAGTCGCTTCTGCACGCATTCCAAAGTTCACTGTGATAATTGGCGGCTCATACGGTGCTGGAAACTATGGCATGTGTGGTCGAGCATACAGGTTTGTTATGAAATGAGATGCAATCTAGTTTATTTTTAATAAATAGCACTTTCAATATTATAGATTGTGCTCCCAAAACAAAAAAGAAATCTACCCATGGAGCGATTTAGTCATATTTTACCATGTACAATGTGTCAGTTGGCTCGAGTGAATATTTTGAACCTTTTTAACTGTGGTTTGTATTAGCAATAGATTTGACAGTTTTATTTAAGCTGAGACACTGACCTGAGCTGGAGTGGACAACAAGTTGGAGAAGATTTATTTTAGTACAAACCTAATTGAATTTCAAGAACCGATAATATAGAATTTGGTGTGAATTCTCAGACTTCAGACCAGTTGCTTAGAAAGTGTGATCAGAAATGTTCACATGTGATGAATATGAAAAAAATTTCTTCAAATTTGAGTTGGTCTGTTCTATTATTTATTTTATTCATTTAACTTTAAAAAAAATTACCTTCATGTTTTGTTGTACAGTCCACGCTTTCTGTACATGTGGCCAAATGCAAGGATATCAGTAATGGGTGGGGAGCAGGCAGCCAACGTCTTGACAACAGTTGCTAGGGAACAGAGGAGACGCAATGGAGAAACGGTGAGTAATGTTGTGTCTTTGTAGTAATGTTGTGTCTTTGAAGTGAACGTGGATTTTAATGATCTTCTGTAAATATGCTATTCGAGAGAGAATTAAGAGAAAATTATATGATTTTACTGGTACATGGACCTTTTTTGTGAGATTATTTAGGTTTGTAAAGTTTGAAAGACTAAATGGCATATATACATTCATGCATTTATATACATGCTCCAGAATCTATGTATTTGCTGTTTTGGACAAATTTCAATGAGGTACCGGTACACATTCTCAACCCATGCTTTGTGTTGTAATGTAGGATGTTGTGCAGTACCTTTCGACGATTTTTAAAAGGAGCTACATGAGTATATTCAGACAGTTGCATACAATAAAATTGTTTCTGACTTCCATACATTTGTGTGAATACTAATGAGACTTCTCCACTTCTCTAGAATCGTCTTCGTTTTGATTTCACTTTTCTGTTTTTTGTGCCACACTTTCTTAATTCTTTAGCTGTGATGTCTCTTTACCTGACTGTTGCACAATTTTCAACAGAATTGAATACACTTTTATTAAATAAAGGCCCAACACTTGAAAATCTTAATTCTCTGACTTACTCATTTCACTTAAGCCAACAATATATATATAGTTCTGACAGATTGGAGCATTTTAAAGTAATTCATGAGTAGTATCTGAGTAAAGAGTAATTTCTGCTTGTTTTTCAGCTAAGTGAAGAAGAAGAGAGGGCAATTAAGGAGCCAATTTTAGCAAAATATGAAAAAGAAGGACACCCATACTATTCAACAGCAAGGTAGGAGCATAAATTTATATGAGAATTTCAATTGATAAATGATAATTAGGGTATGAATTGTAATTTACACAATTTGACTTATTTCACTACCAATGCATGGTAGTTGATAAATGGGATAGCTAATGTTTAGTAGTGAATATTTTAGCTGCAGAGATGTAATCCAGAAACTTGAGCATTTGTTTCTTATGAGTCATGCAATATGGCATATAATATTATTATATAGCTAGTGATGAAGACGATCAAGCCAGTATACACTGTCATAGATAATAGAGAACTGTATAGTAAAGCAGACATATAACTATAGTGACTACGATTTGGTTGTGCTTTAGGTTGTGGGATGACGGAGTTATTGATCCATTGGACACTCGCCTTGTTCTTGGACTGAGCATTAGTGCTTCACTCAATGCTCCAGTAGAATCGACGAAATTTGGAGTCTTCCGAATGTAGTGGCATTACACACAGTTTTTTTGCCTATTCCACGGTGCCTTTATAATGTCTTCCGGGCAATTCTGTCACTTTTTCTTGATTAGGAATACGATCAATTGTGGTAATATATTATTAAGTGGTGTTCTGTTAAGTGCAATCGTAGTAAATAAATTGGTAATTACTCGTACACATAATGAGCATTGTATTATGCACGGCTAGATAAATTCTATACATGCAAAAATTTGTAAATTGAATCTGATGCTTGAGTGGAAACTGGTGAATGATGTCGGTAGGTTTCTTGAACGTAGATGTAATATGAAATCTGGTTGCATTTAGTAATTGCTTTTGGTATTGGACAAGTCTTCTGGCTGTATTAAAAATTAATGACTGGATTTGAATCTTGTGGGAGCATGCTTCACCTTCTGAACTTGTGTGAGAAGATGGAACAACCCTTATTATTTGCCAGGGAGGATTATTGCAGAGGATATGGAATTGCGGGTGCATGAGAAATGGACCATGACTTGAATGGCCTCTTTTGATTTACACTGAAGAGTTTTCAAATCTAGATGCACACCACAATAGCTTGACCCTTTGCATGCTTATCTGGAACTGGAAGCATTAAAACAGCCAGACAAGAGCTTGCAGACTTTATTCGATCCAGTGCCATTGAACCCGGTCTCTATGATACAGCTTTTATGCTTAACAGGCAAATCTTGAAGGCAAGAATTATGACATTGAAACTCTCCGTGACGAATTAAACCGGATCTTTTTAATTAAAATTTTGTAATACGTCAAAGTTCTGCAGGGTTGATCTTATTAAACTTTCATTCCACTTCTGAAATGTTATTTCATATATGTTACATATCAGTCGTATATTTTGTGTGTAAAGAAAATTTGTCTTCAAATTTTTATCTTGATTTTTACTTACATTTCATATCTTTTATTTTTGTTTCCACATGTATTTGATATGTACTTAACCTTACAGAGGAGTTAGAGAATGACTGACTTCTGACGAGCTGCAAGTCGCAATTCCTGTTGAAGGTGCTTCCAAGTAGAATGGCCAACAGGAGTTGCATCTGGGCTGTCCATATATTTACATACGTAGTGAGGGGTCACTGGATTTAGGCGATTTGCATACGGTTGGGGTCTCTATATGTAGTATGGTGTGTGGTGTTTTGATACGGAGTCTTAAATAATATATTATGTAGTGGGACCACCATACAGTAAGTAGTACGGACGGCAGACAAGAGAGAGAACGAGTCTGCCTCAAATGTGGGTGCATCTGACTATCCACAGACACACAGTACAAAGCATTATGGCACAGCTGGTTTTCCCATGAAGTCCACTCAGTCTTACGATAGTCTAATGCAGTGTCACAGATTCCAGTATGTGACTGAAGTTGGTGTTTAAGACATAGGATGTACAGACATAAAACTGTTTTGCTCCATATTTAGATGTGCACCCATCAATGGGAATAACCTCTTAGCCATATTTGTGTGACCCTGTCCTCAAATTTCTAATTGGTCATTAGTTATGTCAAGATGTCCACGTGGTTAAATTCAGGAATGAGTTTCTAAAATGTCACGATACAGACTTATAGTTGCTGTGACACATGAAACTAAAATTAAATTCCAATACAGTAATTTTTAACAACTGGAAGGTTCCGACATGTAACATTGGTCATTTTCAATGCACTGTGATTAAAACATATTTTAACTAATGATTTTTTACACACTTTTATTATTCACATGCTCATTTATGCAGTAAAATTGTATTGAGTACAATAGCAATAATTGGAAATATCATTTAGTAACAAGGAATCTGATGACAATCTGAAACACTGAAATGAAACACTGAAATTGCTTTACTGCTGCCAACATAACAGCTGTTGTGTAAATTGGTTTAGATTTTAGAAACTACCAATACAACCTGATTTGACAAGATATTGTACCATTGGCCCCTCCCTATGGAATGGACCTCCCTGTCAGTTCGCTCTGCCATCCTCTCGGACCTCTCTAGTAGTCTTTCGTCATCTTTCTCTCGTCTCAAAAACTTACCCTTGGGATTTCACGCACTGGTGAGCGCTTCTGAAAGGCTTTTGCTGCGAGAAGCACTTTACAAGTTGTCAGATACAATACAATACCACATGTACAGACGAAAGTTGTTAGTATTACTATCAAATGTAAAATATCGTTAATTCAATTCCAAATAACAGACTAGTCAGTGAAATCGGAATATTTCGATGGGATCAACTCATCATTTACTTCAATGTCTCGTTCGATTACATCGTTCAAATGCGGATGAGAAATACAAGACTGCATGAACAAGGCTGCATGAACAAGGCTGCATGAATGGCCAAAATCATAACCCATCAACACCTCTGAGGAGTTGAGAACTATTACCGTACTAAAAAGTCACGTAATAAATAAACAATTACCTTTAAATACAAAATATTTTAAACTGATGTTTTTCAAAATATTGGCAAAATTTTAGCACAGGAAGACATTTGTGCACGACGCAGTTTCAGTTAAGTCAACATTGGAAAAAAATGCAAACAACATCTCATCCAAAAGTTGAAACATTATCACGTTCAATGGAGTACACACATTTATGTTTCTGTGAAGTATGCTAAATATTCATAAAGTCTCAACATTGTTTATACTGTAGTTTTAACATTGATAAGAAACGTATTGAATGCAAAATGGAATTATACAAATCTGATTTGCAGTTGAATACAGGTATTCAGTATTTGTAGTAGGGTTATTGGCTCCCAATCACCTTTAGTACACCTCATCACCAACATGTTATACAAACATGCTGAAGAATGTAAAGTCATGCACTAGAAACACAATGCATCTCTAGCTGAAAGTCCAATTGAAAGAAGTTAGAACATTATTCTGCTAGCAAAAAATTACTTTTTTATGTAATAATACGTAAAGAAGAGAGTCACAATAATTGAAGGCAATATGAATTGAAGCTCAACTACTGTACAACACTGTTATATTCATGCATTCAAGAATTTATATCGTGCCTCTTAAAAGAGACTACTCAGAAGCGCCCCTAACACATCAACAACAACAAAACTGAATAACAGTGCTTCAGTAAGAGCTCCAGGAAGCAGGCGCAGCTGCTGTGGGAGCTCATTCCAGACCACCGATTTCACGATGAGAAAGGCATGATTACACAAAAGTTGCAGTAGTTCATGTGAATGGAACCAAGAGCAACTATTTTCTGCAGAATGGAGGAGGGGCAGAGCCTTGCAGGTGGTCTATGGCATCACCAAGCTGACATTGCCGAATAGAGCAGCAATCCCCTACACTCAATGCGGAGTAGGAAGCCAGTGCAATTAATGTTCAATTTTTCCAATTAGACACACTGCATATACAACATAATATAATATGGACATAGAATACAATATATAGAATATGTATATAAATGTACTTGTGTCTAGTTTTTACTGAGGCCCTGATCTGTCAATGTCGGCACCTACTGTTCATGTCTGCTGAATAGTGTGGCCGTTTATTCGTACGGTATATGGCCAAATAGTACACAATGCTATTCACTGCAACTCTAATTATTATGCATCTAAGTAACTAGTATATAAGCACAACCATCCAATGAGCAAAAACGAATGACCCTGAGCAATTATTGTGAGTGAAGAACTTGCTCGACGTTCCTAAACAATAATGGGAGGCTTGCAATTACACTCTACTTGTACCGTAGTATCAATTAAAATAAATCAAAAAAGGAAATTGTTACAGTTTAAAAACAAGTTTAGCAACCACCGAGTCTGTATATACATACTTGAGAATTCTCAACCAGGAGCATTCTACTGATTTTGATATGACATTGAAATACTACAAGAATTACTGCTTGTGTTTAAACTCAGTGACACAATTTTACCAAAATACCAATTGTTTAAAAAATGGCTGGAAACGAAATTCAGTTGGTCTCATAAGATAGAACGGGTAATAACCACTTTTCCGTCGTTTCAAAGTCCTGACCTTTGCGATTTGCATAATCTTCAATCTACAAAACAACAATTCCTTTCTTACAAAGCAAAGAAGACAATTGAAGAACTGTTTTATGCCATCTGTCTCGGTCTCACACAATGATTTTCTGGATTGACCTCATTATAATCACTTTTAACATGTCTAAAAAAACACTGCACCAGATAAAAAAGACTCAAAATAACTCACATAGCATACATCACATGCAGATAAAAAGACGAGCAAGAGGAGAGCACATTACGTCTAAACTGATGTCCAAACCATTATAAAGCAGACAACTGTCTATTACTACTACCATGGGCGTCCGCAGCGGGGCGCAAGGGGGCGCAAGTGCGCCCCCCTGGATTTTTCGCATAGCTGCACATAAATTTAGATTATTTGGTTGTGGTTGTTACAACGCGATTTTCAATGTGATTATCGATTCGTTCTACAAGTTGAACCTATATATCTTTCTTTGGGCGCATAACGTATAGGTAGGCTATAGGATTCTCTCGTGGTAATATGGAAATTCAAACTGTCACCCATTTAATTTAGACCATATGAAAATTATTTAAAAGTTTGCGCCCCCCTATAAAAATTCCTGCGGACGCCCATGACTACTACTGGCCAATAATCGATTTACTGGAATTCATGTAAACATAAAACAGAAAAGATTGAAGACTGTACATAATAGGTGGGTGATGACAGTAATAAGAAATCTCCATGTTTCATGGCATGATGAAATATTCAATCACCTGATGCATTCATGAAAAGGATCAGTGAACTGTTTGGATGATATTCATTTTATGAAAGACTTTGGAATCCTGATATAATTGCAGCCAGGTTTTTATTTTACAGTTTCAACATGTTTATTATTTGCACACTATCACTGGGCAGATAAACAGGATAACATCAGTTAATTCTCTTATTAGGTTAGCTTATTAAGTTTTAAGTTGGTTTTAACATGATGCATCCTCTGCATGATGTCGTCGACTTGTACACTAGTTTCTGCTTTGCAATTGTATTTTCAGTTAAGCCATCTATTTATTCATTCATTCATTCGGACATTTATATAGCTATTTATCTACCTGACCTAATCTTAAAACAGTCATATGCAAAAGAAATAATGTTCCAAACTAAATAAAGATTTTTTTATAAGAATGTGAAATACACAATCACTTCTAGTTTTGGAATTGTACAAACAGATGTTGGTTTTAATTCAGACCACATAATTACCTGGTCTTTGGCAAGTTTTCCTGTGGCAAAATAAGTCGATTTTGGGTGAGCAAAGTAGAGACCGGACACAGACGATGCTGGCGTCATGGCCAATGATTCCGTCAGATTAATTCCAATGTCATCTGCTGTCAACAGCTTCCACATCGTCTGCTTTTCCAGGTGATCAGGTTGACTGGGATAGCCTGGAGCTGGACGAATTCCCTGTGATCAGTCAAATCAAAGCATAACGGGTATTTATAATGAGGTGCGCATGTAGCATACATGCATTCTTATAAGGTCCTGTAAGGAACCTCTCAAAAGAACTTCTTGGAGAAGTTCTAAGGAACAAGTCTGCTTACAAGTGAGCTGGAAAATGTCTCCATCGTTGTTAGACTCATTTGGACATGCACATGTCACATGACAAATTCCAATCTACATTTGATAATCAGGCGCATTGACAGTCTCTGACCTGAGCTCTGCTAAAGACGAAGGACATATCGCAACATAAAGAACAACTTCGAGCACATGATTTGGTTTACCAACTGTTCGTTCCACACTGATTTCAAAGTTAGCTCTGAAACATCAATATGGAGTTGAAAGTCATTTGACAATTCAATTGCAATCGCAACATCACACTCAATGGCACTATTTGCATTAAAAATGCTTTACATGATCTAACCTTGTACTTAATCTTATGCATATCTGCTGTTGATAGTTTTTCATCATCGCTGTAACCCCAGAACTCTTGTCTGACCCTCGCATGCAGCTCTTCTGCAAAAGCCTGAAATGCAATAATTTAAAACACGCTTTATATGCAAAATAAACTCTTTGCTACTAAAAAAATCAACCTAGTTGCAGACATTAACCTTCTTAGAAAAGCCATATAACAGATGGGTTCAATTAAAGCACAACTCACAACTATCGCTTTCAATTCTCTGCTGCCCGGAAACAGCTTGAAATAGCAGCACCAACACAAAAATAATATATGTATAAACGGCTACACTAAATTTTCACACTTAAAAACTATCAATTGTTGATCAAGCCCTGGTATAAAAAAATTCAAGCAGATTTAAACTGAATGCTAATCTATTATCACCGTCACATTCATGGTGGAGGTAAATGGTCAGACTATTCAGAATTTAAAGACCTACCTCGGCCAGTCGATCTGCCAGCGCTTTTACCATTATCACATTGTAATCATCGTAGCTCTCAAATCTGTTTTAAAAGATACACAGTCATCTTCAGAACTGCAGTGGTTTTATATACACATCATTATATAAATATAAACTATACATATATATATATATATATATAATATATATCTATATACGTAGACTGTAGAGAGAGAAACAGATATGCAGAAAAGATGAGCAGCACCTTGAGTTAGCCTCATGAAGCACCCATAGGAAGTAAGTATACGTACTTAATAGAAAATCATCAGCTACATGTATAGTTCATCAAAAAGATAAATATACAAATTTAAGCACAAAGCATCCACATGACAAAGGCTCAACTAAAAGCTATCTTGCAGCTCATCGCATTCGTGTGTTATCGACCAGAGCAGAAACTTCTTTGAGATCTGAGGCGATCTGCAGTTACGCAAATCAAGAACGGGCTTTGGTGATCGTGCCTTTCCATGGCTAGACTAAAGTGCTGAAATAGCGTTTCACCTAAGTATATACCTACTATCAAGCCAATCAAGTCTCCAGGCTCAAACATTACTTTGAGAAAGCGTACCTCTAACTAAGTGATGAACTTATTAAAGTGTCTAGTAACAGATATAGAACTGTAGAAATTGTCACAATCATTCACATTCATATATTTGTCTTAGGCGCAAATCCTGCTGTGACCTCTGAGCATAGCGAGTGTAAAACAGTTTTCTCGAGCATCAATAGATGATGTTATACATGTGCTTGGCTAGTTTAGAAGCAATAATTAAAATGTTAAATTCTAACTCTTTGCAAAGTTCGTTGACTCCAAAGCAGCTGACAGCAAACAATCCAATGTGATCCAACATCCCAGAATCCACTGGGGCTACAAAGTCGGACAAACAGTAGTATGGCTCATTCGAACTCGAATCTTTCTCAGCCTTTAACAAAAGAAAGAAAACACAAAACTCAGTAACACGGTGTTTATGCTGCAGACTTATAATTTAACACAGATTAATCATAAGAATTATTAGTATAAACACGTTGAAAGCATACATATGCAAAGTCACACATAATGCTATGGCAATCATTAAAAAGATGAAGAGCACACAGATACCAAGAGGTTTGAAAGTCAATGAGAAATAGGGAGTTTGAGAAACATACAGAATTACACATGCATGAAGACAGGCAGACTTCAACTTTGCCAGACTGAGCAATGAGTGATGTTGCAAGTTAAAGCCGAGCATTGCCGGTGTACTGTTGTAACTGCGATTCAAAGTAATTTTTCAAAAACCTGTTGCCTGAGTCCAAAGAATGTAGCAATATGTTCATCTGATTCCCCGTAGACATGAATGTCATCGCCCACGGCCTTTGCCTTCCAGAAACCTATGACCGCTCGACATTGCAGCGAGTGATCACGAACGATGCGTGCCAACATCGCCTGCGCTTCGTCATACAACTTCTTTGCTTCAGGTCCTGAAACGAAAACACGTAATACCATGAACTGCTGGTTTTAATTAAATTCTCAAGAAAAACTAAATTACATTGAAGCACAAAGTTCAGTGGTTATTTACTCAAATCATAAGCATCAATGACAACCGAATTTTAAAAAACTCAATAGTGCAGCAATGAACAGAAGACAAATGCACTTAAACAAATTCATTAATTACACAGACAAACTCTGTCACTTTAAAAATAACAATCTAAATAGAAAAATTAAAATTTCTTTAATTCCTTGTCGAAGAGGCTATAAAAAACAATATTTCAAAGCACACAATCTGCCCGATCTAAAGTCATAAGACATTTAAGTCATAATAAATATCTTACCCACTGTGGCATCTTTAAAGATATTCGGAAAACCTCGATTCGGGTATTTGCCTCTGAGCTGCCAAGTGTCAAAAAATGGTTTCCAGTCAATGTATGGAATGAGTTTCTCAAGGTCATAGTCGTCAAACACTCGTCTCCCAAGAAATGCAGGTGCAACTAAACACAACAGTCACAGAACATCAAATAACGCTAAAAAAATTGCACATAAATTAGCACTTTCCGACCCAATCTATTGTATCATACTGGTCTATCTACAGGGTCGTGGCTGGGCTGGGAGCGCCTCTGAGTAGTTTCTTGAAGAGGCGCTATATAAATTCTAATAATGAATGAATGAATGAATAATGAAAAAAGTAATCCCCTACGGGTTTTTGCCCATATCTTGGCCAAACATAAGAATTTTAGAATGAAACTTCACAGTCTTAAAGGCAATTCATATTTACGTACAATGGTGAAAATTTAACAAAATATTTCAAACGGAACAAAAGTTATATCACTTTTAGTGAGGCCACCCACCGTTTTTTGACGACTCAAAAACGCGACGCTACAAAAGTTGCAAAAAACAATTGAATTATTCTGGTCAATATCTTGGTCAAAAGTAAGAATATCGAAATGAAATTTTATAGGCTTAAAGACAATTCATATGTACACATGATAGCCTGATTTCATCAAAATATCTCAAACAGAACAAAAGTTATACCACATTCAGTGAGACCCCCCACCGTTTTTTGACGTTTCTGAAGGGTGACGCAACAAAAAGTAGCAAAAACACAATTTTATTAAGTCTCATCTCAAATATTTGTTATCAAATAGCCTTCATATTGCCAGATGATCATTATTATTACTATTTAAAAAATAAACAGGGCACCAGCGTAGCTGCACATCACTGAGAAGTCACTTAGCAAGATGATAATCAAATTGGTAAATAAGGAATCTGTCAGATTAATCAACAGGTCCATCATGAACTTTGCAAAGAGACTCAAAAGAAGTCTTGGCACTGGTGGTGGGCACATTAAACACAAGTTGTGAAGTACTACCAAGTTCATTTGACAACAGTTATTTGAGACGAGACTTAATAAAATCGTGTTTTTGCTACTTTTTGTTGCTTTTCGTTTTTGAATCATCAAAAACGGTGGGTGGTCTCGCTAAAAGTGGTATAACTTGTGATGTGTTTTAAATATTTTGATGAAATCCGGCCTTAATGTGTAAATATGAATTGCCTTTAAGCCAGTCAAATTTTATTTCGAAATTCTTACTTTTGTCAAGATATTGGCAAAAAACCTAATTTTCTTGCGTTTCGTTTTTGAATCGTCAAAAAACCGTGGGTGGCCTCCCTAAAAGTGGTATAACTTTTGTTCTGTTTCACATGTGGCGATGAAATTTGGCTATTGTACGTATATATGAATTACCTTCCGCCCGTAGAATTGGATTTGAAAAATTCCTATTTTTAGCCAAGATATTGACAAAAACCCGTAGGGGATTACTTTTTTTGCCCACCCTGTAGACATCAAAGGCATAAGAAACTGGCAAAGCAGGCAGGAACAGATACTGAATTTGAGAAACTTGGCCCTAGTTTATCTCACAAAGTGCATGGTCCAAATGATGATGATAAATACAGTTATTTCTACGGCACTATAACATGATGCATGCCATTACAATGGCATTTTTACACAATCAACACTTTATCCGGATATGCTAACAGGAAAAAATTTGTTTCAATAAGCAGATTTTTAACAATGCATAGCAAGAGTTTGCTATGCTCAAGATTTTGTCCGAGGGTGAGCAAACAAACAGGTTCAACAACAGTATGAAGGTCAATTTGGTGTAACAACAATATTTAAAAGAGAATTATTGCATCATTTCTTAAAAAAGAATTATTGCATCATTTCTTAAAAAAGAATTATTGCATCATTTCTTAAAAAAGAATTATTGCATCATTTCTTAAAAAAGAATTATTGCATCATTTCTTAAAAAAGAATTATTGCATCATTTCTTAAAAAAGAATTATTGCATCATTTCTTAAAAAAGAATTATTGCATCATTTCTTAAAAAAGAATTATTGCATCATTTCTTAAAAAAGAATTATTGCATCAATTCTGAATGGAACTGAAAAGCTTCACATTTTGCAAGTAAACAATTCCACAGTTATACTTGAAACTCAAAACAAATAAATGCAGAACTTTCAAATTAATCTTATTTTGCATTCACTGCTATACCTGCTGGAGGATAAGCTGTCCAGTCAATCTTCAACCGCTTCTCTCGAGCAACTTCAATTGGAATATAAACACGATCCTACAATGCACAACACATTTCAGTCTCAATGAAAATAATCATTTATTTTAAGATACATAAGAAATTCTATCAGTTCCACAGGTTCTCTCCATGTGCACCTCAGCATTACCAACTGGCTAAATGCAAGAATGACGTTGTTTAATTTAAGCGGAAATACAGTGTTAAAACTTAAGCAATCACTGGTTTAAAAAATAAATTTGAATAAACCACTGAAAAACAATGGCAGGAAGAACAACCTTCAGAGAATCATAATGTTCTTCACGAAGTTCCTGATACTGTTCGACGATATCTTCCATGAAAATTTCCTTTTTCCTTTCATCCAAAAGACTTCCACACTAAAATAGCAAATAAAGTTAAATTCTCAGTTCCATTTAACCAATACATATCCAAATACCAATGGTTTGACAATATTAAAGATTTAACTGATGGTTTAAAATTAAAATCTCTGGCAGCACTAGAGCAATGCAAACTGGACTGAATATTGTCATAACTTGTTCCTGCAAGATGTGTTTTAAATTCAAGACTGGAAGCAGATATGCTAGAGGATTGGATAATAGACAAAAAGGAGAAGTGAAAGACGAAGCATAAAAATATAGAATGGCTATACTCGATTCCTAGGCCTGCTATGAGCAGAACACAGAAAACACATACAACCCTGTTAGATTCATACAAATGTTTTAATTAGCGTAGAAATGAGTTCTGTAATCTGTATGGCTCATTTTTGGTGGAGTCTAGTTTAAAGGGGATTGATACGACTCTACACACGAGACCCATAATTATCTCATAAATTACGTATTTCATATAATATTTACATTTGGCATAAACCAGAGAATATTAGAACAGGAAGGGGTTTATCGCATGAAGTAAGAACACAATTCTTACCACAACAACACTTTTCGAAGCGTCAAGAACGTGGATTGTTGGACCATGGTAGCGAGGAGCAATCTTAACGGCAGTATGCGTCCTAAATTCAAATAATACAAACATTACTAGTACATGATTCAACTATAGCCCACATGCTGACACTTACAGAACTTTGTCTCTTATTCATTCCCTATTACAGTTATAAAGGAACTACAAGTTTCCACATTTAAGCATTCAACAAGGTTTATGCTATCATATTCCATTAATCATGATTTTCAGGAAATTATTCCTTCTTCCCACAAACTGGTGATTATAATTTAAGGATTTGAGGCGCCCTTGTAATGGCATGGCTGTGTTACGGCGCCATAGAAATTGTCATTGTTATTATTATTATTATTATTAAGGATATACATATAGTGTGTCACAAAATTTGGTTGCAAGTTTCGGTGTGATGTGCATCAAAACAGGTCAATAATCTCTGGTTTAAAACAATTAAGCAAACACATTGCATGGCAGTGAAGACACCAGCCATTTTTAGACGCTTACTTTGAAGTTGTGGCACCTCCAATGAGCAGCGGCAATTTCATATGAGTTCGTTCCATTACTCTGGCAACATGGATCATTTCATCCAACGAAGGAGTGATCAGACCAGACAGACCAATAATGTCTAGTCAAGCACACAAGTCACAATATATTCTCATGTCCAATTCAATTGATAACTACTGCATTTGCCAAGATTCTAACTGAAACTGGCAACTTCTATCACACTAGTGTCTAATGCACGAGGCATGAGCCAATAGCATATGAAGACTACGCTAAGGTCAGTGGACTAAGACAGAGGCAGATTATGACAGATAAGCAATCTGGAGAGGGTAAGTCTTAATTAGTTGAGAATAAAATAACGTAAGCAACCGAACAGAACAGATTGATACAGTGACAGTGTACGAAACAGAAAAAGCTAAATCAGAAAGAACAGTTTTAGTTTAACATATGACCCAAGAGGAAAAAATCAGATGACCTGGTAGCATAATGATAAATCGGAGGAATAAGCAACAGTCTGTTAATATGAAAAGAGAATATTTACAATATATTTTAATAAAACTGATTAAAGAAATGAGCTGCTCAGAATGGATTAACACAGTTAGTGGAGGGCAGAACTGTGGTTCATATGCTGGACATAGCTAATTAAACTTATTGGTACAACACAAATCGAGTACATTTTCTTTAAACTTACCAGCTTTTTCATTGATGGCTGCATCAAGAATCTTCTGGCATGGTGTCATAACACCCAAATCAACAACCCTGTAGTTTACACCATAAGATATGTCATCATTTCTCACATAATCATATTCATCACTACTCCCAATCACTAGACCATAATAACTAACAACAATAGCACTCACATCGATGCCATTAACCTACGACAATAACATCTGTGCCATTGATACACAACAATAAAGTCATCATCACTATTTAATTAAACAGCGCTTCGAACATCACTACTTTAAACTTTCCAGCATAACCTTGATTTTTATCACCAATTTCCTATGTTAGGATGGCAGCAGAGGGTATAAGATCGGACAGAGAATCTGTACCACAGATGAATTCATACGATCTGCTCGAGTTCCAATAGATCAGTGGTGCACAACCTCCGGCCCGCGGGCCAAATCCGGCCCGCGACGGGTTGTCAAGTGGCCCGTGATAACCTAGGCTACAGGAAAGGTACCTATTGCTGCGAACAGACACTGCGTGTGTTCACTGGAAAACTATTATTTTACATGGCAACATAGAAGTGATATAAATCCCCTTTCTATAGGCCTATAACTCTTAACATTATTTTACTGTTACTGCACACGTCATCTTAGAAAATTTTACGTGCATTCATCTTACAATACTATTACAATAACTACATAGCCTGAGTTGTCACACTTGTTTGGCCCCCAAAGGGTTTCAGAAATCGATTAGTGGCCCTTGGCTGAAAAAGGTTGTGCACCACTGCAATAGATCAACTACTGGTACTTGACAACAATGTTTAACAAGCGTACTGATCATTGAGCTGTATGCAAGATATTCAGCCGAGCCATTCTTCAAACTCAGGGAACTGTTCAATCAATGTGCCACTATATAATTTTATTTAATTGACCAACATTATCATTGGTAACAATGGAATTGATGAGTTAAACTATTTCTCAACAGCTTCAAACCTGTAGTTGTTGCATCCAAGAACCACTCCGACAATGTTCTTTCCGATGTCATGAACATCTCCCTTAACGGTTGCCATCACGATTGTACCAACGTATGCGCTGTTCTGTTGACAAGCAATGTAAACAAATATGTAACCAGAAAGACAGAAGGCATAAAAAGAGTATAAAGGAAGAAAGCTACACCACTGCGCCCCACGACTATAACACAATCTCAATATAATGCGATTTCTAATGCAACTCAAAGACAAAAATTATATTTCAGTGAAATTTATTCGACAATTAAATTTATATGACACTTTCATAATTATTATTATTTTTAAAAAACATTCAAAAACAATATCACAGATTGCCTATGTTGCTTACAACTGTCAAATAAAATCCAGTCAACCAAAGGAACACACTCCAACGCATTCCAATTCTGGTTCACCACTTACTGCAGTTCTAAAAAGAATTATAATCCAGCAAACATAATTTTTATAACATGCTTAACATTACAACCAATGCTACTTGAAACTAATGCTCACCAAGTCATCAATTCCAGTCAGTTTAACATTCTGCTCCCTTTCCTTCTCCATGAATGGAATTAGGTATCCAACGGCCTTCTTCATCACACGTGCAGACTTTATCACTTGCGGAAGGAACATTTTTCCAGATCCAAACAGATCTCCAACCACACTCATACCCTGAAAGAAAATTGTGATAGGCGTTATGATGACTCATAATACCAGATTACCATGTTTATCATGTTGGAGTAATAATCTACGGGCAACACCGAATTTTTAAACAGCCTTCTCAGAATCTTGAAGAGATTTTGACATATCTAGCAATTTTAATCAGTTGTGCATGTAAGTCCCAGCAAAGAAAATTTTTTACAGCAAACATTTAGCCATCTTGATTGCTCAGTGATTTCTTCTGCTACTTCATCTCAGATCTCCATTCACAAGACCAAGACACAACAGGTGTGTATTTTCACAAAAGTTTACCCGAAGTGCTATCAGACCAGCCATCACCTTATCTTGTTCCCAATGCGCGTACTTCTATCAGGCAGCGACACGCTTTTTCTGTTTTCTGTTGCTGGCCCTGTGGTCTGGAATGGGCAACCTGCACACCTACGCCTGCTGCCAAGGGTTTCCTCCGACTTGTTCTATCGCAATCTTAAAACTATCCTCTTTACTTGAGATTGGGTCGGGAGTGCTCCTGAGTAGTAACCTTAAAGGGGTCCTATATAGATCCTTGTAATAAATGAATGAATGAATAATGATTGACTGTGGAGAACAGAATATCTGAGATTATCATAGATTCAAGAGATTAATTGAGCAATAAATAAAACAGTAATTTGACCCATGTACCTTCATCAATGGTCCCTCAATAATATGCAGAGGACGTGGATAGAGTTCAGAGTTGGACCTCGCTTCCTCTGTGTCGTCAACGACATACTTGTCAATGCCCTAAACAGAACAGGTAGCTAGTTAACCCTTAACAATGAGCTGCATGGGTTTGTCATACATATTTAAATACATGGCCAATGTCGGCCATCATTAAAGGACCAAGTGCTACTTAGCTCTGCCAGGCTTATGAATACACTGGCAACCTGTGTTTAACTTTCGAGTGGCACTTTATAAATTTTGAGATTACAATTGCAAAATATCTCATAAATAGTTCTTGCCCCAAAACAAGAATCAAATAGTTGAACTCTTAACATCAGAAGAAATTATGGCAAATGGCAAAAAACAAGTCATTTAATGCATAGATCTGGCAAGTCTATAATAAATATTTCAATCATTGTCTATTTGCATAGCATCAATAAATAAGATGGAATTGCTTATCGGGAAAGGCACTGATCATGCTAGTCGTTGTCATACAACTCATTCAATCTGGACATCAGAATTTGTTTAACACATAGCTCATCTTATAATGAATGAATCCTTCTGTGTGTGTTGTTCTTCAGAGCCACTTTGGATCAATAAATCTGTAATCTTATAACAACTATCATCACAAGATCAACCAGTTTAACGCAAAAATGGTCCAGAAAGTTGAATAGAAAAAACGTTGTTAATTCGTTACCCTAACAAGTGCGTACTCCAGACGATCTTCCACATTCAACTCTCTCCATTCATCAACGGCTGCAGCCTTCTTATCAGAACTTCCCATTTCCTGGAAAGAAAAGAAAATATACAACTACTCCACATCTGCACCATCATCTTTCTTGCAATTCAATATATATGGTGTATAACATGGTGTATAATACTGGCTGATCTTAATTTGCATCTTCTCTTCATTTCTGACAGTGATTCCAGTGATCCACACAAAAAAGGCGCTATATGACTAGCTGCAATACACCACAACTACTCAGCTTCACCAGATGAAGGAAGACTAACCGCAATGTAGCGTATGATCAACTACTAAATATATCACCACGACTCAATGTCCTGCAAAATAAAATGCATGAAAAGTAATTACAGCAATGATATATCCCTGAAATAATTATGTGAGATATATCCACTTGCAATTTTTTCTTAAAACATGCGGTCAGTGATCTGACCATAGTAAATAACCTTTTATTGAACTTGTCTCCCGCAAAAGGCCACACTTGCCAACTCATTATCTCCATTTTAAACACAGATCATGACTTTCTAGTTTCTATATAACTAAGGATTCAGCATAACTTCATCTATGTCTCCAATTGAACTGTCCCAATTCTTTTGCTTCGAAAGATGTCTTTGTTATCGCCACCAACATGGAAAAATAATTAGCGTTCAAAATTAAAAAGCTACATTTCATGGATTCCCTCCAATTTCTGAACTGTAGCCAAGATGCCCTTCTCTTTAATTATGGAGCACATTTCGTACCTGCGCATAGATGAGTAATTTTTCAGTGCCCTCAGGATCTTTATTCCACAGAAGATTTTCACACAACTGCAGCAGCTGTGGTTCTATGCTGCTGTAGACAGGTAGCGCACCTGCATTGACGATGCCCATATCCATGCCAGCCTACAAGAGAACAGTGCCTGGTAAACAACTTAAAGCAACTATAGCATATAATCACTTGCTTTCCATGTAAGGTGGATAAAGATATAAAATCATTCCAAACACAAGACAGTCAAGTATTTTCTAAACATGCTCTTAACCCTTTAATGCCAAGATGGTAGTAAACAGTATGGGAAATTCTATACCCTCTGGCATTAAAGGGTTAAAGAATGATATAATGTCCGTTTATGTCTGAAAAGCACTGGAATGTGCCACCTACATTTTTCTTAAAGTTAGATCATATAGAAGCTAGTGTCGCTGTGTGGCATGACGATGGCTGATTAATGACCACAGGCCTAATGATTTGGAATGTTCAGCTTTGATTCGTCAGTGTGATGATCAATTTGTAAGTAAGGATGGATACCAAGTCTAATTACAGCGCAATAGCTTCATGGCATTGATTGGTGCTCTGTGTTAAGATATCAGATCTGTGTTCATACAAGAAAACAGTTGTCCAAGCGTACCTTAATTGCATGATAGAGAAAGACGCTGTGCATTGCTTCGCGTACACGTTCCTTTCCACGAAATGAAAATGAGAAATTGGAGACTCCACCGCTGACACGACATCCAGGAAGAGTTTTCTAAAATGACAAGCACATCTAAATGTCAGGACAAACCTTGTTCACATGCAATCAGTGATTACAGCAAACAATAGTCATCAGAAGATATAGCAATCAGTGGCTGACGGCCATCTACATCATTCATTCTATGGACTTACATCGCACTCCTTCAAGAACTTCCTCATATGGGTGAGGCACTGTAGACAATTTGCTAGAGTGCTAATCTGAAATCTGTAGAGCATGCATTCGCCCTTCAACTCAGGAGGTAAGAAAGCAGGGATATTTTGCATGACCTTCACTCAATATTTCTCAGTGCCATCATCGGTGCTCAATCATTGTAGCTGCTAAAATCTAGATGGTGGTAAATATCATTGTATTGAAGTGCAAAATCTCATACAAATATAAATAATTCTTCAGTAAATCTTTTTAAAAAGTCACCAACTGATTAAAAGAAGAAATTATAGGTACGCGTTTTAACCTTAATAAGCCTCGTGGCTTCAATGAAAGTAATTCCATATTCGTTGTGCTCTTCCATTCCTGTTGCTATCGTCAAGATGTTTGGATCGAAGATGACGTCCTTTGGATCGAAGCCAACCTTGTCAACGAGAATGCGGTAAGATCGAGTGCAGATCTCGACCTTTCGTTGAACATCAGTCGCCTGAACGGTAAAGCAAACAATAACACAGGCTGAGAACAACGGACATTTGATTCCAGTCAGGGAGTTGCGCTGTAATTGAGTTCTCATCAATCTTCATTACGTCTTTTGTACGTACCAGACCAATTATACTGAATCATTTACGAATTCAGCCTCAGCGGATTTTGAATGCAGTCCTCCGATCATGCAGTGAATATAATGAAAGATTATAGGAAAAGCTCTTAAAAGATCACAAAAATATGGTCGTACTTAAATTAAAATCTCAGAGCACACTATAGGAAAATCTCTTAAAAGATCACAAAAATATAGTTCTACTTATATTAAAATCTCAGAGCACACTATAGGAAAATCTCTTAAAAGATCACAAAAATATGGTTCTAATTATATTAAAATCTCACAGCACACTGTATGCTTGATTATGTATGAGGGTGTTGTTACCTGTCCAGTTTCATCAAATGCCATGACAATGACTGCAGCGCCATATCGCTTGATCATCGTCGCTTTCAAAATGAAATCCTTCTCTCCTTCTTTCAGACTGATACTATTTACAATACATTTTCCCTGAGTGCATTTCAGTCCAGCCACCAAATTCTCAAAGTTTGAGGAATCCAGGCAGAGAGGAAGCTGCACATAAAAATAAAAGCATATCTAAAACAGATCCACCCTCTCAAGCAGTCAACTGCTAAGATTCCAAAAAAGAGAGTGACAGTAATTTTGTTCATAGTCAATAACGCGGTAAAAGGAACAAAACAAGGGGATTGACACACTCAACTAAGTCAATTTTCTGCTAAACCTACTTCAGCCAAATAAGAAGAAACGACAGATAAAAAAAAAACTCAAATAACTTCTTATCTAAAATTCTGAATTAATTTTTAAACTAGTTATCCTTAAAGCTACAAATACAGTCTCAAATTTAATCAAGGTGATGCTGAGAACTTGAGTCATGAGATGAAGATTTTTTTCCCACGCGTTCCCACCCACTTTAAACCCTGCAACCATCCTACTCTGTGAATCACTAACCTGGCATGTTTTACCATGCTCACACCAAATTCTTTTAGCACACACATAAAACGCACCTTTGCAACATCTGGTTCCGAAGAGATGAGGTTGACAAACTTTGCCATCGCCATTTTCCCATCAAGCATTCCCTCATCCATGTTGACATCAAGTATAATCGCACCGTTTTCCACCTGCGCTTTTGCAACACTCAGAGCCTCCTGTCAGCGCAAAGACAAACAGAAACAGGCCACAATGACAACCCACAAATCAAGAATGGCATCGTGATAAAGTCAGTCAAAGGTTTATGCAAGTCGATCAATTCATGGGATTGAACTAGCTGCATTCATGAGTTGAACTCTCCAAAAACTCTACACCCACAGAAGCGCATTTTTAAATTTGAAGAAATCCTACAAGTCACATTACGTGGGCTGCTGCTTCATCCCTAACTACTCTTTGTCCACTGTCCAGTTCTTTTTCAAGACATTGTTAGACAGTTTGTTGTGGATGCTGTTGGAGTGTCATCATTTGTGACCAATTAGCAACCATGTTACCCAATCATACACCGATACATTCAATGGGTCGTTCAGCAACAATATGATATGTTAACTTGTTAAGAATCATTCCTATTGCTTCCCTGGAATTGCTACTCGTTTGACATGTACTTATATCTAACATTCTTAGCTTTATTAGCAAGTCATATTATGTAACTGCTGTATATTTGTTTTCTTTTATGGGAGCAATAAACTTGATTTGATTTGATCATCAAACCTCATATTTGTCATCTTTTATCATTTTACAGAACTTGATGGAACCAGCCACGTTGCATCGCTCTCCAATATTCACAAAGTTTGTGAATGGTCCGATTCGTAATGGTTCAAGACCTAAAATTTCAAAAACAAATTTAATATGACAGCTTCAACCAACTGCAATATTACACATGCATCAAACAGCCAAATTGTTAATTTAGTTACATCCTTGCTCATTCTAATGATCCTAACATAATAATAATAATTTTTGAACTACAAAGTCATCTGCTGAGACATAAGCTTTAGCCATTGCTTAAAAAATTAAATAATGTTACTCCAAAACATATTTAGTCCAGCGCATCACAGACTCAGCACACGATTCGGACATTACAAAAGATGATGATTACAGCACTCAAGACCTCAGGGTGGATTTCCCCCATTTCTCCATGATCACACAGCCTTCTTTCTACTCCCTGGTGCTCAACACCTACACGTGCACCCACTATAAGCTTTGAGGTCTATGTAGGAACTACTTGGACTATGGGATTTTTAATGGCTCAAAACAATCCTCTGCTGAACACAAGCACAGTCAAAAATGATGAGGAACAACATGGACAGAGCAAAGCTAAACATTTTAAAAGTATTCTTACCAGAGAGCAGAGTGCAGTCTTCATAGAGCTTCTGTGGTGGTTTTCTTGGGGCACAAGACTTCACTGCATTAGCTATAGCCCTGCAAAAAACAACAGCTGTGTCTGGATACTGATACAACATGCCAGCAATTATTAAGTACTGTAAAACTGCATTCCAAGTTCAGCTGCTATCAACAATTGCACAAAAGATTTCATAGTGTTTCATTGTGCATTAAGAAGATCATAGTCTTGGGAGAATCTCGCTTTAGCAAATGTTTTGGCTAATTTAACTTAAAACTCACCTCTTTCTGATTGCTTATTCGCCATCATAGGCCGTCTCCTTTTCTCAATACTCAATAGACTGACCTTCAAGATGCGGACGTGGTTATGGCATTGTTTTGATGCACCATTAGATGATCCTTTAAGCCTCACATACTAGTGCTACACAAGTTACTATTATTCTGATGATGATGATGATGATGATGATGATGATGTGCATTAACAGTAAATATGCAGCAGATTCAAAGGCATATATATATAATAGTATAGACTAATAAAACAATAGAGTCATAGCAGCTTAACCTAAAGCCAGTAAGTGTGGCCGGGCTTATGTTCAAATTTCTACCAACATTACATGAGAAATGAACATCACAGATACAATCTTCACAGAACTTATCTACATACAAGCACTACACACTGGCATACCTGATGTGGTCAGGTGTAGTTCCACAACATCCACCTACAATGTTGACAAGACCATCCTCAGCAAAACTCTAAAACACAAGAATAACCGATCAAGAAATACAGATGCAATGCATGTACACATCAAATGACAAAAAGAAGACAACAATTGGAAGCAAAGAGCACAGAACACTAAATATACCAAAGTCAAGAACAACAATGGAACTAAAGAAACATAAAAGACAATACTTCAAGCTTAACATAACCTAAATAAACTGTAAAACAAAGATTTTTAAAATTATAACTCAGTTTTTCATATAATTACAATCAACGGACGCATCAGCAGACAATTATGAAATAAGAAAGTCGTAAACACAGAACATGTCCAGACTTTGGATTGGTCATTTTCATTTTCTTACATGGCTTCAACCGCGAAGCTAATTTACAATCTTTTAGCAGCCTACAGTAAATATGACAAAGTGTAATTATCAATGTTATCAGCCTGAATAAAGCGCAAGCGAAATGCAAATGCAGACATTCATTCAGTATGATTTGAGTTATCGACCCTCTAACAAAATAATCTATAATCTCAGGAATATTTTATTTATTCACCAATGAACATGATGTGTTCTTTTTTACCTTGAGGCATTGACCTGTCATCTCAGGAGTCTCATCATATTCTCCAAATGTATTGGGCAGCCCTAAAACAGTCACCAAATGTATTGGGCAATGGGCAGCCCTAAAACACGGTCGTCAAAAAAACTTTTGCATGAATCGATGAAAGACTTTTAAACATAGTTAAGTAAAGTAAGAAGACAGAATGAAAACAAAGACAGAAGAAATTTCTATTTCAGAAGATCATTTTAAAACCTTCGCTGTCTAAGTCCTTAACAGCAGCTTTCAGCTCACATAAATTTGGAAAAAAATTTATACAGTCTGCTGAGTCATAAAATTAAATTGCCTACATAATTTATGTGATATGTATGGTAATAATTATAATCATAGCATCTTATATATAAAAACAAATAAAAAAGAGCCAACCAAAAATAAACAAATGTAAAAGCACACTCAGACCAAAAAGAAAGTTATAAAGAACCAAACCATGTAAAATCAATGTCATAACTTGAAATGAGAGAAAATCAGAAGAAAAACTAACCAGCATTAGGGTAGCATATGACAAAGGCCTTTGTGTTGCTTCCAATGCATTCAATAAATGGCCTCATTTCTCTGGCACCAAGAGCACAGTTCAAACCAAGACTAACACATCAACAATTAAAGACATTATTAACATCATCATCATCATTTTTATCACTCTTCAATAAGAGTTATCAATCCTATCAATATGCATCATAGTAATTGCTCCTGTCTTCGCTATTGCTTTTGTCATGATGTCCTCGGATTCTTCAACATTCTTGCCATTTAATCACACCACTGCTAATGCTATTACATTACGGAGATAAGATCATTAGAACCAGTTCAAGCGATTCCTGGCAAGTAAAAACTCTGTCCTGTACCAGAGAATTCCAAGCAGGTGAAAAGAGGCATTTTCACCTGCAAACAATCCTGTAAAGTCCAAATGAATACTGCCAAGTCAAGTAGTCTTACATCTTATTGCACCAACTTCTGTCCCATTTATATATTTCTACAGAAATTTTCAAAAACAAACACAATTAAATTGTTATTCAGCAAACAGTGATCAAATATCATACCAAAGAGGGTTCGCATGTGAAACACTGATGATGAATGCCTCAGATGTCTGGCCTGATAGAGTTCGCCCGCTCTTGTCAACAATCGTTCCAGAAACGAAGACAGGCACTTCTGAATAGCCTTCGTCAAATGTCTGCTGAATGGCAAAAATGGCTGCCTACATGCAAACACACAAAAACCAAAGACTTTAAGAGCATCTGTCACGTATCCAAATTGTAGTCAAGTTCAAATATTCCAATAACATACTAATCAACATACTAATCAACATACTATATCCTCTTGACTTCAACCCACCATGCTCTTCGATTAATTTTTCTAACACATTTTTTACTCCTTCTGCATGCTCACGTCATGCTCCTGATATGCTTCTCCTCAGCCTTATTACACCATCTTTGCATACTCTTTCCAGTATTCCTTTTCGCCTTAACATTATTGCTCAAATCTCCTTTTCTTTCATTTTTAAATTTTTTAACTTTGTTGTTACTATACCACATCACTCTCATCTCGTCTTTTAGGCTCCGTAACTCAGTGCACCGTAAATAACTTTTTCTCACAGTTTTCCTTTAAGGGTTAGATGATGACAAACACTACCTTTGAATTTGCGGTATCAAAGATTGTTTCCGGCATAAGTATGTCAACTCCTCCATCCAGCAGACCCCTCGTTTCTTCCGCATACGCATCAACCAGCTGATCAAACGCTAACAGATACAGACACAGATGTATGATGAGAAAAATGAAGTCTACCTTTACACATATAGTGTAATCTAATGTGACATGTAATGTAGTATAACCAATTACCTAGTTCAATGTAATCTGGAGACTTGAACAGCAATGTAGTCACACCATTCATGGCATCAATCAACTATTATTTCAATTTGAGCATGAAGTAGTTAACAGTACTGTGCGCTATATATCATCAAATTTACCACAGCATGGGTCATACATTTTAGATTTGATTTGGTGTTTCCATTGCAAAGAAAAACCATGGTTGAAAATGTCTTGTTCAGCATCCTTTCAAAACAACCATGAAGTGCCCAGGCTGACCAACGCAAAAAACTTGCACCCGAAAGTGCTAAATGAAGATCATTCAAAAAGACAAAATGACATGCTGCCAAAGGGGATTTTTGTACCTCTAGCACTGTTGGGCAACAAAAATAAGCAACAATTTTGCACGACAATGAAAGCAAATTGACTGCTGATTTCCACTGAGCTATATAAAAGGAAAAATTCTTTCTCACTGATGTTTCGATATTCTGGTTTCTCGACTGATGGTGAGATCGAAAGAGTGCGATTGGTTGGTCCCAGCGCTCCAACTACGTAACGCTTCACACCTGAAAGTTCAGCAGAAAAATTGCCAGATGCACAAATCTGTCATAAATTATAATTTTAGACAAATATCCAAAGAGCAAAAACACATGTATACATATATTTATATATATATTATATATATACCTATATTCTTTCATTAAATGAAGTTGCAAAGCGTCTTTTCAATGGAGCTACTCAGATGCGCTCCCAACCCCAGCACGGCCAAATAAAACTGCCTGAGAAGGACTTCTAGAAAAGAAGCGGATCATCAAGAGGACCATTCCAGGTCAAGGGTCATCCTACCAAGAAGGCATAGTGGAGGTATGAGCAAAGGGTCTAAGAGCAGCCTTCGTTCACCAAACGAACAGAGTAGAAATGGCAAGCATATATAATTGGGCTAAGTTCTCCTTTTTCATCAGATGCAATGCAAAGCAGAGCTAATCAACCTAACCAGTATTGATCAGTGATACTTCTTATCGGAATTAGCCATAAGCATTGGCGTACCACAATAATGAAGGGCATGGGTGTGAGGGCAATCAGAAAGCGAAAACATCATGTGCGCTTCTTTTGTTACGTAATACATGTGGAATCATGGGCGAAGTTTGGTTTCCGTTCTTAGGGGGGCTAACCCCGAGTCTGGGCCTTCTTAGGGGGGCTAACCCCGAAAAGGATACCATTTAAATGGTAAAAAAGTTGAATCTGGGCCTTCTTAGGGGGGCTTAGCCCCCCCTAGCCCCTGATAAACTCCGCCCATGTGCGGAATAAGTGCATTTTACTTACATGTAGATTTTTTCATATTGAAGTCTTGAAGAATTCATATAAATTAGTCTCTGGTTTCATCAGTGCTGGGTAAAAGACTTCTTACATTCATATCAAATATAAAATACGAATACAGCAGCCACAGACTTGTCAATTGTAGGCAAGCACAGAACAACTGGGAGCGATTGCTTTATTCTTCCTCCAATGTTAGTGCATAATAATAAACCATGACTCGTGACAATGAAATTGCTTGAAAACCTGTAGAAATATGAATAAAGAATAAAAACCGGTTGCTTCTGTGACTTCATCAGCTGCTTTTCTCGCAAGTTTTGCGGACTCCAGATTCAAGCGATATGCCTTAAAATAGACAGCACACAAATTTTTTCCAAAACAGCTGAGCAGTCCAGTTCTAGAGCAGTGTGTACAATTTTTTTAAAGTACACAGCTCATAAAAGGATGCACATATTGATACAGTCAGATGGTTGAAAGTACAAAATTAGTTTTTAAAATCTTAAATTGTTTGACAGCATCTCGACCTAAACAAATTTGTTTAGTCAACAAATGCCACACAGTTACATCCAAAATGCTTCAACATAATGACAGTATCATATTTTATACTGTTTTGGATTCTCTGATTAACTTCATAAATCTTTAAGTACAATTACATTCTGAATATATCTGTTGGCAAAATCTTAAACCATTATTCATCATATTTTATTTCTCTTACAAGTTCTCTTTCCCATTTTCAAGTCCAATATCACAATATTTGATTTATTTCTCTTGTCATCACACCTCAATAATGACCATCTAAATAACTCAGATAAAAGATATTAACTTATAGTAAGAGCATATGTAGAAGAAACAAACCAGGTGTGACAATCCATAATCATCCTGAGCAATTTTTGTGGCACTGAACGTATTTGTCTCAATGAAATCAGCACCAGCTTCTAAGTATGCCTGGAAGCAACAAACAATACCGAGCGGTTAGTCGCAAAACTCACAATCATTAATTCAGGCCATAATTTTAATTTCGTCAGTCTGTCATTATTCCACTAGTCAATCAAATGTTCTAAAAATGTCCTATTCTATTTCTCAGCAAGTGTTGAAAAACAGAACCAACTGAATCAGTTGAAAACTATCTTGTGCTGATGGAATCAACAAAGTCAAAGAATTGGAATTCACCAAAATGATGCTTTCGATAACCAAAATTTCTAGGTGTGCACTGCACCGTGCAACCCATGTGGCTGTACTTCAAGACTAGAGGAAGATATTGCATTGGATGGAAAAAGCTAGTTGGACAACATATAAAATAAATTAGGAATTGCTGAAAATAGTGAAAGAACTCCAGCACAGCTACACAGCGAGAATGTGATGAAATTGAAATTTTCACTTAATGAGAGAAGACTCCATTCCAAGAACTATAACAGATAACAGAATAGAAGGAAGGATGATGATTGATGATCATACAAATGCTGGCCTACTGGATAACGATGAATGGATACAAAACAATAAAAGAAAGAGCGAGCACCAAAAGACATTAGAACCTGTACCCACTCACAGATAAATAAACAAAAATAATATAACTTTTACTTCTAACACAAAATCCAATCAGCTTAATAATTACAGAACAACTGAATCAATTAAGAGAGAATAAAACAGATTAGCGGAAACAGAAAGGAACTGACTTTGTGAATGGCAAGAATGGCCTCTGGCTTAGTGATACTCAGCAGGTCATTGTTGCCTTTCAGTGACTTTGGGTGATTCTTGAACTCCGAGCCTCGGAAATCCTCTTCCTCCAGTTTCAGCCTCTGAATCATTGTACCCATTGCACCATCAAGGATCATGATCCTTTTCTGCAGTTCATTCGCTATCTCCTCCTCCACTGAAAAGGTAAACTGGGATAATTAAGAAAATGTGTACATACTGACTAACAGACACAATATACTTAATTACTAACTAGCTAATAATATTTATATTAGCAAATTTATATAGTGCCACTCCTAGAGAATCATCAGAGGCACTACTGGCCAAACACAGTGAAAGTATAATCAAAGAAATTGGTCTTCACACTTATGCAGATAATAAGAAGCATAGACAGGCTCCGTAGTTCTTGTTGCAGGTTGCAATGCAACTAGTTCCAGGAGGATAGACTAACCAAAGCTTTTATGCAGAACAGCCAAGATGCCTTTGGTGGCGGGCGGACCTCCTTGAGGTACGGACCAGATCCTGCTAGATAATTTTGCATCATGATCATTTATTCAATTCTAAAGGCTTAAGAATAAATTTAATTCTTTACATAGACACTGAAATGATACACATAAGCATTAAGCACATAAGTAAATAGGCAATTTATCCTTTATTCAAATAACTGCGAACTGTATTTTGGCATACATCAAAGTTTTTATGCAGCGGACCCTAAAACTTCAGATCCATGGCTACCTTTCCCGGTTAGCGTGAAGAACTTGACACCTGCATTCAAACTGAACAGCTGAGATTGAGTCACTCATGAAGGTATTTAGCTGCAAAGAGTGAGAGTGCAATGGAATTTGCATACATGACAATATATTGATGTCAGAACTAAACTGAATGGTTCCAACAAAAACTTAAACGTAGTGGATCCGCTCACGCCCCGAGCGTTAGCGGAAACCATGTGCTACATTCACGCCCGTAACATTATTGGTCACACTCGCTACGGACGGTGCATTGCAGGCTACCATTCGGGCTAACACCCGTCGGCCAATCAGGTTAGCGGAAAACAATGTGGAAGAGTCGAATACCGTAGGGGAGGAGGTTGTCGAGTACAATTTATGCCCATCCTTTGTAAACCCTACTGTTAACAGCACGTGCTGCGTGTCGCAGGGTCTCACGATTTTAGACGAATTGCAATGTAAAACGTTTAAAATGTCTTACAAATGACCCTACGTATGGAGGAACATTTTGCACAGGTAATTATGCGCTCTTTATCGTTAAATTTAAGCATGGTTATAACATAGAAGACCTAGATGTCGTTCGCGTATAGGGTATAAGGTTTCGCGTCGTGAGGGTCGGTTAGGGTTAGTGTTAGGGTTAGTGTCGTCATTAGATTCTTAAGATTTTTGCGTCGTGAGGGTCGGTTAGGGTTAGTGTTAGTGTTAGGGTTAGTGTCGTCATTAGATTCTTAAGATTTTTGCGTTGGTTGTTTAGCAGTTGTTGGCCAACCTAGCCTAATAGCTTGACCAACTGCTAACATCAACTACCTTCTCCCCCCCCTGCGGTCTTCGCCTCTTCCAGACGGTTCACGTGACGGGCGTGAGCGGATCCACGACCAAACTTAAATTAAGCCACAAACTTTTGTGGTAGTTTTCCATCAGCCACTTGCTACTTGACCTTTTAAAAGTGCATTGATTTGTTTTGTGGGCATTGCGGTTAGGACACTAAAAATAGTGAGACGGAACATCGCCGGTCCAGGCTTTGCAGTGGGATACTCGCGAGTTATAAGCCGACACCACCACCATTTTCTTATCGCAGAACAAACGCAGAGAATCAAGCATGTCCTGTTGTTTACAATGAATCTACCGTGAACAGACTGCCACCTAACTTCTATTGCACTTTGGCTCAATATCCAGTGGATAAACCACAAAACAGGCACGAACGCTACTGCGTTATGAACTTACTATTATTGCAGAATCGCGGTTCTCCATGCAATAGCCCTACTTATTTCTCTCCGACAATGTTTCTTACCGTTCGGCCGTTCGGATGACGGGCCATTAAGTTCTTTGCTTCTCGTCATTTTGGAGTTAACGTCTCTGTCGTCCGATTCCAGCCGTTCTGTTTATAAGTTACGGAGTACGATTGAATGCAGTCAACAATGCCGTTAGAGTGCGTTCACCACATAACATCCAAGCCTTCGCTAATACAACAGCAACAGACGGCAAAACACATGGCACGCGGGCTTATATAGAAAATTGTACGCATGCGCAGCAACCTTCAGCCTAGGCTGGTTCCATGTTCCTCTACACTCTGCAGCAACCATCGATCTATAAATACTATAATAAGTAGATTTAGGGCAATACTTTAAATCTAGCAATTGTGCCCACAGCTCTAGCTGTCCATTTAAAGATAAATGCCCATTTAATTTAATGCTATAGGACTAGCAGGCCAATGGGATTATCTGGTTTCTCAATTTTCTGCTGAAACATCTTGGGGATTTGCTCATTCTCTATTCATCATCTATTTTTAGCTCAACCAATCACAGCTCATGAAAGAACCACCAATCCCAGAAGAGAAACTATAGGAGTCCAGACTTCGGTGTTTTTCTCAAGTTATAACTTCGTAAAATGCGATTTATAATAATATTACAGTCATTCATTCAAGTATTTATAAAATTAATAATATGGATATAAGTGGCGTGACGGCGCGTGAAAGGTTGCGCAGTATGCTGGTGGAAAAAATGCATCAGAAAGTTGATGCACCTCAGCCTTCACAGGTTATTGTTATCAATCAATAAAATTTATATAGCGTCCCTAAGATCTCTACTCATAGTAGTTATATTTATTTATTGATGACAAAAACTGATGCACACACCGCTATCCTCAAAATAATTTTAAAACTCCTAAAGATAAGATCGACCACTCTTCTGCTGCTCTGTCCACATTAATTCCAACCTAGGCTAAATTTCATTACAACGCTGTTCATTGTTAAGTTGGAACAAAAGTAAGCATGACAGGCAGACATGTGGAGTACATACATGTACGCTAAATTTAAGCAATTGATGTAAACGAAACGTCAACTCATCTTTTGATCAGTTCCTGCACAAAGTAGCAACTCTTTTGGCTTTGACAGACTTATGAAATGTTTGGCTCTCTGATCTGATTTCGGATTTGTCAATTTTTCAATGTACTGCAAATTTGTGGCTGCTGTAATTCCTTTAGTTGCTTTATGAATAGAACTCGGATTGATGAAAAGTAATAATGTTGTATTGGGTAAATAATTAGAATGTTAAAAGGATGCATACCAATTTCGCATTATAACAACTCAATAGCATCCCATAAATCACTTGTCAAGACCATGTAGTTAACTCACTGTTTGCCTTCACCTTTGCATGACTTCATCTTGTATTCTATCAAATCTGTGCTCACCCCTCCAGATTCAGATATGCTGGTTGTCATTTTTGCAGGTAGGTGCATCAGATGCCAAAGACTTGTCCGTGTGTCTTGAAAAAAAAATGGCAGATACGAAAGCAGACGATTCGATGGAGACAAAAGGGAAAAGGAAACGGAAGTACGGATGGAAAAATTGCTCTGCGTCTGGATGCAAAGTAATTTACGACAATCGCTCCAAACAGCAAGGAATAACATTTCATTCGTAAGCGATTTTGGGCTATGCTATAAAATGTCTATTTTTTAAATGAGTCTACAATTTCGACATATCACTTGGTGTTTTATTTTTAACTCAATCTATCGATTTTTCTGGACGGTGTAGAAATTTTGAGATTACGATTCCGAATATTTACGTTTCTGTGTGTAGCATCGTTGTACAGCTCTATGTTCACTGCTTTGATCCTGACCTGTACTGTGCACAGAAACTTGCACTTGATTAACTATTTCGATATGAGCAACTATATTCATTCATTCATTTCAAGAATTTATATAGCGCCTCTTCAAGAAATCCACTCAGAAGCGCTCCCAGTCCAACCACGGTGAAACAAAAAAGTTTTAAGGAGCTTGTAGAACACTGACGAGTCGACCCTAGGCAGCAAGCGCATCTGCAACGGGAGACTATTCCAGACAGAAGGACCTACAACTGAGAAAGCACGACGCTGACAGGTTGATGATTCAACACGCGTGACCAAAAGCTTACCGCTAGAGGCAGAGCGAAGGGCTCTGCGAGAAAGGACAACAGATAATGGACAGCAGAGTTCACACAGATAAGTCGGGGCACAGCCAAGAAGACAACGCCAAACCAGTGAAGCAATTCTGTATTCGATGCGCTGTGAGATAGGGAGCCAGTGTAGAGTATCACGAATGTAAGATGAAACGGATGCATATTTGGGGATTCGACCAATTAGCCGGGCTGCAGACCGAAGAACACGGTCAAGTCGGGATATCAATAATAGAGGCAAACCAACCAGAATAGAGCAACAGTAGTCCAAGCGGCTGGTAACAAAAGCATGAACAAGGGTAGCAGCAGAGTTCTCTGATAAGGAGCGAGAGATGACCCGTAGCTGACGAATTTGGTAGTAACAGCCACGAGTCAGCTGGTTGACATGTTTTGAAAAACTAAGTTCTTCATCAAGCATAACACCCAAGTCCCGGACAGAATCAAAAAAGGTAACTATAATAATTGTCGTTGACTGTTTATGGTAATTTATGAACTGAAAGCACATGAAGATTTTTTTATGTGACAGCTTTCCATGGTCGAAACCAGATCTGGTGAAAAAATGGGAACATGCGATGCGCAGAACAGCATTTAAAGCAACTGTACACTCACGCGTCTGTTCAAACCATTTCATCCCCGATTCTTTTGATCGCACCGGACTCAGAGTTCGACTGAAAGCAGGTGAGTTCAGACCATGTGTTGTTCTTACATGAAATAATTAGATGATGTAGGTATGTAATTGTAGAACAGCGTAAAGTAAATTAAATGATGTGGATATGTAATCTTGGAAACTAAGTTTGCAGACTTGACGTGCCCTTGCAGACAAAAGTAAAACGTGATTTAACGAAAAGTGAAACATGATTGCAGCAATTTCTAGCCAAAACAGACCTGTAAATCTGAGCCAAGACTCATATATTTCAGTACTTATAATTTAAGAAAACTAACACAAAATCTGTAGTAATTTAAGTAAAGTCCCCATTTTATAACATTTAGCATCACGTATTCTTATGCTATAAGAAGCCGAAGTTCAGAGGATTAAAACTCGGCTGTGACATAACAGATGTTGCCACTTGCCACCTCGTTTCAGCATCATTTCACATTTCTGACAAGGAATAACAAGAATGGTTATGGTTTGTAAGTGTTGGCTTACATTGAAGTAGCATTTGTAGGCCTTACATTACTTGTACAGTAGGCCTAATATTACTTGTATCTTCTTCATGTTCTCTGCCGTCAGGCAGGTTTGTATTACTTGTATACAGCGCTGAACTAAAAATTGTTTTTGTTTGGTTTAAGGAGCTGTTCCGACAATTTTTGAGCTGCCTGGTCATTTACTGAACCCAATTCAACATCGGGAGCCACTTGTTGAAAGCAATGGTCATGAGTTGAGAGCAACAAAGATGTCCAAACCTACCACTTCGTCAGCAGTTGAACATTCCGACTCACCAGTACTCGAACCTTTCTGTAAGCGTCTCAAGAATTGTAATTCTGCTACTGGAACTAATGCCGTGTCTGTTGAATCATCAGAAGCAACCAGTAACGTGACAATTTCGCCATTTAAGTTGAGGGTGTGTAATGGGCACAACTACTCTTTACCCAATCCTGGAGTGCTTAAGCGTAAGTTAGACAAAATGGAATCTGCACTTGCCCAATACAAGCACAAAGTTAAAATACTTAGGCAGAAAAATCGTCGACTTCAATTGAAAGTGAAGTCCCTGCAGCAGCTACGAGGCAACCAGAAGGACTTGATGTCACAACAAGCTGCAGATAATATTCAATCATCATTTTCAATGCCAACCTTGCAGCTAATCAGTAGAAAGCTAAAGGGTAAATCAAGACAAGAAGTTTCCCGATGAGCTCAAAGCAGACATTATCCCAATGTTAATTAATGCGAAAGGATCGAGTCGGCTTAATTATCCCAACTTCTGATGTGGTGGCAGTGTGCAAGATAACTGAAATGCATATACGCCAGAACACTGGTTCAAACCAAAAGCCCTTAGAGGATGTGGCATAAATGGGATCATTGTGAACAATGTGCTTGCATTTCTGGTGGGTAGTTCCGTCTTTGACAGTCTTTCGAATCATGACCTTTGCAATGAACCATTATCTAATCATCGTGTAAATCTAATGAGAACTATTGCCAATGACTATACGTTGATAAGACTTTTCCACCAATGTAAGACTGTGACACGCTTAGTGCAGGGACAGAGCTGTCGGTCAGTATTATCTAAAACTGTGATATTTAAGGGTCAATAAGTTGTTACTGCATGGTATGGTAATAACCTCAATGTTACTGTGAAGCATTCTATTCCGAGGTCAACGCTTCTTATTAAATTTATCATACTTGCTGTTGTGTAAAAAGACTGACATTTGCAAGTTAATATTATAATGTATTTAAGTGTAAATAGCTGTAAAATTTTCAATTGTTAATTTATTATGTGTCATCTTTAACTTGCTCTGTACATCACTGCTGTAAAAGCACTTCAAAGACATGTCACAAAGGCCTTGAAGTTCAGTGATGATAATTATACATGGTCAGGAAGAATACATGGAGACTTGATGAAGTGCAGTGTCTGAGATGGTAGAAGATGTCATCGTTGGTCTCAATTGCAGTCTTTGGCCTCAAGTATATAATAATATTATAGCAGGACACCTTAAACCTGGCAACGTATTCAGTGCCAACAAAATTTATGTCATCATCAGTAAATTCAGTATTGTAGACACATAGAGCCGGCATGCATGAGAGTTCAGATTAAGCATATCCACTAAAAAAGCATTGCATTATCTAAATTTTTTAAGAAACATTGCAAACGCAGTTGACGACTAACATGATCAACCACACACACAAGATTGTAGGCATATCATACATAAGTAACATAACTAATAAACTTCAGATCTGTAAGTAATCACAAAACACTACAACTTGCAATAATCATTCTAAATCTAAATTTCAAGCTAAAATTGCTAAGACAAGATATACAGAAAGCATTTCAACACAGCATTTTTTAAAAATGCCAATTTATGAACTAAGCAGATTACCGGTAACACAATTAACATTTTTAGTTATAAACTGAACAAAAGCATCGCATCTGTTTTGTGACAAATACATAATCATGTACTACTTTGAATTCATGTCATATTTGGCTACAGGAAGATGGGCTGAAAAAAGGACGGAATCGACTAACTTTAATCACGGCATCCTGTGTAAAAGAAGGGGTCTGTTGCAAAATTAGAAAAGCTATACAAATTAGCAAATCATTAGCAAATGATTTAAAATCATGTTACATGATGCAAAACATAATCATATCAAGCAGCAGTTTTGACAGAACTTGTACAATGCTGTCTTACGCATCTTCACACAGACATACACGCATACAATTATTCAGCGTCAAGTTCAGGTAAGATGTTAATCTTAAGCACTCGCATAAAACACCATATTACTCAAATATAATCACACTAAATATGTAACTGCATCAGAACATGATAACTATCCTGTTTAGCTGCTAGACATGTATACCAACACCAGACATATTATGTGCCAGTGCAAAGCAGCAAATTCATCAAACTCCATTTACTTTCACAAACTCTTCAGCAGCTCAGTTTCAAGTTACGATGCAGCAGAAGAATTTACAGTTTTTCACACAGGCCAACAAAAGCTACAGACAAGTCAGCAGACAGCGCTTCCCATTCAGCTCAAGCTGATCTTGTGAAAAACAAGTATTACAAGATTCTAGAACTGATTAGAGCAGAAAGTGCATTTTAAGAACCAATTAATTCCTCTAGATTCAACTATCATGGTGGATCTGTGCTGTTTTGCAATCAACAATCAGTTCCACTCAATACAGTCAAAGAACATTTCTCCATGCTTTTCCAAGTTGCCAAAAAATGCATCATATACAGGTAAATCTTTCGCATTATCCTACATTACAATAATCAACTTATGGAAACAGAGTACTACTTCAAGACAGCTCTAATGTTTTCTAGTGCTGGCTGCCATAACATTCTTAGACAGTCTACAAATTTTATTGGTTGCTTGTTTGACATCTTCTGCAACCAGTTCGAGGAGTTCGACCTGTGAATCGGAAAGAATGGAACCGTTGTCACAGAGGTCGTTGAAAAACGAAGAGCACATAACGTCTATGTCTGAGGATGGAGCTGTTATTGCAGCAGATGCGATGCTTATTAGTTCGGCGCTCAACAATATCGTCTTTACACTTGAATCACTGTCTTCGCCTACAACAGATCAATGGAATTAAAGAAGCCTCGGCTACTTTAAAATGCCATAAATATCTTACATAAACTTCCGAACAATAATATCGCCTGACCAGACAAAATAAGATTTCCACAAGTTACCTAATGTTGCTTTTAAAGAATTTACTCCTTAGCTGACAAATCTAATAACTTTAAATGCCATAGAGCATGCATAGTTTTAATGTGGATGACACTACATTGCAGTAGAGTCAGTCTCAATCCTCCAATTCACTTTATTTGAGAAGGTTTAACTGATGGGTGTCTAAGGTTCAGCTACTCTGTTTAGTCCAGGATTTCTTAATTTCATTATGCTTCTTGCTACTGTATCCACAAAATCATGATGCCAACCATTTGAGCCGTCATATGACAATAAATTAACATTTCACTGCAAACTAAGAAACTGTGCACTTAAAAGACACTTGCTTGAACAGGTGGTAAAAAATATCATGCCTTCAATTCAATCCACATGAGCATACAGAGATCACAAACATCAAATATACATAGGTCTGTCTAAAACATAAAGTCGTGGTCATACCATTTAGCAGAGCATACGTTGCCTGCATCATTTCAGAAACGCCACCAATGATGCCATCTATATTGGAGACAATTTGAACGCAGTGACGGTAGCCATGATAGTAATAGTTGTCCGACAGTAACGCCGACTCTGACCTTCGTTTTTCTGCCAGAATTGTTGCATCCACTTCCACCTGTAGACATATGGAAGAGTAAAGCAATGTAAACTGAAGCACTGTAGAATAATAGCAACATAGACTAATCCAATGAAAGGCAAGAGATCTGGTGAAAAATACCTACTGGTAGTATAGAGCCTATTAAGAATCTCTCAATGGTACTACATGATTATCTAACTACGTCTTTAGTGGAACAACTTATAAGGTTAATATAATTATTATTATCATGCATTTCTTAATTGCCACTGCCTAATTACCAAGTATGAATCAATGGCAGTGAGACATTGTTAAACCTTTATAGACCAGCTACATACGTTTTCATTGCATTTTAGTCACACTGGTTGCTAAAGGGTTAATGAAGGGCCTTCACAAAGTCTCTGTACAGCCAACACCTCGGAGGAGACTCGATCCTATACTCTTCACTTTACAAGGCAAACGCTCTAATCAATTGGCCACTGTATACCACAATGTTCATCTGTGCTTCATCACTCATCCACTGTACAACTTGAAAACCCTAAACAATCACAATTTACAAGTAGACCAGTGTTGCTCTGATTGACAGCTTATTAAAGTCATAAAACAAATCACGCTTTTTGCTTCAATACTGAACACATTCAAGGCTCAAATTGTCAACAAGTCGACACGAATGCGCTGATGCTGTAATCAATCATAAATGTCAACATAAGTCGATCAAACAATGTCGTGTATTACAAAATTGCATCGGCTATAAGAAACTGTTATTTTACCAGACTTTCCATTAGATGACCTAGCAATGTCATACCTGGACTGATTGTAATTTGCGCAACAGGACAGTAACTGATGACGTCGTCACCTGCATCTGCTTCAAAAGACTGTCCAACTCGCTCTAAGAAAGGTGAAAAATCTTTGTCAGATGAAACAATATATTGAAATGAAACTGTATTAAATTAAGTTATACAAAGATATTCAATTGAACACAGTGGGAAATCGTTGACTGTTGTGTAGAGCTCTACTTCAGAAATCAGCCTATTATAACAACTAAGTAGGCAATATAACGCCATTATTATAATTAATTATCCTTCTTCCTGTATAATGGCAATGGCAAACCTCAACATTTAAGTTCTCAGATATGTTTCATCATCAAATTAGTAAGGACTTCATATATCCACACTCACATATTAATAAATTTGTGTTTGTAATAATCTGAATTGCAATCTTAAGCAGTCAACCTAAAATTCAAATTGCAGCACAGTGAAGATTTTAACTGATCTTCTGAAAATTGACTTCATTACCTGATCATTACATGGTTCTGGTGTGTCACCGGTTGATGCAGGCAAAGAAACAATAGAGGTTACTAATTAACAAAAATAATAAAACAATACATAACAATTATAATAATAATAAACCCATAATCTATGATGCTACAAAACATCATAATATTCATATTTCTAATGTTGAAAATAAAACAAAAGACTTAAACAAAGCCATGGACGACATTTCAATGGACATACTTTTCCAGCAGCATTTGGCTTAAACGCTTCGGTGATGTCAATACTCTCGATTTCAAAGTCTTCCATCTTTTCAATGGCAGTGAATAAGATTCTGTCGACCACTTCATCGCAGCCATTCACAAAATGAAGCTTAACGTCAGCACCCAACTGAAATTTAAGAACAATAATCATGAGGTCATCATAATCGAACACAAAATGGTTAAAAGTAAATTTGGAAGAGATTTGCATACATTTCATTATGCATTGCACGCATTTTGTGCCAAAAACGCTTTGCAGTGTTAACAGTAGAGAAACTGTCACCAGTTAAACATGTCAGCAGACAATCATTCACAATGTTCCACATGGATGCACTATATCTGGATTCAGAGGTCTATCTGAATCCTGCACCTAATGAAAACTGTCCTGCATTGTCAACCATAGCATAGGAATAAAAACAAGCTGACAACCATCATCATTCTCATAACCAGTTCTTGATACCAGCCACTAGAAGGCAGCAGTTGCAAATCAATTATTTATAAATTTCTGTTGTTTATTTGTCAAGTTCAATGCTCCTAAACATTACGTTAAGTCCAAGTCATATTTATCATGTCTACATTTATATTGTGTTTCAAACACAGTTTGGCTAGCATACCAGAAGTTACGTAATATCAGATTAGACCAAAGAAACAATTTCTACTGTATCCATCAAAATAAAACAAGAAACCCTAACACGATGTAAATGCAAATCATCGTTGAAAACAGTTAAGCTGACGTATTGCATGTACAGTACACAATACACATGTGCACCAATCTCATAAGAACCACAAGAACTAACCTTGAAACGAGAAGAAGAAGAGTCTTGATTGTCATCAACTAAAGTCATGATAGGCATCTGTGTTGCTATTGACAACTGACCACAGAATTGACAAAGCTGATAGACCTCATCAACAATCCCAGTTGATGCTTCATTTGCTACTGCATCCACGTTGTTTGCAAAACCCTAAATTAAAAATTTAACAGACTGATGAAATCAAGTTATTTTGTTAAAAACCCATGTGAAAACCATTGAAAGTCTTGGTCTCAAGTTAAATGCAATTTCTCCATATTTCAACCTGTCATACCTCAACAGGTCTGTCATACCTCAACCAGTCAACCTGTCATAACTCAACCCGCCGGCATTGTACTTTCACAGTTGTATGAATGTAGGTCCATCTAATAATAATAAATTAACAATAATAATAATCTTTTCTTTATTGACTCCATTCTGACAAACGCAGTATGATTACATGAAAAAATCTTAATTAACATCAATCTTAACTACTAACAGAACAGACAGCCTGCAAAACAACAGTGCTAATGGCAGCATACAATGCACGTCTATCCTATGGGGGCTTCGGGAATCAAACCCAGCTCCGCTGATCTCCATGCCAGCGTGTTATCCATTGCGCCACCGAGCCCCGCCTGTCTGAAATTAATTTATTTATTTACTTAGTTAAGTTGAAATAACCAAGTAAGTAAAAAATGATGACTGAATAAACCCACAAGACGCATCTACCTGTAGCAACAACTGAAGCTGTGTTCCAACTGAAGTCACGCTGTTCTTCACTTTGTGGCATAGATCAGCAACTGCTTCAGACTCAACGTTGCTCAACGAGCAAAGCCAGACGGACGCAACTTTGGACAACGAATCAAAGTCAGACGATAGTTGAAAACAGAGCATCTGCGTCGGTAACGTTCTAACAAAATGCTCTAGAAATATTTAAAAAAATTACAAATGTACGTGGTTTTTCAGCAGAATTAAAACGGAAGAAAATCCAACAATTTTATTAAACAGATTTTTAAAAAACTACACATGACAAAGCCTTTAAGAGGACATAATGAAAAAACTTCAACCTTTGGCTCAGGCCCATTACAACAAGACAAAACACTGTGACCACTGAGACTTGTTTGGCAGGAAAGTTTGTTTTCTCAACATCAAATCAAGATGTAGAGAGATAGATGCATATTGATATTAAAGGACGCTATAGACTATTGCTTTTCAACAATATTTATCAACACCAGCACGAAAATCAAATGACATGTTATACCAAAATTCAGATTTCATAATGTTGCAAATGTTTATCGCAACTATACTTACAATGTTATTCTTGCATGTTTTAAACTGTTGTTAAGTATGAAAACATACAAGCATAACAATGCCATGTCATAATTTTTGATGCTTTCCATTGTACACACTCTTTATATTTTATTTTTGAAAGTATGATCAAAACAGTGACTCGTGTAATGATTCCATGCTCTGGTAATCAATTACTCACAGACTGGTTCCAGGCAACAGTTCAAGTAGGACAGATAACTAATTCCAAGTGACCTAATAATAAACTACCTGTCACTGTATAACACATAGATTAATTATCACTTTGAGTAGGACTGATCTAACTTAACCAATTCCAACTGACCTGAAATAAACACTGTCACTGTATAATCCATAAATTAAATATTACCTGAATCCTTTGATTCTGTTTCATAGCAGCGCCTTAGATCAGTGACCGATTGGAGAATTGATTGGCAGAGATGAAGGTATTTGTCAGCAAGAGTTTCCTTTGAAAGACCTGGTCACAAATCGCCAACAAGTGAAGTAAAATAAGTACAAGACATGCAGTGTCACTTAACCCCTTTAGCGTGTAATAAGCATTTTCATAACTCTCATACAGCATGGAATTAATTTCCAAAAACTGTTTTCATGGTATTGTTGTTATAGCTATACTAGGATTTTCTGAATATAATCCAATATTTTTTTAGTTTTATGGTCAACCCTCCAAAATTTTTTATATAAATTTCTCCCTCCAAAAAATTGCAACTTGAAACTGTAACTCTATTCACTATTCAGGCAGCTATGCACAGCTCGTGCAGAGTGCTACACAGCAAGTCCGTGCACCACATGTTAGCATGTCTTGCGTATTAAATAAATATCATTGGAAGCCACGAGGCAACTGCTGTTAAACGGATCTACACACAAAATGAGCGTAAACAGGTCGTCAATGTACCTACTTTTGAACCAGTCAACTGAATTCTTCAGTATCTGCTGACATAGTTCCATGACACAATGAGACGATGTCGTCGGTGGACTGCTACCAACCACAGACGCTGCACGAGCCGAGTCGGGTGAGTCAGCTACAAGCAGATATACCCAACCATTTGTCAGTATCCAAATCCACTGCATACAAAGCTACTTCAAGACTAGAATCCAGTGCAACACAAAATAACAGCCAGTGCAACACAAAATAACAGCTCATGCTGTTCAGCCTAATTTAACAAGAGTTTTACATATTGCCCCTTCTGGGTGCTAGTTTCTGATAAAACCCACATACCACATTGCTATGCTGAATTTGCTACACTAAACACATTCCACGATTTCAACATGGATTCAGTATGACGTCAAAACTCTGGCACCAATACCAACAAGAATCAACTGATGCTAAACACCTGATCAAAGAAAAACACCAATATAGTGTAAACAGGAGGCAAGACTTCTCACTTTGCCACAGATGCAATCACCTCAATATACATACAATGTGTCACCATAAGTTCTAGGCTTCTTTGTGCATTTATTACCGGCAATTTACAGAGTTGTTAAATGAGATTAGGTTCCCTGCTTTTCCAGTTTGATTATGATCCCTGACTTATCCTGGAATAATGTCCATCTTTCACTTACCACTGGAGAAGCTAAGATCAAAGGATCCTAGAGTGCTGTTCAAATCAGCTGTGATGCCAAATGAACTCTGTCTCCGAAGTCCTTTTTTCCTAAAGACAGTCACCAAAAAAACACAGATATATGCTCAATTACAGAAACAGAACATTTAAACAAAAATCAAAAATACCAAAGAACCGTTGAACATAATTAGCGTCAATAAAACAATCACCCTTCTAAAAGAGAGGTACTGCCGTAGCCTTTTAGGATTAGGATTGAAAAGCAGCTTCCTCGCAGTACCAGCATTTTGCTCTCAAGCCATGCAATTTCCAAGAAGTATATGAAGTAGTAAAACATTGTTCACACCATGTGAAAATAAAAATCCCGTCACATTAAGGAGCTGTAATGAATGTAAAGGTTGCAACATTTAGTTTGCTCAGCTTCTAACATTCCAACAACAAGAAAAAAAGTGTGTTGCAGCCAGAGGCAATTTTAAACATTTTTTAAAAGTAATAGTCACGTAAATCTTGGATTACATGTTTTCTGATAAGAAAGAAGTGGCAGCAATTCGTGATTCGCTTTCCCAGTTGTCGCTTGGATCAAAGAAAATGTCATTTGCAAGACCGTAATTCTCTTCTGGGTTCTAGAGAAGCAAAAAGATAAAGTTAAGATTCAAATGGCTCAAAATCTGAACAAACTGTAGCCAGCTTCCTGGATGCATGTACCGTACATTTGTACAATCAACAATAACGTATGTCAGGTAACATAAACAGAGTCCCATTTAATACGTCCCTAAGCAAGGAACTGTGTTGCCACACATCATCAAGGTACCTGTAAGATAAAAAGCTCATTTGTGCAACTTTTCAACTAAAATTATAGTCTTAATCATGCAAAACCACAGGAACAAGTAGATCATATATTACAGGCTGCAGACGTCACAACGTATTAGGTCTTAGATGTGCATTATTCACTTGTACAGACACTGTTTGTTAGTATTTGCACTTGTTATAGCGCCCCTTCAAGATCTCTACTCACAAGCGCTCCCGACTACAGCGCAGACACTGAATTCGAGTTTCACGCTGATGCGCTGAGCAATAGCACTAGTGGATGCCATAATGTAATTTCATCGATGCACAAAAACAGATAACTTTAACAGACAGCAGCCTAACCTGGTAGAGTTCTCTCATCTCTGACAATCTCTGTTCAAACTTCTCTAAAGTCCAGAAGGTGCTGACATTCAACTTTGTTCTAATGACCCTGATCAGAACTTGGTCCTTGCATTCCTCATACTTCAACTCGTGAATGAATTTCTAATGGAACAAAGCAAATCATCAATGCATGATCAAACTGTAAAGCAAATCATCAATGCATGATCAAACAAACAATGCATGATCAAACAAACAATGCATGATCAAACAAACAATGCATGATCAAACAAACAATGCATGATCAAACAAACAATGCATGATCAAACAAACAATGCATGATCAAGCAAACAATGCATGATCAAACAAACAATGCATGATCAAACAAACGACAAGTTAGCAAAGCTACTTAAAGTGCAGCAATCTGTCCATACATTCCACTCATAAACATCAATTATTCTATGCACATTTATACTTCTTGGAAGGAAATCATATGAACTTTGTAAATGCTCATCATTTCAGCAAACATTTTTTACAGTGGGCAATTAAAGATGCAGAATAGACACAACGTAAGGTAATGTAGTCCGTTATTTAGCACATGCTGTGAGCCTCTAATGACACACCAATGTTAAAGAGCTTGGTGTATGAATGGTAACTTTTATATTAGTACAGCAATCATGAAGTTCTAACCCAGTCATGTCCATCTGTAGATGTACAGCTTTTTCAGTTATAAAATACCAGTAAACAAAAGTACAAACTGATAGGGCTCTCTATAAAAACTTTGTGATGAGCCTTTTTAACAAATATTCAGTCCTAACACCTAACCAGAACAGCACCTTTGTAAGCTTCTAATATGATACAACCAGGTGTACACATTCGCAGATAAATATATCATGCAAATAGCAATACAAAGAAATTTCTTGCATGATGCAGTGTAGTGGTATTAGTGAAAATCTCACCGTATCCTTGTTCAGGAATTCGCTGATTTTATTCGCTTCTCGTAGCATAAGAAGCATCTGGTGCAGATTATTTGTAGACTTTGGAAAAAGTTGGCGTTTCTCAGCTCGTTCCAAGTTCTCCTTCTCTTTCTGGACCATTGAATTAAGCATCTGAATAAGATTTGAATTAAAGCTGGATGATGGCACCTGAAAGAATCAACAACTGTCAAAATAAAGGATCAGAACTCAACAACAAAATAGTAGCAGATTCATCACAGATTCGCCCCAGTACCATGGCAAATTGTTTGCAATTAAATGCACCAGTAAAAGAAAATTTAAAGTGTGGATCTACTTCACTTGAGGCAGTCCCAGACAACAATCTGAATTTTAAAAATCTAATCACCAGTCGGAATCAGAGGACAGACAGACAGCAGGGGAATGACCAACACAGAGAGCTTACCATGGCTCAAGAAACCTACTAAAGTCTGAAATTCTAATCAAATTAAAGGAAATACCTCTTCTCTTGATTTCAGTACCACCTTCTGTCCAACGTCCATAACAGAAAGTTGATGCTTCAAATACTAGACAAGAAAAAGAAAAAGCCACATCACCTAATTCAAATTACAGAGACTTTTGACGACAGATTCTCAACTTCATTTAATAAATGAACCTCAACAACACAGCTAAGTACAAGCACGACGGAAGATATTTAAATTCAAAAATTCTACCCAAAACGGTGAAGTTCAGAGTGATAACGTGCGACATTTTGGCCACATGACTACAAACCATTAATGTCTTGTTATATTCATAAAACACTAAAGCCCGATGAAAGACTCTAAAGTTTGTGTAATGTAAATGTCTAAATGCACAACATTGCATTCACAAGTGGAACTATATCATTACTTACTATTTCATAATAAACAGTGCTCTATTATTGATGAACTTCTAGACCTTACTTCCTTTTCTGCTTCCAGTCGGTCAATGCGTTCTTTCGCCTCCAATCGACTCTGAGCCGACTCCAGCTTCTCATGTCGCAGTCCATCGAGAATCCTCGTAAGCTCCGCCAGTCGGTCCTCGTATCGGTCGATGGCTGTGTTTGCCGTCTCCTGGGTCTTCGCCAGTTGCTTCTCCATTGACAGCTGAGTTTCCATCTTCTGCTCTTCAAGTCTCTTCATCTCCTCCTCGTGCTTCAACCTCACCTGCTCCAACTCAGCCTCCAACCTAAACAGAAGAGCAACAATAACAATAACTGCAACGTTGATGGGATATTGACAGGGTTGTTTAGGAATGAGATCAAGACCAAGACAAGAACATGCCAAGGCAAACTTAGTCTAAAGTAGATTTAAGTCAAACCATAACTACATAAATTGACATGTAATACGAGATCCACAATGTCCTTAAAATATAATTATACAAACATACCTTACAGAGAAAACCTGGATAAAATGAACATTGGGAATACTGTATTTTAAAAAAATTATGTCAATTGAAGTAAAAATTCAAGCTTACCGGGTATTCTGCTTCATTGCAAGTTCCTGCCGAGCAAATTCGAAATCTTTCAGCTGACAGTGGCTTAGCAAAGCACCATCTGAAGGATAAGTTGCCTGGTCCTTGGGAAGTTCAAGAGGATGGCTAAATCTGTGACAATCAAAACAAAGAAGGTTCTAAAAAAAAATTCAACTGAACAAAGGAGCAGAGACAGAAAGAAAGAGAGTGAGAGACAGGGAGATAGACAGAGACAGCAGCCTAATGAAGATAGTAAACAGAAAACAGGCAACTAAGTAAACATTTTCTCTCCTATTTGAAAGCTAAAGCAAATCACACAATGCAGAATAAGATGTGTAATATTGTGCATTTGGTGAGAGTTGAAAATCATAATCAAATTAATCAAAATTTTTAAAAACTTTGGTGCACCTGAAATAGTGATTTCCTCCTAGGACAACTCGATCTCCCTGCACAAACATTCACAAACATGTGCAATATGAAACAATGGAAAACTATTATTAGCCACTTGTATCTGTGCAGAATGCAACAGATTTACACAAAAGGTTGCTTCCAAGTAACATTCTTTTTTAAAACTGTCACAGTAGTACAGTATTCATATCCATTATCCATGTTCATTGTTCAGAACAAAAGATGAAGAGAGAAAAAAGGCATCAAAGTGTAGTCCCTGGCTGGGGATTAAAAAAATTATGTCATCTGCTTAAATATCGAGATCTGACAGACGCAAGTCTAAGTGTGGCCATAAAATTCAAACACAAAGCTATCTAATATTAAATCACCAAAACTGTAACCTAAACACAAATTCTTTATTTAAAAAAATAGAAATTAAGGTGCAACATGTATTTCTTTATTTCCACTGAGCTGGAATCATAACATTGCAAGCGTTGTCAAATAAAACTATCAAAAAAGATGGCACTATATAACAACATTGCAAATTTGAAGTGTATGTAACAAGTTCTATTTCAACAAATCATTACTTTACCATCTAAAGTTCTAAACATTGTATCTAAGAAGAGCTGACAGATAATACATTGCAAATACATTAATTAGCTTTCCATACCAATAGAATGCACATCAGAGCCGCAATTTCATTCAGAATGCAGCACTGCAGTCAATGTAGTAATTTTGCAAAGATGTTTTGTTGTTTTGTGTCACAATGTTTTATTGAAAGGTACATAAATATCTTGCAGTTTGCACTACAAACATTTGGTAATCACATTGAAAAGCTGGAGCAGAAGCACTTACATGGTGCAGAACGGTTGCCTCAGTGATCACAGTGCCATTAACGTATGTCACAGCCTTGCCGATGGGTGTAACTGTCACAACTGACTCATGATTTTGAAACATGCTGCAGAGCAAACATTTTGTCAAACAAACTATTATCTTCAACATCTTACCCTGGGAAGAACTTCAATAGTCAATGGATTACAGAATATGTCAGAGACCACCGTGTTCCTATTTCTAACCAACCTAGTTGATAGTCACTGTGTTAATAACTCGTGGGTACATGCCGGTACCATACTGGTTGGAAGTCAAACTCAAGTTTTTCAGATTAATCGATTAATTTTGTTAACCAGTACCAGACCAAGTATTTTACAATGACTCAGATTCATGCATACATACATATGTAACCAGAAGTAGAATAAATTTGCATAGGTATGCTGAAAAAATTATGAAGACAGACGCAAAGAGAAGCAACGTTGCTTACAGATGCCCAAAGAGGTATGTCAGTGCACAACAGAAATCAAACTGAAAAAAAACATTTCTGAAAAAATATTTGAGCTAACCAGTGATCATCTTCAATCAGTGGACCATTGAGCTGGATTTCATGACTGCAGTCGTCTTTTCTTCTGCCGACTGTTGTACTTCCATTCTGAAGAACGTACAGCAGAACTTCCGAAAGCTGTGGATCCTCGTTCAGGTTTACCAGGTTTGGCAATTTGTTGTCCAGTTTCAACGTCATTCGGGTTTTCTAAAGAATAAATATGCAAAAAAAGTCTTTAACCATCTGCTTCATGTTCTCATGCAAGAACAAGAGGCAGCCCTGCTACTCATAGTTTCATTACATAAACATTCTGTGGGTTGGTTGCACCTTCCAGCACAAACTTTATCGTCTAGTAATGATTTAAAGAATCGCACTAAGAACCCCAGCTTTTCATCACCTTTGATGGAACTATTTAACAGGGTCTGGAAAATCAGAAAACAATCGTTTGCCATTCAATGAATGATAAATAACTGTTTGATCGCCATACGAGTCCTTCATGTTCACATGATTTTCTATATGCACTCCAAATTGCCTGCTCCAAATTGTCCAGTAAACCCTTTGTATCTTCTTTCAAATATAACATTTTTCAGTTTAACTTTAAACTTTATGAAAGTAGCATTAACAATAATTGAATGTTGAATAAACCATAAAACCCTACTTCAAGTAGTTTAGCTTCCTCCAAAATTTTTTCTTCAGATTTCTGTATTCTTTCTTGCCAAGACCTGTTGCAAAGCAGCAACAGATGAAACACAAAACAAAAACCACAAATTTGAACATCTTGTGGGGAAAAAACTCTGAAAATACTGTAATATCCCACAGAAAATTCTGCAATTAATTAAAGTGCAGCTAACATTTATTGTAACAGAGACATATTACTAATGAACTATAATTTAAATGCAAGATGCAATAAAATTTACAAAATAGAAACTTACCATTTGAGTTCCGCCAGTTCTTTCTCCTTTCTCAACAGCTGTGCCCTCAGAAGATCAATCTCTTCTTTGTAACCATCATCGCTCATCAACCCAGCTCTGCCCTTCAGTTTGTCGATTTCTGCTCGCAGATCTACGCACATTCATTCATTTATTTATTCAGAGCATTTATGTAGCACCTCCACAAAATATTTACTCACAGGATCTCTCTGATCAACTCAGAACACAATAGAGAAGGTTCAGCTGTGGTTAAACAGCCTTCTGAAATACTCTGTTTCTGCACTCAATCCAAGCGGCCTTCAATCTGTCTGCATCCAATAGCCATGAAAAATATGCATAGCATTGTTCCAGAATTACCATGAAACCTTATTAACAGCTGAAATAACATTTTTGCATACATGTATGAGAAATAGGAATTAGTTACCATCGAACTAGTAAAAAGACTGACTTCCAAAGTAAATGACTCAATAAGTCAAGAAAACATTTTCAAGAACACTGATGAGAAACTCACAAAATATAATATAACTTGCAAGCAGAAAGCACATTATACGTGTTAGTTAATTTTCAGAAAAATAACTGGAAATCGCATAAAAGTTAAGGCATCAAATCGCATATTTTACAACTTGCACTTATTCTTGGAAGTCAATACATTTGCCACACAGAAGCAAAAATTTATTTAAAGATTAAGAATTTTTAAATAAAATAAAATAAGTTTTGATGCAGATAGCATTAAAGTTCTATCATTAACAAGTCACTCAAGAAAGAAATATTTTAAAATACTGTATATAATGTCCTTTACAACTTGCCTCGAACAAGTTTGGCATTTGGATCTTCATTGACTCTTGCTGTGTTGATAATATATCTGGCTTGTCTGGCGTATCTCAGGGTACTCAAAGTCTCCTCTTCTTGGCTGCTAGATGGACTAATAGTAGCCAACATGGCAGTCTTTGAATTTCCACCCAAGCTTTCTTTCAATAACCTTTAATCAGTGGCAAAATAAAGTAACCATTTACATTACATACCATGCATAAGAGCATCTGATCAATGGCAGCTAAATTTGCATCATGACCCAAAAAAGATCAAATTACTTATCATTGTCATATTGATATTATCAAGTCCTATAAAAGTGCAGAATATATTCATTGCTGTCACCACTACCCAATTTCACAAGCAAATCAAACAACGAACAGACCAACAACCACCAACTCAGGCACTCCAGGACCATCCACAGCTAAGAGTTCTTTTAGAGAGGTAAAAAATGCAAGTGAAGAGTTCCAATGCATAAGTAAGATGGAGTTCCAAAGTTTGACGACTTAGACAAGTATAGATGGTCGGCCAATGACCGAGAAGGCTTGACATCGCATCATAGAAGAGCGTGAAAAATGGAAAATCAGGTCACCGCAGGCCGAAGATGGAAGGTTGCCTGGTTAATAAATGTCTAACCCTTTAATGTCGAGCATGTGCTAAAATTGCACGAGAAAACATTGCAGCTCGCTGTCAAAGGGTTAATAAAAGACTTTGGCATTAACATACCCGGTAATATGTGGCATTTGCAAAACAGTATGTAGTCAAATGATGAGATCTATACAAAGTCAATGCTCACGTTCTTAGCACTTTCCAGTTGTGCATTTTTTCCACCAGCATCACATAGATTCAACACTACATTTAACAAAGTCTAAGACAGATGCACCTATGGTAATTATGGAATGTTACTGATGTCGAATGCATGCACTTATGCCTAATAGTGTCAAATGGTTTAGTCAGATAACCTAATTAAAACAATTACTGAGTTCACACATAAAGTATAGAGCGATGCATAAAAGATTAGAAAGAAATCATATATGTGATGCACTACACACCACGTCAAAACCGATTCTCGATAAGGTATGTAAAGCTTCTTCTTCTTGTTGAAATGAAGTGAATTTTCTGAGAGATTTGAGATGACCTTTCCTAAGGTCATGAGTGATCGATTGATACTTGCTCCTTCCTGTCACAAAACATCAAAAGCTTTTAAACCGTTTCAGTCTATATAAAATAAATTCAATTCCATTATCTCTGAGGCATTGTCTTCAATGTCAAGATTCTAGAGCAACCACAGAACCATAAGCAAAATTATTGAAATTCTGATTGCTTGAATTAAGATGCATATCTCGTGGTTAAATAAAAATAATCAAACAAAACAGTATCTACAAAAGATAGAGTAAAAGTGGAGGCATTTGCTTAGAATTGGCATATTTTCAAATTTACAGAGTACTCGGGTGTAAAGAGGTGACTTCTCATTGATGAAATTGAATCGTGTGCATAGCTTCCATGGTCTATCAAAAAAGAACAACTCAATGGAATCAACAGGAAAAAACCATGTTCAAGCTGTACCAACCTGAGATATTGCAGACTGTTTTAGTCAATCACTTTGTCCACGTAAAATGTTATCAATCAAAATATATTATAGCTCAGACCAAAAAGAATTATTTCGGATGAACACAACTTGAAACTCAATTACATTCATAGTGAAAACACCTAGTATCAGGTTTTCAGAACTGTTTACCCTGAGTCTGTCACCAGAAGTCTTGGCTTGTGACTGTCTCTCACTTCCTGCCAGGTCAACTAGGTTGATACGACTCGTCATGCTGTGCTCGATGCACTCTCCTTCTATGGTGTCTGTCTACAATTTAACACATTTCTCAAATGAAATTGAGATGGAGGAGCTTGAATTCACTGCATTTGCCAAACCACCCCTGCATTTTTTTTATCAAACTTTGACAGGGCAAACATAACATAAAGGATGAAGAACAATTATATTTGAAGAAAACTCCTGTCTCAGTGACAGCAGAAGTGAATAAAGGCAGAGTATGATTACCTGATTCACGCAAGCCTATTGAGAGTGCATGAATTCAGAAGTTGGATGACAGATTGAATATGACCACTGGGATATATGATTTACATACATACTCTCTCAAGTCAATTTAAGGATAAGCAAAAAAAGTAAAGAGCATAAAATCTCATGTCTGCATTCTTCTGAAGACCGTTTGATAATCACATTCACTAACCCTTGTCTGTGTGAGCAGGAGTGTGAACACCGAGTGTGATCTGCTACTGGTGTCATTGATGCCAGTTGCAGCAGTTGCTCGTCTCTGGTTGCCAATGGTGATCCAGGTGCTCACATCATCAAATGATTTCACAACATAAGATGAAAGGCCTTCTACATATGGTCCGATCACTGGATGCTCTCGAACTTTCAGCTGCAACAGAATATGAAAAAGACATCAGCAGTTTGCTTAACATCGAACAGGCAACGTCAACTGGAATTATGATCAGTTCTATCTATCCGTCCATCCGTCCATCCGTCCACCCGTCCGCTCGCCCGCCCACCCACCCACCCATCCATCCATCCATCCACCCATCCATTTATCATCTATGTAATTTATATAGCACCCTTTCAAGGAATCTACTCAGATTCATAGGAATCTTGAGTGTAACATGTTTTCAAAGGCTCATTTAAAAGCATGGATCCAATGGGATTTAACATTATAATGGTACATACATGTATACTGATCAGGATAAGCAAACAACACAATAATCAACTAGAAATGACATCACTTACATTTGCTTTCTTGTTAGATTTCTCTTTTGTTGAAGCACTCAGAAGGTCGTGAATCTTCTCATTGTAAATTTCAAAGAAGCTAATCTCAACATTCAGTTTCACCTGTAAAAGTCAACAAATCAATCTCTAACCATCACCTCTGTCAGCACGCTTCTAACATAACATGTACACTGTACAGTAATGCATGATCATGAAAAGCAGAGGTAAGCTATAATCAATTCTGAAATAAAAAAGACTGCATAATCTAAATGCTCAATTAATATCACAAAGCAAAAACAGACGTGGTCATGTATTACCACAGAATGCGCGACTCTTGTTGGATTAGCATGCATGCATGACATGATATAAAAAGACTAAGAACTATCAACACTTACAGTGCAGCTGGTGTCAGCATCAATTCGATTGAATAAATCCTCACAAAATCTGGGAACAATTCCAACTTCAGGGCCATGTCCTGTTATGCTACAACAGAAACACTCATATGAAAGAACAAAGACCAGAAAAACACTACTATATTCTAGTTAAAGGCACAAAGAGTCAGAGCAACCAACGAGCATGTGCAAATATGTCTGAACCTGAAGAGTGAGCAAAGACAATAGATAAATTGGTCAGCTGATCCGTGTGTATTACTTAATAAAATCAGACACGTTTTAGACTTTAGCAAGCAAGTACAATGAATGGAGTATAGAAAAATGTGAACAAAGGCACATCAGATTCCATGTTCATATATAAATTTGAAAACAGGGATGCCTTAGAGCTTAGTCAATTAATATTTGACTAGAGAAGCATATATTGTTTCAGTGAGAATGCCAAGTCAAAGACAAACAAGAAGAGCATCCATGTATCACTTGTAAGTTTTCTCAACAAGAATCAGAAAAACAGATCTGCAAAATTCATTGGCCATGCACAGTTCCTCCAACATAATCCCTTTACCTGTAACTTTTTCCGCTTCCCGTCTGGCCATAAGCAAACAGACATGTGTTGTATCCCTCAAAAACTTTATTCAGCAGAGGTTTTGCCAGTGCCTGGTAAACCTGAACCTGGTCAGCATAGTTGGGACTGGTTGGGTCAAATGACGAGAACGAGTAGTCATAGGTAAATCGGTAGACATCCCCTTTGCTCAAAGTCACAATAGTCTCATTGCCCTCCATTGAAACAACACACTGGACATCAGGCTCATTTGTTTCCCTGCCAAAAGAAAATCAGTTTCTATACAGCAGCAATTTTTTTAGCTGTTTATCAAAAAGATAGTACGATGTCAGTATCACACATTCTATCACTGGTCAAATGTTAACATTCTGACATTTTAAAATTACTGCTTCCCTGCTATGAAATAGATTGTTTAGTGTTTACACCGAAATTGTTATCAATATTTACGTTCCATTATCTCAACTCATAATTATTTAATTTTGATCATAATTGCAAATCATTTAACAAACAGACAAAATCAACTTGCAGATCACTTGTGCCTGTTACTAGACAGTTAGCAATGTTCAGCAGTCTAGTAGAGCACAATAAGCAGATGCATACCTTGAAGTAAATGGTCGTACTCTAACAGCAACAACAATTCCTGAACTGTCCTCCAAACATGTTTCGAGAATGTCGCCACTGCTTCCACATTTCATCCTGGTCTGCAGCTTCGGTGATTCGAAGGCAACAACGCCAAAGCACTCTGGCGTAGAAAACTCCGTTGTGTAGCGTCTCCCCATCAATGGAAGGGCCATCTTCGGAGTCAAGGTTAAAGGCAGCCCAGCGAATGGAGGATCATCTGACTTACGTCTCAGAGTGCCTCGAGTAGCAGCAGACTGCGTGCCGTGTTTACGCTCTGAGTTGCATACATCAGCTGAAAGCAAATTCCTTGAAGGTCGCCTGATTTGTAAGCCATCTGAACCATCTTTATCCTTTGGCCTCTGTCCAGCCAGATGTTCTGTTGAACCTGGACAACTCTGAGAAGCCTTGCGCCTTGTTTCCATGACAGCGCAGACTTTCTTCAACAAATAATAGCAACATTTATTGGGAAATTCATCAACGCATTATAATTGATTCTGAACAAAACAATGTCTTTTAAAATCTGTAGGGGACTACATGCTGTTGGCATTAATTTGGTTAAACTAATTTATAGCCTAAGAGAAGTTTAACATTATGCGAAACTGCACAATCGGGGACCGCTATTAATAGATCTCACGTAAGATTTTCAATGTTTAGAAGGAGTGACTAAACTAACCCTAATTCTAACCCTAACCAACCCTCACGACGCCTAACCTGAGCCCTTACCGACCCTCACGACGCCTAACCTGAGCCCTAACCGACCCTCACGACGCCTAACCTGAGCCCTAATCGACCCTCACGACGCCTAAAATCTATTAATAGCGGTCCCCGATTGTGCAGTTTCGCCTGTATAGGGCCTATTATAGTGTATACATGGTATTATCTTCTTCAATCAAAACAAGGACAAGTTGAGGCTTGGTCGATTATAGACTAACCAAAGGCACTGACCAACCTTTAGTCAAATAATACACCACACACAAAAGTTGTCAAGCTGATACGAACAAATGTTTTTAGATACTTTAATTTTAGCATAAATATAAAAATCCGATGCCAGACAAATTTGAAAACGGTGATTCCGCCGTAGCCAAGATGTATGCGCCGTTTCGAACTCCGCCGCCTCATCATTTCGTTAGGATCCGTGAATAAGTAAGTAGAGATTGGAAGTTCCTTGTTGCTAAAGTTCAATGGCTTGGTATTATCACAGTATAAATAATTACCAGTAGGTCTACCCAGATGGCTGCCTGTTGCCCTTTCTTTGGTCATGTGGTTAGCCGCCATCTTGGTAGCAATAAACCAGCATTTGCATCGAATATTGCTATTAATAGTACACCATAACATTTCTTTTTGTAAAATAAGCCAGAGTGAGAGTTGAGTTGCTGGGGACCATTTTTTAAAATATATTATTATTATAGCTTTAATTATTTGTTATTTCCAGCATGTTGCGACTTTTTCCGCGTAGTACATTGCAGTTCTTTTAATGCAACCCGGCTTCGAGATTAAGCCGTATAGTAAAAATGCCATTGATTTAATGCCTTCAATTTTCTCTAATAAAATGAGTTAGCAGGAAATCTCAGAGGCTCGGGCTCACTTTTTGGATATATTATTATCTTATCTTTCATTATTTGTTATTTCCAGCTTGTAGCAAATTTTTTCCGGGCAGTACATTGCAGTTCTTTTAATGAATCCCGACTAATATGGCGGCTGCCGGAAACCGAAATTTGTAGTTTGTACCATAGAATTGAAAGTAACTGTAATTTGCTTATGGAGTTTATTGCTGCGAAAATGGCGGATGACAGTGGGTGGGGCTTTAAATCTCGTCACTTATTCTGACGACTGCGAGATCCGAAATCGACGTACTGTTAATTATTTATACTGTGGTATTATTTATACCGTAGATGTAGTTTTTGCACAAACATTTTGAGCAATTTATTAGTTATCGGCCTGCAGCATACACCCACTGGATCAGTTTATAGGCAACTTTACTTTATTTAATTAGTCAATTTTAATCAATTAAAAGCTACAGCAGAACCCAAATCTGCTGAAATGTATGGATGTTTAGCTTATTAGGACTGGAAATTCTGGTCCTAACTGTAACAGTAACTGTTGTCTTTTTGGCCAACAGAGTAGTTACTATTGTCAGAAAAACTCAAATTTAGAGAGATAAATAGAGTATACCTCGAAGTTCAATCTGAGTCATAAATAGTTTATCATAACCAGGGCCGGCCCTAGCTATAGGCAAAGTAGGCAGTTGCCTAGGGCGCCGCAGCCTTTGGGGGGCGCCGCGGCACCGGCGAATTTTTTTACACTATATTGTTTTAAACTCAAGACTTTTGCTAATGGAAAGAATTTAAAACAATGTCTTCGAGGAAGGGGCAGTAACTGAGGCAGGACCGACCTTAGGCATGGGCAAAGCAGGCAGTTGCATGAGGCGCCAAGTTCTAAGGGCGCCATTTCCATCAAAGAGGGCGCCATTTCAACAATAGTTTATTTTAATATTTTTGTAAACTTATAGCATTCTCCACAAAATTGAATATTATCCAGCCTTCAGTGTACTAATAAAGAAATTAGAAGTAATTACTCAGTTGAGCGTACAGGGCCCTAGTTAGGGGGATGTTTTGGGTGTTTGAACACCCCCGAAATGAAATAATGTAAAAATGAAATAATTATGCATTTGCTAGCACATGACAGTGTGTAATGTAGGCCTCATTGTGAGCAGAAAATAGTCGAAAATCGCGGAAAAAATGTTTTTAGACGTCAGAAAATTCTACGACTAACAAAAAAGTCATCCGAAAATTTCGCCCAAAAAGTCGACCGCAGCGACGTGTACGCACCTCAAAATTCACGGTCAACTGGTCAAGAAAACATCCCCCGAAATAAAATCCTGGCTACGGCCTTGTGAGCGTAAACCGGCGCTGGCTAATTCATCTTTAGATTCTGACGTGGGCTGAACAAATGAGTGGGAATCTAAGGGCGCCAAATGCAGGCCTATGCCTGGGGCGCCAAATGTACGTGTGCCTTGCCTAGGGCGCCATTTGGGCTAAGGCCGGCCCTGATCATAACTCAGATAATGAGTTCTTTGTGGACCAATAAAAATTGATTGATTGGATGTGGATTGGCTGAAAGATTGATTGATTGATTGTTCGAATGATCAATTCATTGATTGGCTGGTTGACTGAATGATTATTGATCGATTGGCTGGTTGGTTGGTTGGTTGGTTGATTGATTGATTGATTGATTGATTGATTGATTGATTGATTGATTGATTGATTGATTGATTGATTGACTGGGCACAGACGTCAGGACTGGTATGACCACTAGCCAACCAGAGCTGATGTTACATGGTAAGCTAGCTGCAACCAATGAGTAGTTTTCTTAGAAACGCCACCGTCTTTCACTCGGGCGGAACCCAATAACATGCCTCAGAACTTGTCCTGACGTCATCCGTTTCACGTGTTGTGTTTCGTTTGGGTGGTTCGGATCAGAGCGAAAGGAACTTCGAACGTTTCGGATAATTATGTAAGGCGAAAAATGAGAGATAATTTCTAAACCTACTCGAATTTACGGATTACTTCACTTTTCCGAATGCCAGAATCATTTCAAGGCATGCAATGTAGCCTATTTTACAATTAGTAATTGTGATAAAAATAATGATAGGTAAATGTTCGGGCAGGTAAGCAAAGAGTTAATTAGATGTGTGACTTCAATATTATTGGTTGTGTTCCTGTGTACAGTGTAGCTATTCTATATATATATATATATATGTATGTATCAGTGATACCGCTCCTTGGCTTTTTTCCCAAGATCTTGGCTTTTTCAATCGCATCTTGGGATCTTGGCTTTTTTTCAAAGGACCTTGGCTTTTTTACTTGGCTTTTTTTCTAACAACTAAATAACAATAATCTTAGCAATAATCCACTAAATAACAATAATTTAAGCAATAATCCACTAAATAGCAATAACCTTAGCAGTACTAAAACTATGGCTACATCTACTGACTAGTATTTATTCGAGATTTTATTTTTCTCTGAACTGTTTGCTCTCTGCATATTAGTTATTTGTGACGTCACGTGCAATTTCGCGAGATTCCGCGCAAAATCGCAAATCACTTGATAAAGATAAATGATAAGTTCATCACAGATACTTATATTAATAACAATAGACAATTTTAAACATTTATTAGGCCTAATCTTAGCAATGCAAAAAAGGTCAGCTTTCACAAGATCACACAAAAGCCCCCAAAATTACTGAATTCAAGAAAACAACAATTAAAGTGAAGATGACGTTTATTTCACAAAACTAGCGCACTATGTTCCAAAATGTTGCTGTATGTTAGAAAATCAGCGAGCAAAACCAATTGTTAACAATTTAGCATACATTAATTTCAGGATTAATTATACATAATTTCATAAACATCACAATTTTTCGGATAAAATAGCTTTTGTTGAAATAAAATAGGTGACATGGTCCATTATTAGCAACTTGGCTTTTCTTGGCTTTTTTTAAGACCTCATCTTGGCTTTTCTTAAATTTTGGAGCGGTATCACTGATATGTATATATGTATATATGTATATATATAATATTATATAGATTGACTTTTATGAACTTTGGGACGACATAATGTTTATTTAATATGTAAAACCTGCTCATACTCGTGGAGCAATTGATGTTAATAAGCATAATACGTATGTAAGATTCTGTGCATGTTTTATGTGTTAAAACTTCACCAGAGCGCCGGACGCGCTACAAAGGTGTATTTATGTTTATATTTGCCTGGAGTTGTGTACAATGCTATTGTATATATATATATATATATATATATATATATATATATATATATGTATGTATCATGCATATCAGCATATACGTACTCACATAATGGGTCTATGTATCTGCATGGCCATGCAGGGTCGTTCATGAGTCTCACAAGGGCATTAAACATAATGGTTATCTGGCAGAGGTAAAAATTAGTTTAACAATTGTTTCTTGAGCTATCTGTAGCCTAAGGGAATAGTACTGGAGGACTGTTGCAGAAGTAGCCTGCGGTTCAGTGAACAAGATAATAATCATAATACCGGGTACCATAAAATTATGTGCATTGTAAAGTCACATTATTGTGTTGTAGAAAAGGTTGTGTAGTTGGTGAATTGTGTCTTATATTATGACTACTATACATTAGTATTTTCTAATGATAACCTGTTATACTGTTCTATCTTTGATAGAACAGTATTAACAGACTGATTCAATGGTATGTAGCGCTTTCAAAGGTTGAAGCCATGCTCATGCCAAACATTCATTGCTGGCTGTTGATGGCACGAAAGATGTGTAACCACTGAAAAACTGCAGTTGTCTGTTACTAAAGTTGTACTTGCTTGTTTCAGACAGACGTCATGTCAGCCATGTGCCTTCGGTTTGATTTACTGTCTGAGAAACTGCATAAGTGTTGCTTGAGGGCATGCAGACATAATTAGCAGTTGCTGGATGTACTTCTCTGTCAAAGAATAATAGATCTAAGTCGGGCAATGGCCTTGTGTTTGGCCAATGAAGACCTGTTGCTGTTCATGAAGTTATGCTGAAAGAGCGTTGCACAGCACAAGCCGTTCACATTTGAACACTTCTGAAGGGCCTGATGCAGGGCCCTTGTTGCCCCAGTTCTAGTGAAAGTTCTTCAAAAGTGAGGTGCGTCCTTGTGGGTGATGGAACTGTGGGAAAGTCGTCTCTCATCGTAAGCTATACAACAAGCGGGTTTCCTGCGGAGTATGTTCCCACAGCCTACGACAACTACAATGGTAAGTCATTCATTCAACGTTTCACATTCGATGCACAGGTGAATGGCATTTATTTCGAATGGCTTTTCTACCTTGGTGTACCATCTAAGGCTCAGAAGGCTGAGGTCTGGGAATCATTATTTTTGCAGGCTGTCTGTTCTGTTAGTACGGTATATATATTTAAATTTTTCTATCTAGGTCCATCAAGTTTTTTAACCTGCAACCGGAAACACATATCTTTAGTTTTTGGCTTCGTGATTGGGCATGATGTATATATGAATCCATAGGGAGCTAGTCATCAACCAATAACATGTGACTTGTGGAATTCTAAGTACAGTAGTACAAGATTTGTTTATGCATGGCCAGTAATGTGTGAAACATTGCTTTGTACTTAAAATCAAGCCTTATTTACCAGAGTCATTGGTATTTAGCAGCGTTTAAGTTAATTGATTAATTGCATTATATCGATTCGATATAGCTAATATGAATGTTAAGTGTTTGTGGACGATGCAAAGATTTTAGAGCAAAGTAGACTCTAAAAAAATTTCTTGCCCGACCAGAAACTTGTATAGTTATGTGAAAACAAGTTGGTAGACAGCTATGCTGCAAAGAGTGATCAACAGATATATTTTGATGTTTTGGACATCCATTGTTGATGCATTCGAATGCACTTGTACGTGTAGTGGTTAGGTTAGTACTTCAATATTTTTCATATTTTCATTTTAATTTATGTGAATGTGTCTTTATAGTGCGGTAATTGATTTAATTTGTCAAATATAATAACATGTACCGGTATATCATTTGCTGACTATGCAGCTCCATTAAAGCATGTCGACGTCTGACAATATTTATGTATGGCGTGTAGACTGTATGCATACATTAGGACTCCTATCTCACTATTATTAATTTCAAAATTCTTCATTAATGTCAGCCACTTTGTGTAAACTTGTCTGACATGTAACCCCCAAAATACGGACCATATTATACAGTACTTTCCCCATTTCTCTACACATTACACATTATATACAGAACAGTACTGTTGGAACATGCAAACCCTTCAGACCGTAATGTAATTATCGGACTTGCCAGAGTCGACATATTTTGTAGATAAGCCATACATTGTAGGTTGGAGAATTCATACATAATTAGGCATAGAAAAAAATTGTTGTGTTTCCGGTAACCCAACCGACTTATTTTTATGGCCGCGACTCAAAAATTTTTGTAAAAAATTTTTATTAAAAAAATTTGTTTTTTCCAAAAAAACTTTTTTCAAAAAAAATTAATTCTTTTTTTAAAATATTTTTTAAAACATTTGTATTGACATAACATAAGAGACGTCAACAAAATGAAATTAATAAGACTGTTTCTAGAGTAGTTTTAGGTGCAGACAGTCGGGAAATAGGCAGTTTATACTTGCTTAGAACACGTACTTTGTCTCAGCGTGCAAAAAAGACTAGTGGGGTATACTTTTTCGGATAGTCAGTATTAGTCACTGCATAAAAATATTTTACAAAATAAAAATATTTTCCGACCTACCTACCCAATTTTTTTTAGCTCTGTTACCGGAAACACAACATTTTTTTAGGCCTTATGAAGGAAGTTTAGTACTTGTTCAACTTTACCACGAAATGTGTAGCACCAAACTTCTATTGCAAAAATTATTTTATCTGATCTGATCTAATCTAATAAAACATTTGTAAAGCGCTTCTCACAGCAGAGCTATTATATTCAGAAGCGCTCTCAGCATGACAGGCCCAAGAAAAAAAGAAATGTCTTCAGGCACCGAAAAGATGCAGGTGAATTTCCTACATGCCATGAATTCCAGAGGGAAAGTGATAGGACCAACAATAGCAAAAGCCCGATGCTGGGTTAATGAGGTTCTTGATCTAGGTACAAATAGATCAAGGCAGTCAGCAGAATGAAGAGGGCGAGAAGATCTTGCAGAAAGAGGCGATATAGCTAATGTGAATGTTAAGTGTTTGTGATCAATGCAAAGATTTTAGAGCAAAGTAGACTCTCAACAATGTTTTGCCCAACTAGAAACTTGTACAGTTATGTGAAAACAACTTGGTCGACAGCTATGCTGCAAAGAGTGATCAGCAGATATATTTTGATGTTTTGGACACCCTATGTTGATGCATTCAAATGTACTTGTAGTGGTTAGGTTAGTACTTCAACATTTTTCATGTTTTCACTTTAATTTATGTGGATGTGTCTTTATAGTGCGGTAATTGATTTCATTTGTCAAAATATAAAAACATGTATAATGTATATCATTTGCTGACTATGCAACTCCATTATTAAAGCATGTCGACCATTTGACAATATTTATATCTGGCGTGTAGACTGTATGCATAGCCTACATTAGGACACCTATCTCACTATTATTAATTTCAAAATTCTTCATTAATGTCAGCCACTTTGTGTAAACTTGTCTGACATGTAACCCCCAAAATACGGACCATATTATACGGTACTTTCCCCATTTCTCTACACATTACACATTATATACAGAACAGTTGGAACATGCAAACCCTTCAGACCGTAATGTAATTATCGAACTTGCCAGAGTCGACATATTTTGTAGATAAGCCATACATTGTAGGTTTAGAATTCATACATATAAAGGAAGTTTAGTACTTGTTCAACTTTACCACAAAATGTGTAGCACTAAACTTCTATTGCAAAAATTCTTTTATCCAATCTAATCTAATAAAATATTTGTATAGCACTTCTCACAGCAGAGCTATTCAGAAGCACTCTCAGCATGACAGGCCCAAGAAAAAAAGAAATGTCTTCAGGCACCAAAAAGAAGCAGGTGAATTTCCTACATGCCATGAATTCCAGAGGGAAAGTGATAGGACCAACAATAGCAAAAGCCTGATGCTGGGTTAATGAGGTTCTTGATCTAGGTACAAATAGATCAAGGCGGTCAGCAGAATGAAGAGGGCAAGAAGATCTAGCAGAAAGAGGCTTGCACATTAAGTCGCAGAGGTATTTAGGTGCTAAGCCCTGCAGGGACTTAGTAACTTGGAGCAAGACCTTGTATCTGATTCAGGCAAATATCGGAAGCCAAGTGAAGGTCATGAGTCATGTATATGGAGATGTGCGAGTATCGAGGAAGTCGTGCGATAATTAAAGCAATTATTTACTTTTTATTTTTATTATTACTTTTTATCTCATACATGTAGCTCTGGCAATGTCACTAACTTCGGAGCACAACAATTAAAGTTTGAAATACGTTGATCTGATTGAATGAAATGAAAATTTAATTTATGGTGCATATATTAAGCAAATAGGTCGTCATTGCCACAATTCCTGACATCAGCCATATATTTTGGATGGATGAACATTTGATATCCGTTTGTTTAAGTCAGTTGTCTTGCTTATTGCTTTTCTCAAGCTCAAATTAAGTCTGAAATATTGTGTTTTTATTTATCTAGTTTACCTTTTGGTCTTCCTTTTTGTCTTCAAATGTTTTGTGTAGTTTTAATTGTCTCATAGGATTTGGTCGTCTGACGTGCTATCCACTCAGCCCTAAACCTTCAGAGTTTTCGCTTAACATATGTAGCCTACAACAACTTTTTGTATTATGGAGGTTCAAAATATCTTCTTATCATGCGAAACCTCTATCAGTAATCGTAATATTTTGCACTTTTGGATTTCTTGATCACCCCAGGGAGCTAATATGGAATGTGCATCAACTTATCTGTAAGCACTTGCCATAGTTAAAAAATGAAATCGTTGTTGTGGTTATGTTTGGAGCGTGTGTCGTGTGTGCTGTGCTGTGTGCACGTGCGTGCGTGTGTGTGTGTGCCTCCATGTGTGCAGGCGTGCACAACTGCACATGTGTATTAGGCTAGGAATTTATTTTTATTGAAGTTATCACTGATCTGACGGATATATGAATCCAATTTACATTCTGGTAAGGAACACTGAGTGCTATATGAATTCGTTTAGAGTTGGCCTACTAGCTGCTTATGCATTGCCTTGATCTGGAACCCTGTCTGTAGTCAGTTAGCCTTTAATTATTGCCACAGTTTTTGTGATTTGACTTCACTTGGAGGCGTTTGAAATTCGTCTTGGCTGTTGTGGGCCATTTATAATTGAATTTCAGTGCAATTTATTTGGTTGTGGTATGAGACCTGTTAGAGTTATTCAGTTGGCTGTACACTTTCTGTTGTAGTCTTGGTGACAGTGAACAGAGAACCAGTGCAACTTCAACTTTGTGACACAGCAGGACAGGTCAGCCTAAATCAAATCTAATCTTCACTGGTGCAATATAATCAAAATTTCAATAGTATGCCACCAAATACCAAAGCATTCTGTCTGCTCATACTTGGCCACAGTAAAACACAAAAACTGATGTAAAAAAAGACAATTACTTCAATATTTGTGCCAACAACAATAACCCTATCAATAAGACAGATCTCTGCAATCAATTAATATCAAGTAACAGAACAAAAACCGTTTTGGAATATATGGCTAATTAGATAGTTAGATCCATCTCTTGCCTGTTCCTTGCTGCAGATCAATAGGGGTGTTCTTTTCTGTTAGGGGTAGTGCCACTGAGTAATTGCTTGAATTAGTGCTAGGTGCATGTTTATTAGTGTTTTAAACTTTACAAGGACAATTCGTTCCATAACATTATATGGGATCTAAATATAGATGGAGTTCGTCGGTTCATCTGTCAGTGATCTCCTAGCAATGCTTGGAAGATGAAAGCATGATTTAGCAGAGGCACTCACTTAACCTTCTACCTCAAAGAAAGTGGAAGCTAAGTGATGGCAAACGTTGGCTCATGATCAAATTCCTGGTAGTTACAATTGCTAACTTATATGTGTGAGCCAGCCGATACTGTACTTGCATAAATTATTATTTATTATACACATAATATATATTTGTGTATATATGTGTATATACAGGGTGGCGCAGAAAAAACCGGACTATTAGTAATTATTGCCTTAAACTATCATTAGACTGCAGAAATGACACAGAAAAATGGCATTGGTTTGGCATTTAATATAGCCTAACATTGAATGAACTGCAAAATTTCAGAGTTTTCTGAATGCGTCAGAAATTTAAGTCAAAGTGATGTCCTCCGTTTGCTGCTATAACCAATGATAATCCCTTGCGAAACTGTCCAATAGCCCGGTTGATAGTGTGCTCGCTGATTTCGTCCCAGCATGCGGTCGGAACTTCTTTCAAATGTTCAATATCTCGAATTCTCTGCCTGTAGACAAACTGCTGAAGAATTCTCCAGATCGAATAGTCTACGGGATTCAAGTCCGGACTGTTCGGTGGCCAATTTTCTGGTTCAATAAAGTCTGGAACGTGAGCAGTGAGAAAAGCAACTGTTTTTCGTGAACGATGAGCAGGTGCTCCATCCTGCTGGAAAGTGAAATTGTCACCAGAGTGACCTATTATGTCTGGCAGTAATCCTTGATGTAGGACGACGTCACAGTAATATAATTACTTTGATTATTCAAGAGATGCAATTGCAAAAACTAATAGTCCGGTTTTTTCTGCGCCACCCTGTATATATAACTTGTATATGTGATGCATTTGTATATACAGGGTGCGCCAAAAAAAAATAACCCCCCTAAGATTTTTGCCAATATCTTGACCAAAAGTGAGAATTTTGAAATGAAACTTTACAGTCTTAAAGACAATTCATATTTACACATGATGGCCAGATTTCATAAAAATATTTTAAACAGAACAAAAGTTATGCCACTTTTAGTGAGGCCACCCACCGTTTTTTGACGATTCAAAAACGCGACGCAACAAAAAGAAATAAAATCCAATCTAATTATTCTGGCCAATATCTTGGCCAAAAGTAAGAATATCGAAATGAAATTTTACAGGCTTGAAGACAATTCATATCTGCATATGATGGTCAAATTTCATCAAAATATTTCTAAAACAACAAAAGTTATACCACGTTTAGTGAGGCCACCCCCCAATTTTTGACAATTTAAAGATGTAACGCAGCAAAAACACGATTTTATTAAGTCTCATCTCAAATAATTATTATCAAATAGCCTTGATTTGACCGATGATCATTATTATTACTATTTAAAAAAGAAACAGGTACCAGCGTAGCTGCACGTCACTGAGAAGTCGCTTAGCAAGATGACAATCAAATTGGCAAATAAGGAATAATAAAGAATCTGTCGGATTAATCAACAGGTCCATCAAGAACTTTGCCAAGAGACTCAAAAGATGTGTTGGCACTGGTGGTGGGCACATCGAACACAAGTTGTGAAGCATTACCAAGTTCATTTGACAAAGTTATTTGAGATGAGACTTAATAAAATTGTGTTTTTGTTACTTTTTGTTGCGTTTCGCCTTTGAATCGTCAAAAAACGGTGGGTGGTCTCACTAAAAGTAGCATAACTTTTGTTCTGCTTGAGATATTGTGAAGAAATTTGGCCACCATGTGTAGATATGAATTGTCTATAAGACTGAGAAATTTAATTTCGATATTCTTATTTTTGGCCAAAATATTGGCAAAAACCTTCAAAAAATTGCGTTTTGTTTTTGAAGCGTCAAAAAACGGGGGGTGACCTCCCTAAAAGTGGCATAACTTTTGTTCCGTTTGAAATATTTTGATGAAATCTGGCCAACGTATGTAAATATGAATTGTTTACAAGCCTGTAAAATTTCATTTGAAAATTTTTACTTTTGGCCAAGATATTGGGGAAAAACCTAGGGGGGTTATTTTTTTTTGGCGCACCCTGTATATGTTTTGATGTTTGGTATACATAGATGCAATTTCCAGTTACTAGCCATGCCCTTGAAGGCTATGATGGGAGGTTCTTGGGCCTGAGGAGCCATTACATTAAGAGGCACATTTCCCACATCTGCCGAGCATCTGTCAAAAATATTTATGGCTGGCCATTACTCGCCCACTCGAGAAAACGGTATTAGCAGATTGGAAGGAGAGAAGGACGTATGGTATGGAGAAAGGAAAAGAGGGAAGGATGAAGTGGGGAGATGTGACTGGAGGGGGAAGAGGAAAAGGAGGATTAGCTAAACTTTCTCAGTAGAGCATGATAAGAAATGAGGAAAAATTACGCAGTGTACAGACGAGTAAATCAACCAACGCCCTGCTTGGCAGAGATGAAGCGAGAAGAGTAATCAACGTTGGGAGGGGCAGCTTAAGTCAGAAAATGTTTTTTGTTGTCAGGGTTCAGCCAAGCAGACCATGGAGGAGATGTCCAATGAATTCTGTTTCTATATAGTAATATAAAAAATGTATTTGCTTTGCCCCACTCATTTGGCAATCCATTGAGCAGGTGATCGCTTTTGCCACCAATGCGCCAATTTGAACAGGTTCGACTGCCATGTTTAATGTTGTTGTTATGTGGGTTATTTTATAGTGATTTTTCATTTATTTTTCCAACCAATGGGACTTCATTGGGACTGATTTATTGTGCCAATGTTTTCGATTAATGTGAGCATGAATAGTGACTTTGGAGTTATTTTTCTTACAGTACACTGTGTTAAGTTTAGGCCTTTTGGGTAGAAGATAGAGACCTCATGGAAGGGATTCTGTTTAGTTGAAGGCACAACTGGGAAAGGAATTGCATATGTCAGTAAAACAAGTGTTACAATTTTGGCCATAAAATCATTCCTGTTTGTCCACGGACTTGTTAATCCTACCAGAAAAGAAGATTCCTTGAGGCTGCTGTTGTTTTCCAATTACGAATGGCTATGAAGCTGATTGCATCCTCTGGTTTGTTTAGCTATAGGCAGGGGGGTTCAACAGGTGCCTGCTTGCCTCCAGCTGCTGTTGGCTTCCTACTGCAGCAGCAACAGTTCCAGTGTGCATTATATACCACCATTTCTTTCTAGAGGAGTTTGTGCCGCCCGATTCTCTCATTACTTTTCTTAAAACTATTAAATTTTTGCATCTGACGTCATGCACACACCAGTGTTGGTTTATAGCATAAACTGCAAAGGCAACTGAGGCATTTTAATGTGGCCTGTTATTACAAGATACCACAGGCACAAGTGTCTGGCTGTGGGCTGTGATGGTCTGTTGGCTGTGTTACCAGACTGATTTATGACCAAGTGATTTGGCTACATTATTTTGAGAGTATGACCTGAAGGTTAGCGTGGAGGGGGATTGCAGATGGTTAGGACGATCCTGGACATCTTGATGGGCTTGTGTGCTGGTGGTGTGCTGGTGCATAAAACACTGGTACAGTTCACACTTTTTTCTCTTGTTCTTTATCTGTCTGCGATTCTGTACCACTCTTTTTTCTTGCAGTTCTTTTGCACTTTCCCGTTTCAGTATGCCTGCAGTTGTGTGTTTGTGGGTGAGTGGGTAGGTGGATCTTAGGCATGGGAATTTAGCTCATGGGAGCAGATAAGATAATGATGTCAGCTGTTCTATCATATGCCTGTTTGGAGGAACAAGGGAAAACACTTCCATCTGAACTTAAAGGCCCATGCCCTGCTTGTAGATCCTTTGTACTCGGATAGGAAAAAGTTGTTCAGAGGAAGTTAATCGTAATCGCAAACTCAATTATTCTCTAAGACGCTTCTTGAAAGCCAAACACAGTGCACTAACTTATTCACGAGCATGAAAACACAAGATCGGTTTATTATTGACTCTGTTGTGGGCTACCATATGCCTCAAGTTTCCTTGTGGAAAGTTTTTAACATGTTTGCCTCTCACCAGTTACAATAATGCGATGTCAGCCCAGTGCATTGTTATCAATTGAGAAGTAGTATTGAATCATGTAACCAGTAGAGACAGAGTTGTCTGTTTGCTCTGTTTATTATATCCTATTTGTATTTCCATTTGAGAGGCAATTTAATCAAGCCTGCACCTTTGCTGAGGAGTGTTTTTCGAAGAGATGTGTAGTTAAGTCAAGAGTTGCTAGGCATTAGTCTATTGTCTAAAGAACAATTGGTCATTGGGTATAAGCTTACGCTGTTAGTTTATTCCACTGTCAGTGAATAGATGTTTCTCGCAATTTTCTACATGTACATGTGATAAATCTACGACGTTCTACGTGTATGTAAAAAGTACCGTACATTATAGGCTAAGTGAACATTTCTGCAGTGGCTTCTAAGATGTGTTTGATGTAACTTCCCACAATGTGAATTTCACGTTGTAACCTTGATGTTCGAGCTCATTAAGAACACAGGTTCAGCCACAATCAAGGGTTTGCATAGTGGTTCAGTATACAGTTTAAATTAAGTTAATCATTTGATTTTGCATTAAAGCATTAATTTTACAACACGAATATACGATTTCAGTGTTGAACCTTGAAATACTGCATTCAAAACTCTTACTTGATGCTCACGATTTCATTGCAAGCAAACCTCATGTGCTTGGAGGAAATAATTTCATTGTGCAACATAAATTGTTTTAAATCACTTGTGAACATAAATTAACATAGTTGGCAATTTATATATCTTTCTTTTACAAGCTGTGTTGCAAATTAACATGTAAGCAGATGATATAAAAATGTAAAGATGAAGACATTCTAGGAGTATTACCTGGGACTATTATTACCGAATAATAGTCCCAGGTATTACCTAATAAGGCAACCTAATGATGGCTGGCTGCTGTGCAAATTAAATTCTTACAGCAATTCTGTAACACCAAATCACGCATGTTTTGTCCCTTCACAGTGGGATGTTTCTATACATGCAATGCACTTCTGTAGACCTTAAAAACACGATTTGTTTGCTCCGTTGGTGTTGCCTTTGTTAAGTACTGCAATGGTCATGGTAGACTGCCAGTGAAGCTTTTATGCCATAGCGGCCTAATGTTCTGTGCGTTTTGTGGTTCTTTTGTCATTTTATATCGGCCAGCTGTGGGCTGAGGGGGTGTTGAAAGCATTTCATTCAACCAGTGAAGAAACTAAATTTCGTTATTTTATCTATATTATAAAGCATCTGATACCAAACTGTCTCAGTTAAAATTAGCACAAAATTAACAACTGTACTTAAATAACATTGATGCTTAAATATTTGTTTCATAGTTAAACGTTTGTACAGCACTTGAATACATGATGTCATGTTTACAACTGCTCATCTTGACCATTTTTGACTTGATCTACCCTGTTGCTGATCAGTCTGTATCTTGTGTGAGATTTTAAACCGGCATCATTTTCACATTTCGATCAAACGATTAAAATTTATGTAAACTCTTTCAAAGTTGATCTTGTGAAGGCTGTTTGTCATAGTTCTCTCCAAAATTTCTGTATTCTTTCTGTCACTCCTTCCTTGAAGCTTCTTTCACTACCTACACTTTAAGCATCTACATGAATTGTCAGAATTTCTCAAAATTTCTCACCCATAGCAGCCTATAATTGTCTCTGTCTCAGTTTTCTGCTCTTTTTCTTCAGCGCTCCACCCATTCCTTTCCCAGTCAGTTCTTCTAGCTTTGTCTTGGCATTCAGCTGGACTTTAAAACAGTGACTGATCTAAGTCTCCACGCTGTTTAAATTTTAGACTTTTGCAATGACGTGCTTTATGGTGTGCAATTTTCATGATTTTACATTTCGATTTGTTTGTTTTTAGGATGACTTTGACTGCCTGCGTCCTCTGTCCTATCCTGGAGTTGATGTCTTCCTTCTTTGCTTCAGCATTGTCAATCCAATGTCGTTTCTGAATGTGAAGGAGAAATGGTTTCCAGAACTACGGTCCAACGAACCAGGAGTTCCAATCGTACTAGTTGGCACTCAGCTTGACCTTCGAAATGATGTCCGAGTAGGTGTCTTAATGTGCATTGTGCAGCCTATCTTATCACGATCATAAAACGGCCAACAGTGCCAAGTGAAGAGAACCAGCTTTCACAGTTGCTTAGGCAACACATAGTTGTGACAGGCAATAGCTGTTGCAGTAGTGCTAACAGCCAGAGTTGCAAGGTTGATACAGGGAACCCAGTTAATGCCAAAGTCAATGTTCCACATGTGTGCGCATATATCATTTATTACACTGTTTGTATATGTCTACAATCATGTACTTTGTGTTGCTTTGTGGTATCTGCAATTAATATAATCTTTATAGAGTTTGCGTTGGACCAGAATCCTTGCAGATAGCTTTTATAGCATCCCACACGATCTGAGCATTCAATGCATAATGCATATAATTATGCTCAATTGAGCTCATGAACTTCTCAGATGCAAATACAAAGGCTGCTTACTTACTTACTCATAATGGTGTAATCTATGATTTGGCACCAACTCATGCAAAACCGAAAGCACAGCCATGGTTGGTTTGACGCCAGTTTTAGCACGGCCATAAAAATCTGTTTCAAGATGTGGGGAAGGAAACTGCTCCTTCAAAAGTGTGTGTATAAAAGAAGCCCAGTGCACACTACTGACTTCAGTTACAAGCTATGCTAAACAATTAAAGATTTTCATACAATTATACACAATAGGCGTAGCCAGTATTAGGAAGGAGGCACCTGCCACCTTACTTTCTACGTGTATATATTTACACTTTGTTTGATCAATACAGACCAGGATTTTACCAATGATCTGTTAAACTTTATTGTTCACAACAAAGCACTAAAATTTTTTAAGCTTTTTCTTGCACAGGTTATAGAATTCCTTGCTCGTGATTTATGGCCCAAGTTTTAGAAGTTTTCCCGTCACATGTTTTTCACTTAATAGTAACAGATTGTACTTACAAGTGCGTTATATGATGCTGTCATGCCAACCTTAGGTCAAGAATTGAGCACCAGTATCATTTTGCACACGTACAGTCACCATCAGAGATTTTTATAGTTCTGCTATTGAAATATTTCCTCATGTAATGATTATGAATCATTGTTGAATATGCAAAGCACACCAGTTAAACATAGTTTACAATGTTTGCTTCTTTCCTCTGTTATCTGGGTATAATATGCAACTAGCAAGTGCTACGAGTTTTTCATTTTTCTTTGCGTAGGTCCTGGTAGAACTGGCTGGATATGGTGAACGCCCAGTCTCGGAAGATGAAGGCCGCTTAGTGGCAGCCGACATTGGTGCGATGGCATACATAGAGTGCTCAGCCTTGACCCAGAAGAACCTCAAGGAAGTGTTTGACGCCGCCCTCACAGCTGCCTTCAGTCGACTTGAAACACGGCAGAGACAGAAACAACAACGATCACCCATAGTAGCTTTCAACCCCAAAGAAAACATCTTCACGAAAAACCAAAGGAAAGGGTCGTCGTCAAACGGTCAGCGTCCACGACCCTCGCACAAACCGTGGTGGAAACACCCGTTCAGCTGCTTCGCCTGACGAAACCTCCGACTAAATTCCTTGTACAGTAATTATTGATTAGCAAAACGAACCAACAGCGATGAACAGAAGTGCAAAAGTTTTGGCGACTTCCATTTTTTCTATTCCTCCGACTGAATGTGTAGGCAGAATTTCTCATTTGAAGTTAATAAGTTATGTTTAGTGACCATTGTTGACTATTGTTGATGAGAAACAATGGAAAAGTCACAACTTGTAATATGCAATTTACTAACAGTTTTAGTAGTTTGAATCTATGCAATAAAACAATGGAAATTTAACATTTAACTTTAATGTACGAGTATTTACTATTTAACTAATTTTGCAGTACTATAAGTTTTGTAAAATAACACGTGACTTGTATTACTCGTTACTTGAAATTCACATGTATGCAAAATCCTGGAGTGTAGGTTTAGTATTGATGTTATTGCCACTGTTATATCTAACAAATGAAGGGGTAGAGACAAGCTGAACAAAGTGTAATTACTGATCATGATACCATGATGCTACATGCATTCTACAAATAGGCTTGAAAATGAAGTCAGTATGCCAAGAAATTACACCAATCCTACGCTTACATATTTCTCATTTGAAGTACCTAGTCATGTATTAAGCAGAAAGCAACAATTCTTGAAACAGAATTTAAAAGCATTTTAAAACATAAGAAACAAACGCATTCAATTACTGTTCCCACTGCACAACCAGGTCGAATGCTGTGGTAATTATGCACAGTTTCTCATAATTGAATGTTGAGGGAAAACAACGAAGGTGCAGCGATTGTGGCCAAATATGAAATGTTAACAGGTTAAGGTAACGAGATATGCATGTAGCCGCAACGCTAACGTGGATTGTGTATTTCTGTAGCCTCGCACAAACCACAAATTTAATTCAGCTTCAGGACTTGAGAAATCAAAGTCACTGAGACACAGACACTTGACAGATGTAAGAAAGGCAGGTCACCATTACTCATTACTGGATCAACAGAATGAAGAGTGTAGCAATAACGATAACGCACATATCCAATAATCACATAAATTGAGATTTACCTACAACCATTCAACCTGCTAAACACATGTTACACACATTAAAAGAATACATCTCTGTAGAAGTCAATTTATATACGAGTTTCCATGAGTGAACGCCAGGTTAAAGCACGTAAGTTACTTATGAAATCTGCGGCATCGTGTGCAACTGTCCAATTAGAACTGTTGAATAATTACGTTACGGCATGCCACTCGTCAGAGCAACTTGTTCAAAAACCCTGAAGACGAATACGCTGTCGACATCTTCGAGTTGTCTCATGAATTCGTTTTGTTCGTCGATCGTCCAACGGTCGAACCACACGCGAAAGAGATTGCGCTGGCACTGGAAGACACTCGTCCTCTGGTCGACGCTCAGTTGCTCCATTGATTCCATCAGAGCAAAAAGTTTAAATGGTACTGCCTTCGAAACCAGATCCCTCAAGAACTGGTCCCTCTGGTCGTCGTCCCAGGTACGAAACCAGCTGATGATGGATCGCATTTCATCGTCAATTACCTGCTTATGTGTGGCCATGAAAAGTCTTGACAATGTCTTTTTCTCAGGAAACAAGGTGCTGTTGCGATTCTAAGCCAAAGAAGCGTGTACAATAATTGTACAATTGTCTAATATACTGTCCATCATCTACACAACTGGTTCGGCACTGATCTCCAGCTGCTCCAAAGTCTGCTCCTTTAAAACAAAGAAGTTTAATTTAATTTTCATCTGGAAAACTAATGTAGCATACACAAAATTACACATGTTGACCCAAGCAGTGTCAGAAATCAGGGGTGGGGGATAAAGGTAGACTAGTTTTGACTGGTGGATTATTCCTAATAATAAAACTTCTAATGGGAGTTAGAATGGATTACCAGACTAGACCACACACTATTTCATGACTTAAATCAACTTCAAGGAAATGTGTTTCTTTGCTTTGTTCAACAACCATTTCTGATTTTAAACCAACATTCACGAGTTGTCCGTTTGAATCCTTAAAGCATCATGTTTTTCATATGAGCTTTTGCTCATATCTTTGCAAGACAGTGAAAGTCAACAATGCCCATATTGTTGACTTCCACTGCTTCTTTCAATATACATGAAAGAAGCATTAAAGATCTGTTGGCGTGCTGTCATTGGCTAAAACAGAATACTTTTGGTGCGCTGCGATTAACTTTAAGAAGACACATGGATCAAATTAGTAGTGCCACTTTTAGCTCGTAGTTTTTACATACTTTTGTCATTTTAAATTCTTTGACTTTAGTATTAAACTTCCTTGTTCCTACTATAAAACTACAATTTATTCTTGTTGTAGTAAAGTTCTAAAGGACTTATCATGTTAAACTAGTAGTTAGTGTTCTATTAAACTCGCAGGACCTCTTGGTATAATTATCTACTCCGTGTTTTTGTGCTAACAAAACCACAGCAGTCGTTGGTCAAGCCACGCCCACAATGCAGCCTCTGAACGGTTCACCCTACTAGAGGCGCTTTATAAATGTTTAAATACAATACAACGCACACTCGAAATACACCGTCACTAGCGGTCCCCGATATTATAGTCATTCCCCAGTGGCCCAACCAATACATGGTTTACTACTGATTTTCTTACGATCTGTGTGATTATTAGACTAGTAAACACACCCAGGCTCGTGCCGGCCTTGGTAGCCTACACAATCAAAGGCTTACACTGGCACAGTGGCACTTAACTTTGATTGTTCGGTAATTCGTAAGCGCAAAATAAAAACTGTGGATCCTCTCGTTCATTCAAGAAATTAATATAACTCGTGGAACAATTACGGCCGTAAATACAATAAAAAATATTGACATTACCGACAGCTACAGGGTTGTCAGATTCCGGAAGTGATTACTGCTCCGTCGTTCGCTGGTCAAAAAGTAGCCCAAAAGTCTCGGGTTGAACTGCTAAAATGAAGATGCATGCCAATTTATTATTTATTATATGCCTAATTATTGTGCTCTGAACTTCATGTCCTCCATGACCTCTGCCCACTGCATCGAGATCTATTATACATGTCGTCTTAAGTTCTTAACTTTCGGCAAAGAGTTTGCAATTTCACCCTCCCCGGACGCGAGTTTCCAAAGGCCTGTGTGGCCCAGCGCCTGCGATTTCCTATTGGGCAGTAATACTGGAAGAGGCGATTTCCGTAGGGGAGGAGGTTGTCGAGTACAATGTCTGGCTCAATGTCTGGCCCATCCCTTCGTAGACTATCAACAACACGTGCGTGATCGGCAGGCTCTGACGATTTTTGACGAATTGCAATGTAAAACGTTTAAAATTTCTTACAAATGACCCTACGTATGGAGGAACATTTTGCACAGGTAATCTTTAGCGCTCTTTGTCGTTAAATTTAAGCATGGTTATAACATAGAAGACCTATAGTGTTTTTCGCGTATAGGGTAAGGTTTCGCGTCGTGACGTTCGGTTAGGGTTAGTGTTAGGGTTAGTGTCGTCATTAGATTCTTATGATTTTTGCGTCGTGAGGGTCGGTTAGGGTTAGTGTTAGGGTTAGTGTCGTCATTAGATTCTTATGATTTTTGCGTCGTGAGGGTCGGTTAGGGTTAGTGTTAGGGTTAGTGTCGTCATTAGATTCTTGATTTTTGCGTTGGTTGTTTAGCAGTTGTTGGTCAAGCTAATAGCCAACACTACAGCTTCACCAACAACTGCTAACATCAACTACCTTCTCCCCCTACGGTCTTCGCCTCTTCCAGTGTTGCTGCCCAATGGGAGGTCGTGGGCGTTGGGCCGTGCAGGCTTTTGGAAACACGCTCCCCGGACCGATTCGGCTCACTTTCAGCCCTGCGAGCAGTTAAAGGAAGCCAATGAACCGTACGTAATAGTAAACTCGGAACGTCTATAGGCCTACAGGCTATAGCGAACCTGGGATTTTCCCCCTGAGCCGTCCCCCTGGATTTCCCCCCAGGGCCATGTTCTGTTCCCCGGCTTGTGTTCCCTAGGCTCCGCCTCCCGGCTTCTGTTTCTCGGCTTGTGTTCCCCGGCTTGTGTTCCCGGCTTCTGTTCCCGGCTTGTGTTCCCTAGGCTCCGCCTCCCGGCTTCTGTTCCCCGGCTTGTGTTCCCTAGGCTCCGCCTTCCGGCTTCTGTTCCCCGGCTTGTGTTCCCTAGGCTCCGCCTCCCGGCTTCTGTTCCTCGGCTTCTGTTCCCCGGCTTGTGTTCCCGGCTTCTGTTCCCGGCTTGTGTTCCCTAGGCCCCGCCTCCCGGCTTCTGTTCCCCGGCTTGTGTTCTCCGGCTTGTGTTCCCGGCTTCTGTTCCCGGCTTGTGTTCCCTAGGCTCCGCCTCCCGGCTTCTGTTCCCCGGCTTGTGTTCTCCGGCTTGTGTTTCCGGCTTCTGTTCCCGGCTTGTGTTCCCTAGGCTCCGCCTACCGGCTTCTGTTCCTCGGCTTCTGTTCCCCGGCTTGTGTTCCCGGCTTGTGTTCCTCGGCTTGTGTTCCCTAGGCCCCGCCTCCCGGCTGGGACAAGCTATAAATAGAGGACGAGAGGGAAGATAGTCGGTCAGCCGCAGTCAGTCAGCCTGAGAGAGTCGTTGTGAAGCCAGTTCGAAGCCTGTCGTTGTGAAGTTAGTCGGTCAGTCTGGGGTTCAGTTCCGCAGTGATAATTAGACAGTCGTTGCGTGCTTTAATTACGTGCTGCTATCGTGAAGAGTTAATAAACTATCGAAAAGAACTCTGTGTCTTCAGTATTTTTCGTGGGGAAAAGACGTTCTGTGACTCTGGTTCGAATCGCCGTCGGCAGAAGTGGTGTAAGTCCTTCGAAATACCACGAAGGCCGAACTTACGCTCCCGGGGAGCGACACGCGTGCCTTACCATACACCGGCAGATCCCGTTTTACGTTACACTGGTACCAGCGGAAGTGGGGTTCTTGAAGTTCTGCCGACAACAACCTGAGTCAACCGAGAATGCTGACGGAAGACGATGAGATCACGATCCAGTATCCGAGGCCTGGTGGAATCCGCACGCCACCCGACTTGCCTACGCCTGCAGCCCGCAGATCGACAATGGAGGGACCGAAGGACCGGAACGTTATGATCGAAGTACTCGGTTCCGACGAAGATGAGACACCGGCGACGATGAGCTACCGAGAAAGGACTGACCTACTGGCTGCGAGGTCAGAATTGGAGGACCTTGGGAAACTGCTGCGAAGCCGACCCGCACCGATGAAACCCGGACGATTTGATGGGACCGGTTCGCTGGAGTCGTTTCTGGTGCAATTCGAGGTTTGCGCCCGCCACAACAAATGGACAGCGTCGGAAAAGGTCGACCACTTACGGTGTGCGTTGGAAAAGGCAGCGACGCAACTTCTCTGGGACTTCGGAGCGCAGCAGAACGTAAGCTACGAGGAATTGGTGGAACGTCTCCGGCAGAGATACGGGGCAGAAGGTCAGGCTGAAACCTTCCGTGCCCAGCTGTATTATCGTCGCCAACGAGCGGAGGAAAGTCTGAGTGATCTGCTTCACGAGATTCGCCGTCTCGTCGTATTGGCGTATCCTGTTCCATCGAATGAGACGACCCAGATCATCGCGAGAGACTCTTTCCTTGAGGCCATGCGAGACCGCGAACTTTCGCTGAAAGTACGAGAGAGGGAGCCGAAGTCTCTCGATGAAGCTTACCGCACCGCCCTTCGTCTGGAGGCCTACCAGAGAACATCGGAGAGCGACGACCGAAGGAGACCTCCGAATCGCGTCAGGGGTACTCAAGAGACTGACGTGAGTACCCAGATCCAGTCTACACTTGACCGGTTCCTGGAGACGCAACGAGACGACCAACGTCGATGGCAACGCGAGATGGAGAGACGGATCGACCAACAGTTCCAGGAACTGCGAGGCCGAGCTCCTACCGACGACGACCCGGGACGAGATGGTCGTCCCGGAAACCGCAACACCGGAGACCGCCAACAGGAGAGTTCGAGACGGGGTGTGACCTGCTACAACTGCAACCGAGCGGGTCATATCTCCCGCAATTGTCGACAGCCGCGACGCCCTTCCAATCGCCGGAACGACGACGAGACGACCGGAACAGAAGAGCCATCGAACCCGGTGGCCATGAATCATACGACGCGTTCCAGACTGGCGGACCGCGCTACCAATAACGCCATCTACATCAGAGGAACAATCAACGGACGACCGCAGATGTGCTTGATCGACACTGGATCGGAAGTCAGCCTGATCCCATCTACGAGTGTCGACGGGTTAGAACTACGTTCATGTAATCGTTCTTTGATGGCTGCTAATGGGTCTGATATTAGGGTCCTTGGTGAGGTCCCGGTCCCCATTAAAATTGGGAGAGGTTTTAATATCCCGACCACGTTTCTGGTGTCCGACCAGATTACCGAGCCCATGTTAGGCATGGATTGGCTCAGGCAACACCGCTGTAGATTAGGATTCAGTGTCGGTGCATTATTTGTTGGACGTAGGCGCATTTCTTTAGTGCGAGGTAACGGGTCCACGTGGTGTCGTAGGGTGATGGTTGCGGAGGAAGTTGTAGGGCCTCCTAAGTCGCAGAGCGAAGTCCCTGTTAAGTCTGTGTATGGGGATTCTACCACGGTCGCTCCCGCTTGGATTTCGAAGACCCAAGAGGTTCAACCAGGGATTCATCTTGCCCGTGTAGAGGTAGATGCTAGGATTAAAACCCAGGTGGGAGTAGTGGCCTTGGTTAATGAGACACCGTTTAGTGAGGAAGAGGTATATACTGAGGCCTGAGAACAGATAAAGGAATTGCCAGTTAATTCTAGAGATGTTTCGGTAAGAGATAGGTTATTTATGGATCCGCCCATAAGGCGTAAATTATTGCCGAAGAGAAAGTCTGTGGACGGAGATTTGGTTAGTTTACCGCCGGCCCTGGTAATGCTTACGGTTTTTCTGAGCGTGATTTTCAGTGGTTCTAAGGTAGTGGAAGCCGTCCCGAGGGTTACTTTAGAGGCTATTTCTGTCGCCAGAGCTATCGTGAAAATTGTTATTGTCGGACACGGGGCCCATTTACGAATCTATTTGTATCCGGGAAAGAAATTTGTGGGGATCCTTTTTCGGAAGCTTTGCAAAATTCTGGGGAAAGTTATGTGCAGCCCTCAGAGAAGTAGGGACGAGGTTTCCTCGTGCGCCCGAGCTGCTGACTTGGAAAAGGGACGAGGGACGGGTCAACAGGTCGACCCGATCTATGGACGACCCTCTGATGACGGCGACCCGAGGTTTCGTAACTCGACCCCCTCGCATCTTCGAGTGGACGGTAGGGACCGTCCACGGGCGATCCGCAGCTACGACTGGGCGGAACCACGCCCGAAGCGGACAGTGCGTAGACCTGCCCGCTATCAAGTTTGATTTGCTGAATGTGCGGTAAAGGTTTTAATTCCTGAATTAACAGTGTGAAGGAACTTAGTCCACGTCTGGTGGACGTCGCTTATTAATGCGCGAAGTTGTGTCGTCGAGACTCTTTTACGTGTTGCCGAGTGGCATAGTTCATACCGTTCGCGCTATCTGGTAACTTGGAATCGATAGAGACAGTTGATGATGAGACATTCTGAGAGATCGTGTTTATTGATCGCTTTTAATGATGTATGATCGGGAACATTTATAGAGACTTATAATTGGCCCGTTGGCCGTTTTAGCGGAACAGTTTTGTTAAAGAGGTCGAGGAACGACCAGAGACTTTATGGACTTTGCTCGTTAGCCGTTTTGGAACCGTTGAGACTTTTTGGCCCGTTGGCCATTTTACGCTTTTGTTATGGTTATTTTTCTGTTGTTGAGCCATGTGGCTCGAGACTGTTTCTATTATGGGAATGGGGACATCCCCAATCGTAGTGGGAGGAGGATATAGCGAACCTGGGATTTTCCCCCTGAGCCGTCCTCCTGGATTCCCCCCCCCCCAGGGCCATGTTCTGTTCCTCGGCTTGTGTTCCCCGGCTTGTGTTCCCGGCTTCTGTTCCCGGCTTGTGTTCCCTAGGCTCCGCCTCCCGGCTTCTGTTCCCCGGCTTGTGTTCCCTAGGCTCCGCCTCCCGGCTTCTGTTTCCCGGCTTGTGTTCCCTAGGCTCCGCCTCCCGGCTTCTGTTCCTCGGCTTCTGTTCCCCGGCTTGTGTTCCCGGCTTCTGTTCCCGGCTTGTGTTCCCTAGGCCCCGCCTCCCGGCTTCTGTTCCCCGGCTTGTGTTCTCCGGCTTGTGTTCCCGGCTTCTGTTCCCGGCTTGTGTTCCCTAGGCTCCGCCTCCCGGCTTCTGTTCCCCGGCTTGTGTTCTCCGGCTTGTGTTCCCGGCTTCTGTTCCCGGCTTGTGTTCCCTAGGCTCCGCCTACCGGCTTCTGTTCCTCGGCTTCTGTTCCCCGGCTTGTGTTCCCGGCTTGTGTTCCTCGGCTTGTGTTCCCTAGGCCCCGCCTCCCGGCTGGGACAAGCTATAAATAGAGGACGAGAGGGAAGATAGTCGGTCAGCCGCAGTCAGTCAGCCTGAGAGAGTCGTTGTGAAGCCAGTTCGAAGCCTGTCGTTGTGAAGTTAGTCGGTCAGTCTGGGGTTCAGTTCCGCAGTGATAATTAGACAGTCGTTGCGTGCTTTAATTACGTGCTGCTATCGTGAAGAGTTAATAAACTATCGAAAAGAACTCTGTGTCTTCAGTATTTCTCGTGGGGAAAAGACGTTCTGTGACTCTGGTTCGAATCGCCGTCGGCAGAAGTGGTGTAAGTCCTTCGAAATACCACGAAGGCCGAACTTACGCTCCCGGGGAGCGACACGCGTGCCTTACCATACACCGGCAGATCCCGTTTTACGTTACAAGGCTATAAGCTACAGTGCTCACAAAAGCCTTAAGTCGCTGGAAGTTAGGCTAATTGGAACCAGCTGCAGCTTATATAGGCCTACAGACGCTCAACCAAAACAAAGTTGATATGCAGAGGTCCCTGCAGATCCGTAGGCCTATATATATATATAGGCCTACTCAGAAAGAGTGAAAGAAAGCCAGCCCATTAGGCTACAGACTGGTAAAGAGAGTCGGGACGCGGAGCCATGAACAAGTTAACGCCTGCAGGACATCATCAGCTAGCATATAGGCCTACAGAGCCCAGGGCTGAAAGTGGGTGGGAAAAGTTGCCGGGTCTGACTTTAGCGGACGAGCACGCATTTGTCCTGTAAATGTTTCTGACGACGTTTTTTTAAATAATTTGCCCAAAATTATCCAAAATCCTACCATTTTTACCCAGTTTTGGCACCTGGCGACCTTTTTGCGACCCTGCTGAGACCCGGCAACAGCAGGTCTCGAAAATCGATGCCGGGTCGCAGACTCGGACGGGCCGGACGCGGAGCCATGAACACTTTCACCTCTGATAGAGCCTAGACTAGAGGCTACCATGATGCAGAAGGTTGAGTGTAGGCTACGTGTAGGCCTAGGTCTACATAGCAAAAAGATCAAGCTCTGTATACACTATGCTATTACCGTGTTACGATATTAAGTTATAGAGGTTATAGCTAGACCACTATAGGCTACATAGGCCAGGCCTAGGCCTATTAAGACCACATGCAGAAAGTTTCAAGGCGATATAATATATAGGCCTATAGAGCCCTAGACTAAAATGATGAAGATGCAGCATCAAAAAGTGCTAAAGAATAAAATGGGATTTCTTTATTTATCAGAATATATGCCAAAGAAAAGATCAGCGTCATCCGGCAATGCAGACTGCAACGGAATTGCCTGCCTTTGAGTTTTCATTATAGGTCGTAGGCCTATAGAGCCTACGACCGAATCAAATGTGATCACTGATCATGCAGAGCGTGATTTGTAGTTCTTGGAAAATAATGGAACTCCTCCAGTCGTTCAGAACATCCATCCTCAGAGCCTGAGGTTGACGTATTACAGTTAATATAGCTAATATGCTCTGCTGCAGCGCTGCACTTCCGTAATGTTAATTCAGACGCTGCTTCCAACGAGACATCGTACAATTCAAGTTCTGGCTAATCTAGAGTAATTGAAGCTACAAGCAGACTGTTTTCGTGTCAGAGTCAGACAAATATATGCACAACAAGCTTATAATTATGTTATGTGAGCAATGATTTTCTGTGGCCACTGCAGTAGTGTCTGTTTCGTTAGCACAGATCATGAGTGACAGCTAGATGATTGATTTTCAGCCATGTAGTTTGCTTTGCTTGATCCAATTGACGAAGAATTCCGATTCGTCTGCTGTGCAACGCCAGACGTTCACTCGTCCGTGCGTCAGTTTCTTGGCGCCAAGATTTACGTTGCGTCCATTCACTCGCAGGTGACGAATCACTCCCTGGAACTGGTGATCGGTGTAGCCTACGAAATGACAAAGTAAAGTAGGTTATGCGATCGTACAATATCTATAGGCCTATATAGAAGCTAAGTGAAGGTGATATGAATTAAAGTCAAGTCTTTAGCAACTCTGCTTATTATTTACGTGCAATGCATATGCAATTAGCCTATGCATGGTCACATTTGGCGGGGACCTGGCTGAAATGGGAATCATAATTGTAATTTGTGACCAGTTAATAAGAAAAGGCCCATTATATGCATGCATTTTATTATTAAGCCCTGCTGATCATCAGATACTGACCTGGTCGTCCTCCTATGTACGCTGGTTTTCCAATGATCTGAACGTTTGTTCGGTTGGAGACAGGACGCGTCACAGTAAGTTTGTCCATCGACAGATTCCAGTTGTCTTTGTCTCTGTGGACTGCAATCAGCAATGTCGTACTTACACCAAAGTATTAAAGTCATTCACCAGACAACTCCAACGAACCACACACACACACACACACACACACACCTACACACACACACACACACACACACACACCTACACACACACACACACACACACACACACATTCAGCTGGCATACAAAGACATAATTCTGCTGACAGACACGTGCTTAGTCATAGACATAGACAAATTTATAGTTGGGTCGATATAGGTAGATGCAGATGTAGGGATCGAAACGTGTGTAGAATGGTATACTGCAGATTGGATGAAAGTGGGAGCCAGGTGGGGAAAGGTGAAATAGGCTACACGAAGGGAAGGAGCTGCTTAGGAGCACAACTTTGCGAGAAATGAACTTTGTGGAAATATAGGGAGAACGATCAGGAGAGGAATGGGGGAAACGAGGATATAAGGCGTAGGCATATGAGAGAGGTAAAAGGTAAGAATTTGTGCCATATAGCCTACAAAAAGATAACGAGATGACGGAACTGTGGAACAGGGACGTCATTTGAGGTTTTTTCAGGGGGGGGCAAAAAAATTTCTCGGGCAAAACTCCACAAGCTTTTTAAGTTCTGCATTTAGCCAACATGTGCAAAACTGCGGTTAAATTAGATGTTTTATTCATGCTCTTATTTATTTCTTACTTTAGGCTTATTTAATTCAGTGTAGGGTATATTTTAAATAACTACTACTTTAAATAGACTATGGGGTATACTTTAAATGCCTACTGGCCTACTTTAAATATACTAAGTGCTTTGCACCTGTTATTATATACCGTGATATTATTTACCATTATATGGTTATAATAATGTTATTATTTATTATCATATATGATAGTATCATATTAAAAGGTAGGATTTATTGTTAATATTTGTACAAATACTATTTTGTACAATTAAAATTACAGAAATAACCTTCACCCACAGAGAAAATTGACAAAATGATAATTGCTATTGTTCTAGTTTACATTATTGTATTACATGGAATTGCATTACATAGACTAGGTTGGACCCTTATAAACTACCATGACTTTATTTATTATTAAATAATCATATTGATGTTATTTGCTCTAATAATATATGAAATTATCATGAAATAGAGAATAATTTACTGTCAATATTTGTAAAAATACAATTTTTTACCATTAAATGTCTTATCTCCACTCTCCAGTGTAATCTTTCAAATTTTAAACTGTCAAATTTCAAATTGTTTTGTCCCTTGAAACACTTTGTAAAACAACATCATTATTACATAGGCCTATGCTTTCCACTTTTGGTAGTTTGGTAAATCTTGCTTACTTGGTATGCCATGTTTAACCATTTCTGCTAATTGTGTCCTGGTCAGCATATTGAGGACTGTCTTGAATAATCTTAACTTGGAAAATATACGACTCAAATAAATTTTTAATATCCAGGACTTCATGTACATGTAGGCTATAAGAAGTAAAACTGCCTAACCATTGCACTAAAAAAACCTAGTCAGTTTGTGTAAATTCCAGTTCAATTGGATGTCACATAATATTAGGCCTACCGTTGATCCCTGTGAGTGCTTTATGGTAGATCGACGAGATAAATACCCATAGACGACCGGTTTCGGTATTTGGATTATCATGTCCTTTTGGTCCGCTTTTATCGTCTCTTCAGTTCTCAAGAAAACCCACTCATCGGCTCTGCTGACCGCCATTGGAAACCGACACTCATTAAACAGCCTCTTGTATATCTAACATACATCTGGTGGGTCACATCTTTCTGCAGTCTCCTTTCAGAATTTCCCGCTCATTCGTCTTATGCGGGCTGCTTACCCTAGAGGTCGCTGCTGGAAGGCGAAACCCCTCCAGCTCCCGGTCAGACGGGGTGGGGTGCATGTAGACTAAGTGCTAGTAAGGCTCAAATGGAGAACCATGCCTGGCTGCTTCATGTAACTGGGTGTCGGTTTGCACTGTGTGCCTCACAGCCACAGGACCCACACATCTGGTGACCTTACTGACCTGGGACAGGGCCTTCTCATTATCTGGCGGGAACACACTGTACGAGGTGTACGTCTTTCATGAGCCAGGGCTCATAATGCTGCTCATTCCCTGTGCAGACAATATACACATGAACCGATATCTGAGGCTTCTGAACTGTGCACTGTGTGCAGCTGGATTCTGCCCTCACACACAAAATTACAGATGAGGCCCTGAAGACACAGGCCTTTTGGTATTTTGAACGTGTTGCGTTGCAAAAATATGTCATGTGTAAGAAGAACAATCGGCCAAATTCAGGGGGGGCAAATGCCCCCCTGCCCCCCCCCCCCCAAATGACGTCCCTGCTGTGGAAGTGTAGGCCTATAGCCATTCAGTGTAGTAGCCTATAGAGTACAGCACTGAATGACCTTTGGAAAGAATTAGGCCTACCTAAAAGTTTCACTTTGACGATGTCGAGCAATAACGATGGCTATGGTATGACTTTGACCCTTCACTGTGTTTTAAAGAGGAGCACTTGAGCGAAAGAACTGTGATCACGAACCGTGCCACCACCATGGCGCTATTGAAACTAGCCTATAGGTTGATTAGAAAGACATAACACCAATATTATTATTATTGTGTTCTACCTTTGACAGTGTGCCATTTGGCATCGTCGATGTGGTATGGACTTGGCCAGGTCTTGTAGACTTCGATCTGCTGAAGATGCTCCATATTCAGCGCCTTAACCGTCAACGCCAGCTGCACCACGCAAACAACAAACAACAGCGTCGTCATACTACTGTCGCACGAATGTATGTTTTTATGTGCACTTGTTATAGCGCCCCTTCAATCTCGCTACTCAGAGGCGCTCCCGAATGCAGAGCGGACACTGCATCGGAGTTTCACGCCGAAGCGCTGAGCAATTGTGAGTGAAGGACTTGCCCAAGGTCCTTACGCGGCAAGGTGGATTCGAACCTCAAACCTTCCGGCTCCAAGGTAATGACGCCACCACTACACCACCGCGCCCCATGTATATGTATACACTCTACATCGGTGTACATGTGTGTGTGTGTGTGTGTGTGTGTGTGTGTGTGTGTGTGTGTGTGTGTGTGTGTTTTCTTCCTCACTACGTCGCAATCTCTATTCCTACCTAAGGATACCTTAAGTTCACTGCTTCCTTGCTGGCTGGCAGTACTGTTGCTGCCTATCTTCTTACCATTCTGTCTGCCCTCTTTTTACTTTCTGATTTACTTCTTATCATCAGCCTTTCTTTCCTCCTTCCGCTGTCCCTGATTCTCCTCCTTTAATTCCCATTCAGTCCATTAATTGGCTGTCCTTGGTTGTCCGTTAAATTATTGTTTGACTTAATTACCGCGGAGAAGATGAACTCAACGACGAGGAATTGCGTGTGGACGGCCTTTGTCTTCCATTCGTAGTACTCAAAGTTCGGACTGGAACCGACAGACAATAGGATTCCGTTATGGTTGAGTGGACTTGGAAGAACGTCCATTGACATTGTGAAGCCATCCGTCACATCGATCTCTCCTTAACATTTCAAAGATTCACAGTAGCGATGGTGGTGGTGATGATGATGATGATGACGATGATGACGACGATGATGATAATAACAGTGCAGTAGCCTAATGATGATGATGATGATGATGATGATGATGATGATGATGATGATGATGATGATGATGATGATGATGATGATGATGATGATGATGATGATGATGATGATGATGATGATGATGATGATGATGATGATGATGATGATGATGATGATGATGATGAAGATGAAGATGATGATGATGATGATGATGATGATGATGATGATGATGATGATGATGATGATGATGATGATGATGATGATAATGATAATGATGATAATGATGATGAGATAGGGCTTATATACGTGCATGTTTATTTACTTACCGATTTCAATGTAGGTACTCTCTCCAGAATTCAAAGCCACCGTATCATTTGACTTAAACAACGCACAGTCTTCTGACATTTGTCTCGGAGGCTAAAACACACACACACACACACACATCGGCACAATTAATAGGCCTATATTATTTTAGGGAAGCCTATAGGCTTATATAGGCTATGCATACATTCAGGAGTGAGAAAAACCGAAATTTTATGGGAAACGTCAATTAGTACCCTATAGTAGTAGGCCTATAGCTATATTAGCCTAGGCCATAAAAATTATACTTTTGAGGTTTTAACAAATTTCTTTGCACAAATTAAGCGCTGACGTCGATCGATAAGCAAAGTTAAATTTATAGATTTTTCATAATTGAGCTTATATCGGAATTCGCCTCTGCAAAAATACCTGATCTAGCAGTTCTTGATTTCCTGCAGAGTAAAAATGAGGGCTTAATCGTGACCATACACCTAATTCGTGTTCTGCGGCTCTGCGCCCCTCCTACAAAAATATCTGAGGGCGCCTATATGACCTCTTATGTTGAACTTTGAGCCATTTTACTTTCATCTACAGGTCTGTGAAAAAGAATAGGTTAGTAAAAAGAATTGATGAGTTTGGCATGCAACAGCAGCAACGAAGTCGGTTGACGAATAGAATTAGGACTAGGCCTATACATGTGCACACACTGCACAGGATACATATGCTTACAGATGCTGTCACATCGCAGCTAGGAGTCTTAATTCAAGTTAATTGTCTTTATCTAATGCGAAGGGAGGGGAGATACGGCGAACTGGCAATTGCGGACGATCGAGGGAAAGGAGGATTCAGCGTAGACGAGGGAAAGGAGGATTCAGTGTAGTGCCTTGACGAGGAAAAGGAGGATTCAGTGTAGTGCTTAGATGAGAAAAAGGAGGATTCAGTGTAGTGCTTAGATGAGAAAAAGGAGGATTCAGTGTAGTGCTTAGATGAGAATAAGGAGGATTCAGCACTGTAGTGCCTTGACGAGGAAAAGGAGGATTCAGTGTAGTGCCTTGACGAGGAAAAGGAGGATTCAGTGTAGTGCTTAGATGAGAAAAAGGAGGATTCAGTGTAGTGCTTAGATGAGAATAAGGAGGATTCAGTGTAGTGCCTTGACGAGGAAAAGGAGGATTCAGTGTAGTGCTTAGATGAGAAAAAGGAGGATTCAGTGTAGTGCTTAGATGAGAAAAAGGAGGATTCAGTGTAGTGCTTAGATGAGAATAAGGAGGATTCAGTGTAGTGCCTTGACGAGGAAAAGGAGGATTCAGTGTAGTGCCTTGACGAGGAAAAGGAGGATTCAGTGTAGTGCTTAGATGAGAAAAAGGAGGATTCATGCAGTGTAGTGCTTAGATGAGAATAAGGAGGATTCAGTGTAGTGCCTTGACGAGGAAAAGGAGGATTCAGTGTAGTGCCTTGACGAGGAAAAGGAGGAATCATTTAGTGCCTTGACGAGGAAAAGGAGGATTCAGTGTAGTGCTTAGATGAGAAAAATTAAGGATTCAGTGTAGTATCTCGACGAGGAAAAGGAGGATTCAGTGTAGTCCATGGGCGGAGTTTATCAGGCAGGGGGCCTAAGTCTCCCCAAGAAGGCCAAGATTCAACTTTTTACCATCAAAATGTATATTCTTTTTCGGGGTATAAATGTGTAGGCCTATCATCCGCCTATGTATGTGTGTATATATATATGTAACCTATATTAATCCATACACATACATAAGCTTAAATGTTATCATCATCATCAGCAGCAGCAACCGTGGGCTCAGCGCCCGTAGGTGTCCGATGCCTTCTTCACCAGGTCCTTCCATTTTCTCCTATCCAGCGCCGCTCTGCTCAGCTCCTGAAGCGAGGCTCTGCCCCATTCGGAGATGTCGTCGAGCCATTCCCTGTGTGGACGTCCTCTCTTGTTTGTCCCGTCCATACGTCCGAACATCAGTGTTTTGATCTTTCTGCTGTCGTCCATTCTGCAGATGTGCCCGAACAATACTAGTTTCCTGCTGATCAGCTTCTGCATGATATTTTCCTTCAGCTGCACTCGTTTGTATCAGAAAATGTTAATAAATGTTATCAGCCATATCTATAGACCTATTGGTCCACGTTAACAACTCATTAACACGCTTGCAGGTTTGACTACCGGAGTTCAAACCCATTAGAACTCCGTGCAACTTCATAGTAGCTAGCCTACCTAGCAAGATAAGCACGATCGAGCGACTTGCCTTTCGCGTGTAGCCGGAAGCCGGTTGCGTCTTGCAGAAATTAAACAGCAGAAGAACGATGTAAAACGCGTATTCGCTCATGTTTTGCTTGTAATTAAGATTACTTCTCTAATTCAAATAGAATTGCTTTCAATTAGGTTGCTATTGCGCCAGATTTCGATCACAAAGCAAAGCGGTTAGCTATCCACCGCTTACAAATGCGCATTAGGTTTAAAAAATGACAAGGAAACTTTATGGGTTGTGTTTCACACGCCAAAGACGTACGTCACGGGCACAGGCGGCAGTCCTCGATCCCCCACCCTGTGCCTATAGCTGTTGTCTCAAGCTGGGCAGCTGCAATGCTGTGCCTATTGAATTACCCCATCTCAACTGGTACAGCAGTTTAAGCCACAAGCAACGCGACTGCTAAAGTAATCACAACTCCGGTAACCCATCCACTAAAATAAACTTCACCACATGTTTGTTCATATGTTTTTGTTCAACTCTTTGTGCGTGCACACACACACACACACACACACACACACACACATACACACACACGGCAAGTGTTTATGTTGTAAGATCTCAAGCATATGCTTCTTAGAAACTTACCCATTCATACATGTGGAAATTCACATGGCAGTCTCACAGATAACATCCAGAATCAAAATAATCAGAAACATTCCACACATACATGTACTGGAACCTAAATAAGGCGCAGATGTGCTCAGCATCTGGTATAGTAGTGCTGTCAAGTCTGTTGCAGGCCCATAAAACTTACAAGCACCCATTTATCTGTTCAGTAAAGTCGCAACTTCTCGCTAAAAGCTGTCTGATCTGTTGTGTTTCTCCTATTATGTCCTTGGGCTTTCTTAATCTCGAGGCCATAGAAGTAATAATAACGATTATTGTATGTCAATCTATACACTCTTACAAACCTACTTTCACCGTTTTCTTGCCATTGTCAAATGGAGTAACAATAGATGAAAAAGTCAGGTATCGAGATGAAAAAGTCAGGTATCAAAAGCAATTTACTGATAATGCAAGTAACTGGACTGAAACTGTAACATAGGGAAAACATTTAAGTTGACCCATTCTATATAAACAGACATTGAAGATCATTTCAACATTTCATAACCTATACTAATTTTAATGTAACAACATTTAGTTAGTTGGGTCATTCATATTGTGGCACACCAACTAAAATTCTACTCCAAACACATGCTACAAGAACCATTACAGCATGCAGGGAGATCAGTTCAAGTAATTGGCTTCAGCCTTATTATCAGAAATCAAAACCTTAACAAACTTTAGATTATTAAATTATCACTCCACTATTATAAACAATTAAAAAACTTATTAAAGAGAAGTCCTTGTCTAAAGAAAATATGCTTAATTTGAATTCATTCATTGTTGTAATGTATACATGGTAAACACTGGATCAATCAATTAATCAATCAATCAAATCAATCAATCACAGGGCCTTATTCAACCAAACTTACACACTAGGAAATGATGCACTGCTAAAGATTCGTCAGCTTATATTTAAAGTACTGTCCACAATTAGCAAACACAGGCTTTGATACCAGTTCGAATGTGTGCGTGTGTGTGATTTGCTTTGTCTAACAATGGTTCATTATATGATTGAAAAATGCATGCGAAACAACGTTCATACACAAATGAACATCGGTTACAAATGGCTGCAACAGTCAGTAGGGTCTTCTTCTAAACACGGTTTCAACAACGTTCCAAACTGTTTTCAACAAAGTCTTTGCGACGATGCAGTGGCTTGTCCCATTTCATTCCAAGATCTTGAAGTTGATTTGACTTGCCAACGATGTCACATGGTTGGTTGCCTGAACACTGACAAGCATCTTGCCAATCTGTCGAATTGTATCCCTGAAGCGATAAAAAATATTCAATTCACTCTAAAGCGCCAAGTAACATTATATGTTTGATGAAACTAACCAATCATTTAATGAGGTTGTAGTTCTACAGCTTCAAGATCATGAACTCTTAGCAAAAATACACCACAGATCAAATTGGAATCAGAAATCGTTACCCAGGCATGTAATTTGTGTAGCCTTGTTTTCGTACTCTCGATTTACGCACTAATATTCTTATTAAGACAAAGTGGTGTAATGTGCCCAAAGCATACCACATAATTATATCGATTTGAACATCATCCTATAAGAACTGGAGTAAAGCGCTAAATATTAACTTTTCAGCATAAAACATTTTTACATAATTATGGCCTGGTCTACAAAAAAATCGTAAGTTATGTTCAAGACAACTTCACATTAACAAGTCTACAGACTCTACACTGCAACTAGAACCCACTTATGCAGCACGTTCACAGGCTTCATGACAGTTGCTGATCATACCTTGCTTCATTGTTGGTTGCTAACAATACAGCTGAATTGACCAAACAGCGGCAGAAATTCTCCAGCTGTGGCAAAGTCGAGTCAGCCTTGCAAGCAGCAAACCACTCCTTTGGAATAGCAGCCACCACCTGCCAGACAAAAACATTCATTATGAAATAAAAATTGAAGCAAACACTAACGACCAATTTACAATTAGTCACTCAGTTGCCTGTATTATTGTCCCCCCACTGTAGAGCATCAATGAGATTTTATTAGTCAGGAACTCACGATCATCTATAGATGTGCAACAGTATAACAATGGAGATTACTCCAATTGTTTGAGCTACAATTGAAGATGTCATTCTTCATGAACTTTCTACTTTAAAGCAAATTTGAAAAGTTCCTCAACAGGCACTATATGCATTATGCACACAAGTACAACATAAAGTTAATATGCGTCTGACTGCCTGTCACTTATGACTTGTTCTGCAACATTGATAACGAATAGCAACGACAAATGTAATGTAAGTTAACATCACATTAGACAGACAGATTATTACAACTATAACTAAATGCAGTTTGTGTTCATATAATCCGATTATTTAATTTATTTATCGAATAAACCAATGCAATTTGTATAAAACTAATTACTAAATAATCAAATCAAGTTTGAATTCATGTATAGCAGACTATATAATAATTTAATCTAACAATCTAATGTTGTTGCACCACTTATAAATAAAAAATAACAATGTCAAGAACTTCAACATAAATATCGCTCTCAACAAAATTTATAGTTTTCAGATTTGATTTAATCAGACTATCACAATCACTCTAAAGGTTAAAATACGCAGAGGCTGTCGTAATTCAAACAAATTTTGACAAACTGACTGCTTGACAAACGGATAGAAACTCATTTCCAAGCGGCACATTCGGAAGTGCGACAACCAGGTAGCGATTGAGAAGACTGTCAAAGGCAAACTGACGCAGTTGACGTGGTGGCAATATGCCATTCCACAGAACTATGCTCCTCAGGAGCTGAAATGCAAAACACAAACACTCAATTAGACACAGAGGTTATAGGCTATACTTAATATAAACCGCACTTAGAAACCATTTTCCACAGATTTTAGAACACTTCCACCCTATAAAAAAATGTACATTCACAGATAGTCCATAAAATGAAGCACTGCAGATTCAACGATGAAACTTGCAAGAAATATAAATAATGAAATGTGATAATATAGCTCATGCAACAAAATGATAAAAAAAACATAAATTAATATATATATTTGGCCATGTAATCAGGAAAATTTGTTAAAACTAGCCATGCCATCAAGAACGCACAGACGTGCAATTAATTCATCCACCATCTATCCTGCATGGATGACACACTTGACAATATACATTAAACTGACAAATCAATAAAATGACATTGGCAAAGGATAATGAATTAAAAACCACCTAAAGCGCTACACAGCTTAAAAAATAAACATAACTTTTATCAATTTGCTACAGTCTACAATACAGAATAACTTAAAGCTCCATATATGTATGCAACACAAACCTTTACACAGAGCCACAGCTGCCGATAGAAGAATATGGCTGGGCCTGACGTACGATTTTCGATAACTCTGAAAGACACAATTGTTTTCATTTTAGTATAAAGTTCGCGAATTTATCGACATCAATCAATTCAATCTCCTTAAAGTTGGAGATCCAGCCAACAAAGGCATTCCCAAAAAATAAATAACAAAAACTAGCCTATCCCTCATGAAACAGAGTATCCCTCATGAAACAGAGTGCTTGTGAATAAAATTAGAGGAAATAAGGTAGCATTCCAGATAAAAATAAAGCACTAAATATTTGAAAACAATTTTACAATGACCATTCTGTACAACACAGGCTGGAGGGAAGTCTGTGCTTTCTGTTCATACCACCACGTTTGATACCGAGCCCTACACCGAGCAATGCAATTCATTGCGAAGTTCAGGAAAAGTCATCGAATTATAATAACACTAGCTACTACAAAATCATCTAAAATACCATTAAAAATCAGAATTGTTCACAAATTGCAGTTTTAACGTGTTTAAAATATATTTATATATCAATTTCTGTCAAAGACTACAAATTGAAAAACGGAGTATTATCACATTTTGGCCATCATCTCAGCGACACATGCTTCGACATTCTGTTACCTTGTTGGGATCAGTATAATAATAGCAATATGGCTGAACAGACGCTAATCAACAATCTAAAGATATAAAAAAAACTGTGACTAACTGTTTTGGATAGAGTGGCATGAAGACATCATCATCCAATGTTCTTTTTATTCGCTCTTTAACTGCCTTTACAAAAGCCTGCAACATTAACATCAATCAAAGTTAATCAACACGTATTCATTGTCAAACATTATTTTAACTGTCACCAGTATCACCACCTTCAACGTTCATTACCATAACACAAATCTTCATCTTCATCAGTGCTTCTAAAACTTTACGATGCTGCCATCTGGTAATTGTTTTACTATTTTTTATGTTTCGCATTTATTATAATGCCCCTTCAAGCGCTCTACTCAGAGGCGCTTCCGACTACAGTGCGGACACTGCATCAGAGTTTCACGCCGAAGCGCACAAGCAATTGCAAGTTAAAGACTGGTTACAATGGACTGGTGCTTTTCAACATCAGCTTAGACAAACGACATGCCATATAAAAATTTAGATTTAATAATATTGTCGGTGATTATTATTACCTGGTCTATATTTTCATTATTGTTTTATGTTCAAAGTCAAGCCATATCAACAGCCATTCAACACTCTTCTGTATTCTCATTTTTATTGCTTACATTCTGGGATTTTGATAATTATTCTGTAACCGTACCAAAGTGATCATCAATCTAAATCACGATATTTAAAGCTTTAAAGCCAATATGATGACAATCCATAAAACCCAGCATGAATTAGTATTTATTTCACATAGGAAGAAATAAACTTCGAAGTCATAAAACTACAATTAAATCAAAAATTTAACAGATGCAACTTCATAATACTTAAACAATACAAGACAATACTGCAACATATTTACTACAGTCCAATGTCACAAAACCTTTTAAAGATAGCACCGTCAGGTTGTGAATTTCCGGCACAAATACAACATGTCAATCTGAGTCCTTAACACATAGATAACTCTTATGAGCCACACAGCTATGAGAAATAGCTTACACACTTCCACAAGGTCACATGACTCATTCCTAAAACCAGAAAGGCCTTATATTCATCTATGAGAACCAAGTTGGTAACATAAGCATTGTGAAAGCGAATTATTAAAACTGACGGAGGCAAAACTGCAGCTTACCTGCAGATTTTTGCTATCAGGAAGAATAGTCGGATAGTTGTCAAGCAGATGACTGACGACTTTAACCAATCTCAGAGAGGATTGGAGGGATAGCGGATTCCACACAGACTCCACCAGAGCTAAATGTTAACCAATGCAACAACAGCATAGACGTTAGCCAACTGATTCCATATAATTTACTCTGTCATTAAAACTAAAACATGCCATGTCGTTGCAAAGACTTTAAAATATGCAGAGGTATTGGATATTCAAATCAGTAAACTAACCAGTATAGCTTTAGTCACACTGTTTCTACCTGTGTAAAGCACACACACACACACACGCATGTGCACATACATGCTGTTTCCAAGATGCTCAGATTAATAAATAAACAAAAATTTCATGACGAACGTTTATCCTGTCATCGCAATCATTGTACTAGCATCAGTTGAAAATAAGTAAGCATTTACTTAACACACACGACTAACCTGTAAGCCGTGGGAACAGAACTTTGTCGATGATGCTTGGGACGAGTTTAATGTCCGGGTCATCTGGACAAACAGAAGGATCTTTGCATCCGTAGAATACCAGTGACCTCAACCAGTTGCTTCGATCTATGTTTACACAGTTTGCCTGCAAGCAAAAAGAAAAAAGCATGAGTACAGAAATGCATTTTTACTTGAAACAGGCTTTTAACATGACCAGCCTGAAACTAAAGAATGCTTACCACATCAAGTTCATTAGCAGCTTGAATAGAAATAAACCCATTCTCATGATCTGAATTTCTTATCTCAGACTTCATGGTCACATGACCATCAAAAAATGATATTTGAAAGTACTGTATACTGATTTCTTTATTCCCATGTCCACAGAAGCCAAATAATTTGTTCTTTTAGAAGTTTTTTCTAAATGAACATAAAAATTCAGGGTATTTTATCTCTACCTTGCAAATGAGCAGTTTTCAGCCATTTATTTTGGCTTTCAAGTGTATTTAAAGTTCTGTTTAAAAGCAACCTTAAAATAAATACTTCTAACTGTTTTTTCACATGCTCACAAACTCATCCAATATCACCAGGCCCGTATATCCATCTACTCATAATTACCTCAAGAGGATTCCAAGTTACAAGTTCGAGTTTAACAAGCGGAGTGAAGAGTTTCGTGAGGCAAAGTCCAATGTACGCCTCGTTGTACGACTCGCTGTAGTCGTTCTTCCACGTCTCAAATCGCCGTTTAATCGACGGAATCTGATGGAAATCCTCCACAACATCATCGAAAGCAGTGGCCGAATCGTTGACCAGACGATCTAAAAAGCCAAATAAAAACGTCAATTCAAAATTATACAAAGCCTTATGAAAAATCTTCACCACAGATAAAACTAGAAATCATCCTACAAATCTAAACATATGGCCTCTACACTGAAGAAACCCACATAACAATAAAGTAGGACAAGTCACAGTTAGTTCACCAAAGATTCAGAGTTTCCAGATACTTCAAAATGGCCGCTGAAAAACTCCTTCATAGAAATAAACTCAACTCTACTGGTCAACTGCACGTACAAAAGTACAGCAAAGAGAGAGAGAGAGAGAAATAAGTCAAAATAAAGTCAAGATAAAGTCAAGATAAAGTCAAGATAAAGTCAAGATATGTGAAGTACAAGACTTTAGACAGAACGTTACAGCACCATGTTCTGCTTTAAACTTTGTAATTTCTGAAATGCTGAACTCGTCATCTGTCGACAACCCGTCAAAGTGATCTCGAACGCCTTGAGCCTCTCGCTTGTGCTTACGACGATTTCTAAAACAAAAACAAAATCCTGTTAAGAGTGCAGTTTAATTCACATCGCCTGACACACACACATAAAGTTTGACTCTCAAAAGCAATACAAATATGTCTTGCAGGACATATTTAAAATGCATGGTCATTGGTGGACACCTAATGTGACATAATGTCACATGTGGTTGGATTTTACCTGCGCCCTTCTCTATCTGCCCTTCGCCGGTTCCGTGCCTGTTCCTCTGGACCATCCATTGTAACTAGTGGAACCGCTGCACTGACCTTACCTGCAAACAAAGAAACAAACTATATTAACTTGGATGCAGACACAAAGAACTGTCGCAAAATTATTATTATTATTATTAATCAACAGCAAATCAAGTCTTAATGATGAGCGTGTACAAAAGTAAATGGGAAACCACAAATGATGCAGATTGCCATTCAAATGCTAAATGCTCAAACAGAAGTCAAAGTTATTTCCATATAAACTTTACCAACAGTATTAAAAGAGAATGCAAAGGGTTAATGATATGTGGTCCAAAAACGGCTGGATTCCAAAAATTAAGCCTGCAGAACAGGTAAGTGTCACAAATTTGATATCCAAATCCTCAAACAATTTTACTATTTAAGCCAAACATTCATCAAGCATTAGTGAATTTGAAAAGACTATATATAACTATATTTATAGGTGACTGAGACTACATTCAAACTAGATCACAGTTGCAGTTCTAATATATAAATTCCCAATGTGAAGTTAACACGAATCTGTAAGAGATTAGTACAGAAACGCACGATATATTTGAGCACATTTAGTCAGAGCATTTACTAACCCGGCGCGTATTCAAGCGACTGATCCTTCACGTCATCCTGGTGTCTCTTCACCAGTTTCTTAGCTCTATCCTTCCACAAATCCATCATGCACCGATCAAGATAAACAATCGATGACATCTAAACACAGAAACATCAACCAACTGTACAATAGAAACTAAACTTAACGAATGTAAACTGACGCAGTCTAGCAATTTTACACGCAATCTCATAACTGGTTAAAATTGCATCATTGTGTGATGACAGCAGCAGTCCACTCAGGTCTTTCAACAAAACTCCAGAGCAAAAAGGCAAAACTTGACCAATGCATGACAGCATTTGCAAGGTTTTCTTATGGTCAGTTACTTCAACATCCTTCACTTTTCAAATTCTATCACTTGCTCATATGGGATAGACGCCATTATAACGTATATGGAACTCAGGTGCATGTAGGCATTCTGCTAATTGCATGGTACAGCAATCGAATTTCATGTCCATACCAGGTTGAAATCACACACATATTTAAATGTCAGTCGTTACTTGATAACCAGATTTGGATGCAGTTTTGATGATCTGCACCATCGGCTCAAACACATTTGTGTTTTTAGTCATTTTATTTCCGTTTTGATTAACCTCTGGTGTGTCATGTTTGCTCATCTTCTATCATGGTCATTTCTGCCCAGTTATCCTACACATTTCACAAGATCTTGACAAGGTAAACTCTCAAGCCACATCCTGCCTCCTGGGAACTGAGATACAGTACAACCACAGGTGATTAAGGGCCTTTTAGAAATAACTATCAGCCCACAATAAAGGAACAATTGCTGCTGACTGATCAATTGGTCTTTTTTTATCTAGAAACTGTTCAGTTCAAACAGCACAGCAATCATAGGAACCTTCAAATATTTGGCAATCAATTCTGGGTCATTAGTACTTGTAAGTAAGATCGTGCACAAGTCCTGCAGCTATGTCATTCAACTCATTGTCATTCTTCATGTGTGAAGGTACTATGAATACTGAATACGCACCATTAGACTGGTCCAAATTCGCATGGGAAAAATTTTTTCTTTTGGATTTTTGAGGCATGTTGATACATTTGTTCATTTTGGTCTAAAAAGTACCTGTGTGAAATTTGTTGCCACAATTGTAATATTAAGGGGTCACTCACGAGCATCAAAGATGGGGTTTTGGGGCTATATATTGATAGTCCATGCAATTTGCAGTTTGACCTGGGAAATATTATAAAACAAGCGTTCTGAACGGTTTCCTTCTCAGGATTTGCTGCTGAATAAAATATCCAAAATCCGATAAGATCTGACCATGGGGTCTCCCCCAAAATGGGGTTCAAAATATAATGGTTTTTCGTTCATTTTTACATTGAATATCGTGCTGCTGACAACCTTAATGTGGCTGGAAACTGATGTTTTCAAGAACAATTTTCATAAATTTGTTGGTTGCCCCTCTCAGAACATTGATAAGTAGGCCTATACGTAAACAGACCTACCCTTAGGAGACTCGAAGGGAGCATTAGGGCACGTGCCCCCATGATGTTCAATAACTTGAGCTGGTTTCAACGCTGGACCGCAGCATTATTTTTAACAGGCTTTCTAGTCACATCCTATTTGCAGTCCAATACTGTATGGCCAAAGGTCTATTTCTTAAAGCTCACTTAGGCATGCCAGGGTTGACAGACAAACCTTTTTAGCGTCAATCTGAGAGATTCCTTCATCCACAAAGTCAAGAAAGAAGATGCCCTCTTAGTTCCACTCTGGAATGGTACTTAAGGTAACTGTAGCAGACCTTGCAGGAGAAAGAAGAGGGCACATAGGTTGGCCCAGGGTGTGAATTACTGGGCGTTTCAGCCCCCAGTCTTTCTTAGAGCCCCATAGTAAAGTATGTTTTTCACACACCCAATTCCAAGTGAATCATGGTTCAACCCCAGTTATTTTTCCACAATTCTCACACTGAGTTGACCTTTTGTCAATAACTGTTGATTTCAAGCCCAAATATCAAATTCGATGAGTTCATTGATGTGCCCAAACTTCCATCGGGTAGCCTACTGGAACTGCCATGACCAACATCGCTGTCAAGATCAATGAAGAATGGACATTGGAAAAACCTATTGAAGCTATTTTATTTGACTCTACTGCTTACAACACTGGCATGGGATCCAGTATGGATGTTAGTAACTGTTCAGTGTTGTATTTTGTTGACCTCTCTTGCGTTTAAGTTGTACAGACATCTCACAACAGAGTCTATGTTGGATACAGTCTTCACAGTTGTGATGGACTCATCTTCTGGACCCGATATCCAGCTATCCAAACGTTTATCACCAACAGTGGTCTTGCATCATAACAGTCCGCTAGTCCGTGCATTTCAGGCTCTAAAATAGATGACTGCAGGAAGTGCCAAGATGCAGCTATCGTGGTCATGAAGACTTCCAGAACTGTGTAAACTGCTTCTGTATTTTCTAACAGGGGATCTTCACACTCCACAATGCACGACAGATAATAAAGTTCATTTACGTATACTCAAACTCGTGATGTTTTCACTTTTTTCAGCCAATGAAACCAGCCAGGATCGGGGAAGCTATAATCTGAGAAGTGACTGTTTTCATTGTCCTGATCTAATCCAGTACCTGCAGCGTAGTGGCTCCAAGAGCTTGTGATGCTGCTATGAATGACTTTGCTCTCCTGGATGACTTACACAACACTGTAAATGAGAAGATCACTAAGGCGACATTTACTACACTTTCATGCATGCTTCATTTCTGGTATTTAGGAATTGACCTTGCTGCAGGGGTTCTTATTTTTCTCCAAGAAGTAGTTAATGAACGAGAAAAAAGATAATCAAGACACAAGTAAAGAAGAAGAACCTAGACTGCAGGAGGTAGTTTCCTAAGGAAAACAAGGAGAGGAAATAACAGAGAGCCGGAGGTTTATGAAATCTCTTTGTATTAAGGAGACGTTGCTGGATCTTCCTCTTAAGTAGGCCTACAGACCAAGTCGTGAATGATGGGGCAGAGAGATTTCTGAGATTAGTTGCAACATTCAGCACCTTCAATGACTCGCTGACGAAGAGCGAAGACATTAAGCATTACTCAGGTGGCGTAGCTTCATCGTAATCTTCATGGTCAAATTCGACTTTCGGAACCGACAATGTGACATGCTGACAGCATTCTTATATATTTTTTATTCGACACTAGATAGCCAATTAAACACTAATTGCAGCTGCTTTTCATGCTGGCAATTCACTAATATTGCTAACAGCTAAAATGGAAGGTTCAGGGCTCGTTGATTGGATGCCTGCCAGTTATATTGCACCGTTTACAATGTAGTAAGCATGCTAAAACTTTGACAGCGTTGAGGGACTGGAAGATAGAGCCTCAGTGTTTTAATATTTTGCACTGTGGGTTTCTTGTACCAGATGTACAAAAAAACCAACATGCCTTTCAAATATTTCAATGTTCAGTTTTTTGGACCAGTCTAACGCACCATCCATATAGTTAGTAACAGGTACTACTGAAATTCCCACATGCCCCCCACATATACATATAAAAGCATAACGTTAGGCAGATATCGTATAATGAAGATCGCAATTCCATGTCCAAAATCAAGAACCATCCTCTTTAAAACAAAAATTCTACTTCTTGACGTAAGCTAATCATAATCATAAAGGTAAACAAGAATAATATAATCATCTCTTTAACAATTGTGCAAAAAAATACATGATATAAAGGAAAATATGCCATGGAAATCCACGATAAATTATACTAAAAATAAATAAATACATGAAATATCAAGTTTCTTTTAGAGAGCTAACAAGGGCATGGGTTAATAGATCTGTAAAATTTGAAGTAAACAATATCTCAAAATTAATAGTGCATTAAACGGCATAATGGCTGAGTCTGACTCATGCTTGTCCAAAAGGATTTGGTTCGAACCCAAATTGTGTCACTTAGCAAACGACCCTACTAAACTACCATAATGTATTCTATTACTGGATAAATACAAAAATCTATCACATTCATATAAAAGAAATTAAAACTAGTATGGCATCACTTCAAAATGAAGCCCCAAATTTAACCCAAGCCTTCATCTGAAAACTGGGAATCTGCCTGGCCCTAGAATGACACAGCAAATACATGGCCCCTGCCTGCATGACACGGCTAACATGGCCCCTGCCCCTAACTGTTACACACTTTCCCCAATAACAATAGGATGTTAGGAACCCACCTTCTCATTCATACACTCAACCAAGTCTCTCACATACCCCCTCATTTCTTGAAAGAACTTATACTGTTCTTCCAAGCCCCTGGTTTGTCCAGCCAGATTGCCGATCGCCTCCTGGTTCAACTCACGGCGTGAACCCATCTCGTCCCGTTCATGCACATGAAGCCGGTGCACGTCCATCATTTCAGACAATCTGAAAACATAATGCAATGTGATAATGCAATGTGATAATGCATTTATACAATTGCTTTGTATAATGTAGTTTTTATTATTTATTATTAATCAAAAACATCATGCTCAATTGCTCATGTTGTATTGCAGGATGTCTGTTCTGTTAGAACGGTAGTTAAGGTTGATGTTAATTAAGATTGTTTCATGCAATCATACTGTGTTGTGTCAGTTTAAAAAAATATTATTATTATAATTATTATTATCATCATAGAAGGAAGATCTCATAAAAGATTTTCAATGATCAGCAACACATGTAGTGTAAGGCAATCAGTAGCTACAGCACTCATACAGGAAGTATTCAAGTCATGATGCAAGTTTTATTCATGGGTAAATTTAATTAACTATATACGGCAATGTCACGATTTCCATTGCTGTAAAATAAACATCCGGAAGTTCTTAATGTGTGGCATACAGGCTGGCAATTCAACGCTATTGCAGTGGTTCAGTTCTTCAAACAGGAACTGATCTACAAACTTATCAAACAGCAAAATATGCAGAGATATCCTAAACAGACATTTATGTTTCCGTTCCAGTCTAACAGACCTGTGCCACTGGTGATATAACAGAGGGCCCATGGTCACTAGAGTACTTACTAAATCCTACACTAGTCTGTAAAAATTTTCAAATCAAAGCAATGTTAACTCTTTAATGCCAAGAAGGTAGTAAAATGTATGGGAAATCCTATACCCTCCGGCATTAAAGGGTTAAACAATGGATCTTTCTGACCGACAAAAGAAAGGAAACATTCAAATGTCAGTCAGCATGAGCAAACAATGTGCACATTATCACAAATAACCAGATGCAGAAAACACCGTACAATGTGTACATGACTAAATTTTTTCGAAAAAACAGGAAAAAAACATGTTCAAAATTACATGCATACAGCAGTGAGTAGTATGACTATAATGAACAGAACGATAACTAAATGTGATTGTATGTACAATTGTACATGTATACAGCGCACGTCTAATTGAAAAATTCTTTAACTAACTGCATATCACCTGTCCATGAGTTTCTGCTTGCTTATCTCGAGAGATATCGGCTGTGCTTCCGTTGGCAGATCTGGAAAGCACATACCGCCAACAGCCACAGAATCCATTCCATACGCCATCAGAGAAGATGCAGATGATGATGTGGGGAGAACAGACGTACCGTAGACATAAGGCTGATAAGCGCCGTAGTAGTAGCTGCTGATTCCTGCTGTGCTGACAGGACTTACCTAGATAAGTCAGAAACACAAACATACAAAAACCCTATGTAAACATAGGCTGTTCACTGTTTGAACAGTGTTCAATTGTTCAGTGTTCACGGTGCTTCTCAGTTACTTTTCTGTAAAGCTACCATGCACGTTTCATCCTTTAAAAAACCTGTTTTTGCGGAGCTGATGCCTTGTATATCAGCCGACACATAGGTAAATGATTCAAAATCTGGCATCAGCTACTTATACATCGATGCTTTAATATAAAATGCGTGAGTGCTTCAATACTGCAAGTTGAGTCATGGTCACAATGTTGTTACCGGATCGCAAGTGTCATACCGTTACTTCAGTTCAAAGATTCTTTGATGATAGGGCTAAAAAAAGAACTACACAAAAAATTCAAGCAACAAATAGCATTAACTACAGCTGGTTCAAAATATGCTGAAGTACTGAAATCTATTTCTGACAGATCCATCTTATGAAGGCTTCCGAAAGAAAGAAGTACTGTTTAAAATGAAATTAAAGAAAATGACCATGCTACATACCGCTGGTAGTGCAGGTATGCTCACTCCTTTTCGAATCTGTTGCTCTTCCCATTCACGTTCATGCTCACTTGTCTCGCTTAGATGCTCTGAATGCAACAAGCAACACACCAAAAGTCAATATAACTGGGAAATTATCATCTACAGAAAAATAAGTGTATTAAACCAACTCAATGAAATGATAAGAAAAGGAAACCAGAGAAAAGGATCAAAACCATAACACATAACTTATTTGCACACTAACTTTTAAAGTCAACAAAGCACTTAAGTGTTAATAGTAGAAGCCAAGACAAGCTGCAAAACAAACCATACTACTTAATGGAAATCAAACACTATCCAGCACCAGTTTCACAACACAAACTTCAAATAAACATATTCATAAAGCTTACGATGCCATGAAGTAGATTTCCAACCATGCATCTCATAAAAATAAAATAAAAACCAGAGCATTTAGATTGACATAATTTAGTTCAATTCCAAAAAATCAAAGTCTGACCTTCCTCAGCAGCCAGTATTCTCTCCTCCATCCGGCGCCTCTCTGTTTCTTTCTGTTGTGCTGTCAGAGCCAGATTATCATCTCCACTGTCTGAATTATCATTGTCATCATCTCTGCAAATATCAAATGCAAGCGTCAATTAACTGGAGGATTCTTAAAATAAACACATGAACACTTCTGCTGATGCAATAATTAATTTAACCAAGGTCAACCACGAAGCTTTTGTCGATGAAGAACTTTCTGTGAATAAAAATTAGCCAAATACACCGATCTGGCAGAAGAAACAAGTTTTCACACAAGTTTGATCCAAGTTAAAACCGGGGATAACGAGAGTGGACCACCAAAACTCCAGTTGTGCTCTGTGATGCTGACCTTCTGAAATAGCATAGTAGATTAGAGCCAACTTTTATTATAATATATAACCAATGCAAAACTTCTGAACTAACTAAATTATCCTGTACTCTGAGATGGAAAAAGTATAGAACTGCACAGGTCTATAAGATTCATAAAAAACGAAAAATCACCTGATGAGTCTTGATGATTTCTTTTCATATTTAACTGTATCATCAATTGCAATGAAATCATCCCCCAACTCTCGTGCCATCTGTCTTTTTTTGCGGACCAGGTGAATCATATTGGCATCAGGAATCTGCCCACCTGTAACAGTCACAATTTAATTAGTAACTCAATAACATTTGATATCACCAAATCTTGTCTTTATCACATCATCACTTTCTTTGTATTTCTCAACTGCATCACCACCTTTGCCTGCTGCCACAACATTCTGCCTCATATACAGGGTGGGCCAGTGGAAATGCAACTTTTTTGACGCCTTATAACTTGAAAAGTTTTTGTCTGAGCGTCTAGTCGAATATATCAGATTGAACATAATTATCCATTCTATCATTCTGGAAAATATCTAAGAGATACTATTACGACTTTTTGAGATACTGCTATTTATATTCGATGTCCCATTTTCGTACCGTAAAACAGCAAGAAAAACAAAATTCTGAAACTGAATATGTCAATTCTAAACAGTAACTTAGTACTAACATTTAATAACAATTATTACCTTGAGTAGATTTATAATCAGTTTTAAAAATCAATATTTCCACCACGTGCTTTAATGACTGTGCATCAACACGAGGTTACCACTGATCAATGGCTGAGGCCAGCAGTGCTCGGGTTATTTCAGCCCAGCACCAAAGAATCACTTCTTTCAAATGTTCAATGTCACGTAACGGTTCATGGTAGACCAGTTGCTGAAGACAACCCCAGATCGAATAGTCAACCGGATTTAAATCCGGACTGTTCGGTGGCCAGTTCTCCTGTTCAATAAACTCTGTCACGTTAGCATTCAGATAGGCAACCGTATGACGTGAACGATGCGCCGGCGCTCAATCTTGCTGAAAAAGGTAGCCTAACCATCAATTCCAGACAGTACTGTTGGCGAATGTAGCAGTCCTTTTGCGAGTACTTCATCACAGTAATAAACACTGTTCACCTTAGCTTTTGGAGTGACAAAGTTTTTGCAAGTTTTGAAACAGCCAACGACACCGTCACACTTTGAGAAAAGTGTTTCCTGCCTTCAGGAGCCGAGCGGGCGCAACAAGACGCTTAAAGCTAACAAATGACTCAAAAGCGAATGACAGATGAAAAGATCGACAGAACATGATTCACAGACAAGAAGATCTTCACGATTCAGACGTCAACCAACACTAGTCTTAGAACGACCGTGTGTAAGCTTATGCAAAGGCTAGCTTTTTGACATATTCAGTTCCAGAATTTTTTTTTCTTGCTGTTTTACGGCACGAAAATGGGACGTCGAATATAAATAGCAGTATCTCAAAAAGTCGTAATAGTATCTCTTAGATATTTTCCAGAATGATAGAATGGATAATTATGTTCAATCTGATATATAGAACAAGACGCTCAGTTAAAAACTTTTCAAGTTATAAGGCGTAAAAAAAGTTGCATTTCCACTGGCCCACCCTGTGTGTATATATATGTATATATATTGTTACGTTCGTCTAGGAGATGATAGAATGAAAGTAAGGCCCCGGGTTGAAATAACATAGGAGTTTAATAACAAGAGCAGTATGTACAGGCGAAAAGCACTTAACTAAAGGTCTTAACTAGAGTCATACCGTTACAAGCAGCACGTAGAAACACCCAGCAGTCGAAGAGACACGACCAAACGGACGAAGGGTCCAAACGAACATCTCAGCAAGGAACAACCAACGGGGTTGAACAGCAAACGGTGTCCTCACACACCAAACGACCAAACGACCACCCGGTCCCAAAAGAAAGCAAGCGGTCCTTTCCACGACAAACGGTGTCCTAACTATCACATGAGTTAATCTTATTTATAGCCATCGCAAGTAGACTAATGTTCACGCGCGCATGACACTCCTTTACACGCATAGCAAACGCACAGCTGGTCAAGTCATGTCTAGCAAGAGCAGCAGAACGTGTTAGATACAGAAGATATCTAACATACCCCCCCTCATAAAGCACGAGTCGACCTGAAGGGTCGGCGAAGTATAGAAACCCCAAAGTCTGTAAGCTACTTAACTAACTACACCGAATCCCAAAGCAAGAACCTCAAAAGTTCATTACACAGTTCATAGAACAGATGTGCAACAAAGTTCCACACAAAAACGAAACTATGCTAAGTGTCCACAGACAGTTACAAGTTGAAGACACTCGAAAATGCGTACAAATTTTTTCACTAATCGCCAAACGCAAATCGACACACAACGCCGAGCAACAAACTCAAACGCAACGTTCGAAGCGGACTGTTCCAAAACCTCCATCTCCACAGTTCGTTCAACAACGTCCTTCGACACAATTCTTGAACCAACGTCCTTGAAAATTCTTTGCCCAAGTCCTTGAACCTGTCTCTGTGCACATCACAGAATTTCCAGGAATGCGACGTGAAGAATAGCCAACCGGCTACCGTACATCCCAACCGCTTACCTCGAGCAACAGGGCGTCCTCCCTGCCACTCTACATAACCATACAGGAATGCGACGTGAAGCAAGGCCATCGAAGCCACCAAGATGGTCGACACCATCCAAACGTCCGCAAGGCCACCACAGTACAGGCCAACGACGTCAACGAGCATCAGGTACACCGTCCGAATCCACTGCGCCGATCCACTGAGCAACTCGTCTAAGCGCCCAATGACAGAAGTTCCACGCGCCGACAACATCAGAGCGACCCACGTCATCCACAAGACAGCAACACCGCTCGCATCGGTTGCTCGTCTCAGCAATTGTCCCCGGCGAAGTCGACGACCATCACCAGCCATTGACTCTCCAACATCCACCGAAAGCACATCCTGCAAAGAAACTCCCGCACACAACTGAGAAATCTTGCAACATAAATCCTCTTCAACCATATCGGAGGCATTCACAGAAACCTCAAGTGACACACGCTCACACTCATGCACAGTATCCACATCGGACATACCAACAATACCATCAAAAGGCACAAAACTTGTATCACAAGCCATAAATTCAGAGAAATGTTCAATCGCAGCACATTCTTCCGTATCTGATGCAACCACATAACAATTTGCATTAACTCCCGACGCAATGACATTCATATCAGACACCGCCGAAACAAAATCAAAGTCAAAACACGAACCTTCATGCACATCAGCATTGGCAACGAACGCCGACACAACCGACCAATCACAAGAAATAGGCTTACTCAAAGAATCAACAGTATACTCTGAAGAACCTGAATCACAAGCAAACGCAACACAGGAACAATCATGCACACGATTCCTCACCAAGCCTGCCAAATACACATGCCAACGAACAATGTTATCGTGCAACAACAGTCCATTCACCGTAGACTTAACATCCTTGTCGATCAACAACAACTCATCAGACAACACAAAGTCATTCGACTCCTCTCGCACAAGAAAGCAATGAGTCAACACCACGAACTTCTGCACTGCCACAAGCCTTTCAACCAACTCAACAGTTATGCACAACCGTACAACAGTCGAAATAGTGCAACACCAACAATTCTTAACCACTGATGGCTCATAGACAACAGTTGTCATCATCGACTCAACAGACAAACGTCCTTGCACACAATCATGCCATCGAACAACACTCGTACAACCAAGCGACTCCTCAACTAAAATAGAGACAACATTCGCATTCGCTTCAGAAATGTTCTTGGTTGCAGTCGTACAACTCACGAACAGTTTCACCGCATCCTCACAAGTCAAGTCTCTATGCAACCATGCAACGACGTTGTCAACAAAGTCATTCATCCTTAAACAACCAATTTCAGCCAACAATCTGATAGATATATATTCTGTCATCCAAGTTTGGTTATCTTTCATTTCGTATACCACATTCACACACCTCCGATGCAAGTGTTTAGGAAAAAACCTTCTCACCCATACGAACTTTAACTCCTGCGACACAAATTCAAACTGAGTACCAGCTACATCAATTTCCGTATCCACTGTCCTCAAGAAATCCATCGCATCTTCAAACATTCCATTTATTCTCCAGTGACACTCCTCACATATACCCAACTGTACACAGATCTCAACAGGAGAACACATATCACTCACAGTTTCATTCAACGCACTTGTCATTTCCTCACTGAAGCTATTTTGTAAGCGACATTTCTCCAATTGCCTCAACTTTATTCGCTTCTTGCAAAACAATGCCTTCGCTCTCTCCACTACGCTCAACGTACGAGCCTTTTCCATTTCATGCGACTGCATAGGCCTATCCTCATTCAACACAGATACACATGCCTCATCGCACACATTTAACTGTACTTTGGCCTCAACGGGAGAACCAGCATCAACAACAGTTTCATTCAGAGCCCGCTGCAAATTAAACTCTGCGAACTCAATTTCAGACTACGCATGTTCAACGACAGAAACATTCGACTCATTTATCCACGCTTCATCGCACCCAACACTCAGTTTATCGACACTCGATACAAGCTCACACGCCTCAGCGCACACAACGTCCCAGTCATTCAATGCAAGAGACAAATCATCGACAACATTCGTACACTCCTCGACATACACACGTTCACTTAAATCTGCACCAGTTTCAACTTCAGACCACATGCATACATTCTCATTCACATCAAACAAATGACCCAAATCATCCTCAACCAAATCCTCAAAGACATCATTCTCAACGACATCATTATGCTGTACGCCTACGTCTTCAAACAAACCACATTCAAACACGTCAAAAGAATCGTCGTACACATGTTTCAATTTCCCAATTTTACGACACTCCTTCGAATTCTTCAAACATATTTTGCTACCATTCCCTGATGAATTATGTTTAGCTTGCAAAGAACGTAATTGATTTTCCTCGGCCAATCTCTCCCGAGCAATTTCCTCCCAAATTTCACTTGAAATTTTCTCAATTGAATCCCTTGTACGAAAATAACCGTCTCTCTGTTCACGTTCACGAAGACGCTCCGAAAACATCCAAGCCTCAGCCATGCTTCTTTCCAATGGACGCAATTTCTCCTCCAACTTCCTCATTTTCCTCTTCTCCTTACAAACCAACTGCTTCGCCTGTTTCGCCTCTAAATCCTCCCAAGGTTTCATTTTCCTCAGAAAATAACACCAACGCAAAAGACAACTTGCTTCGTGTACCTCCGCACACGCAACTACGCAGAAAAAATTCCTTTCTCCCACGCGTAACAAAACCTTCGAAATGTCGAACCCCCGACACAAAATTAAGGCAAATTCACCTCACAAATTTCTCACACGGAACAAATTTATCGAAATGTCGAAACACCCGACGCAAAATGAACGCAAATTCCAACTCTCTCGAAAATTTCTCAAAATTCAACCGTCAAATTACATCGACGAAACGCGTGTCAAACGCCCAAAATTCTCAAAATTCAACGTCAAATTACATCGACGAAACGCGCGTCAAACGCCCAAATTTCTCAAAAGGACAACCAATTTTAAGGTCGAACCAACCAACAAAACGTCCGAAAAACGTCAGCAAAACGTACTCTACCAAACGTAACGCACAGTCAACACCTGACCGACGAACAAACAAACGCACAAAAATGTCTCACGGACAAAACGTAGGTGCACCCATACGTCGCTACTACAAAATTCAACGCTCAGTCAAACCACGTGACTGCCGAACGAACGCACAAAATTGTCCCATGGACCAAACGTAGGCGCAACCACAAGTCGCATTATCCCACAAAATTTACGACCTCCAAAATTCAACCGAACGCACTACACGAAAAATTTCATCCCAAATCTTCCAATTTCAGAATTTCACCTAAAGTTCAAAGTTAACGGGCCCCCAAAATTTTGCTAGACTACGCACAAGCAAAGGACCGGACGGGCCTCCATTTGTTACGTTCGTCTAGGAGATGATAGAATGAAAGTAAGGCCCCGGGTTGAAATAACATAGGAGTTTAATAACAAGAGCAGTATGTACAGGCGAAAAGCACTTAACTAAAGGTCTTAACTAGAGTCATACCGTTACAAGCAGCACGTAGAAACACCCAGCAGTCGAAGAGACACGACCAAACGGACGAAGGGTCCAAACGAACATCTCAGCAAGGAACAACCAACGGGGTTGAACAGCAAACGGTGTCCTCACACACCAAACGACCAAACGACCACCCGGTCCCAAAAGAAAGCAAGCGGTCCTTTCCACGACAAACGGTGTCCTAACTATCACATGAGTTAATCTTATTTATAGCCATCGCAAGTAGACTAATGTTCACGCGCGCATGACACTCCTTTACACGCATAGCAAACGCACAGCTGGTCAAGTCATGTCTAGCAAGAGCAGCAGAACGTGTTAGATACAGAAGATATCTAACAATATATATATATATGTATTCGTTTTATTGAGACAAAACAACAGGTCGTCATAACGCAACAGTTAACAAGCACCAAGATAGCAGCTGAAAAAGTGTAAACGTGTTTGAACAGCGTTCGTGTTTATGAAGTTCTTATTGTTGTTACTGGCAAGTTCAAATGGACAAGGGGACATGGGGGTGGAGGCGGCCTCAGCCACCTATCCATCACCATATATAATATTTTCACATTGACAATGGTGTAAGAAGAATGATACCAACTCTTTAAGAAGTCTTGAACCGTCTGTCCAGATGCGCTGTTACGTGATTCCGAGAACTCATCGTCTTCAAAGTCCTCGTCATCATTGTTGAGGACGAGATCTTCTGCATGTAATTCAGTCTTTATCAGGACGGTGTCATTGTTACCATTCAGATGTTCCAGCTTCAGTGAAAAGAAACAAAAACACAGCTAGAATCATATCACAAAGCAACAACTCTAAAAGAGTAAATACACAAGCAAAAAAAGAGAACAATCAATCGCACCAATTACAAGCTATAATTATAATTCATTGTCTGAAACAAAAACAATAAATTCTAAGTTACAGCTGTGAAAATGAATCCATTTTAAACAACACTGTTGGAACAACAAAACCTAAAAGATAAGAATCTGAATTAAAACCAGTCAGACAAGTACTCTACAAGTGAGTTAATTAACGCACCATAACTTGACAAAATGTCTAAATCAGGAGGAACAAAGAACCTAATATTTTAAGAAGATGCTCACAAGACGTCACAAAGTCTGTAGAACTTGATCAAAACTGTATCCAAGTAAACTTTAAAATGATGTCACACTGATAATGCATAATTACTAATTAGCTAGGGCCCCCAGAAATTCGCGATCTTGCGCAACGCAACTTTTCCGCAAATTTCCAGGTTTCGCGCAACAGCGCAAAAACTGCCAATCCGCGCGATTTTGGCGCAATTTTTGACAAAATCTTGCTAATTTATCTAAATTGGGCTTTGATTGACTTAAAAATCACTTCAGCGCGCGGCAGTTCAACATAGCAACGAAACCGACGGGCGATAATCAAAATGGCTGCCGCCGAATGGGACGAAATTATATCGGAATTTTTAGTTAAAGATCGTTATTTTTAGTAGTAATGCACAAAACTTAAGTATAAAAAATTCCTGAACTTCACGGCCACACAATAAAATAGGGCCTATGTTAGACGAAGTTTCTCAAAGCGATCACACGGCAGCGTCGCGTGCTGTCTCAGCTTATGACAGAACGAACGCATTTAATCTATATTATAATAGGCGTCTGGCGTGCACACGAAGACGGAAGGCTACTATTCAACACGCTTTGTAAATTGGTGATTCATTATAATAATTATAGGCATATGATATATAATTAATACCATCTTGAAGTTGTAGGCCTATTTGTAATAAGCGTAGATTTCGGTGGGCGTAAATTTTGCAAGATTAAAATTCTTTGCAATAGTCTGAATATATTAATCTCATGGTTATAGAAACTTTATAACTGCATTTTTTGCTTGATTTTCTAATTTATAGAACGCCACAGCTTTACACTAAATGACAAAAATACTGTTAGATAGATACTTTGGTACACTGATTCAATGAAAAACTAACGAAAATTATCATTTTTTAACTTGCGCAAAATTTGCGCAAATTTCTGGTTTTTGGTGCGCAATTTTTTCAGTTTCTTGGCGCAAATTTCTGGGGGGCCTAATTAGCAATTATCTCCTTATCCATACTGTATTGCAATATTAAAGAAATAGAGAAGACATGATAATGCACCCCAGATAGCATGCTGTTCTGCTAAACCTGCAGTGGTTTTATGTCTCCCAAAGATATTAATTTAACATGTCATATTGTTTAAATCACACCACCGGACGGACGAGCAGTCTGGTGGCCGGCTGTACAGTCAGAAAAAAAGCATGACAGGATGGTCTTTATAAGCCCTTTAATGCCGAGATGGTAGTAAATGGTATGAAAAATCCTATACCCTCCGGCATTAAAGGGTTACATGGTTGGATGGATGGTCTGACAGTTGGCAGAACAAAAATTCTGATTTTGAATCAATTATGACACTCTAATGCTAGACAAAAACAGCAAATACCTTCGGTGAATTGTTGCCTTCTGACTTGATTTGAGGTTCAGTTTTCTCCTTCAGGCTTTCCTTTTTTAACTGCTTAACAATTCGTTTGCTGTGGGTTGGTTTCTTTACCTGGAATACTTCACCATCCCCTAAAAAGTAGCAACAACTTGTTAGCAGCTGCATTTACTGGTCAATGTCCATCTATCTGCATTTAATTATCCAGACCCTTTTTGCAGATAAATACATCTGAAAGTTTGCACAGTAGAAGGTTTTAAGGTTCCTTTTAAATAAAAACTGAGAGCTCGGAAACTTGCAAAAAGGGTATAAACTTAATCAAGCCTGAAATATTTATTAGTCATACAGAATTCAACTTTAGCTGCACCGTCAGTTTTTAACACAGAATTATATATTTGAATCATAACAGCCTGAAATGGAAATCGTTTAACTGAACCACATATTAACATGTCATCCAACATTACAATTATTTGAATTTGTCACAGGCATGTACAGTTGTACACTTGTACAGTATTCTGGGTTTTTTAATATTGGGCATTAAAGTTTCATTGCTGCAGGGATAGTGATGTGAGCGTGAAATATTTCATTTGAAATATTTCATTTCTGACAGTTTTATTTGAAATATTTCAACGCCAAAAAACCGTTTTTTTTACATCTATGTTTTTTTACATCTCTAGTTGACGATGACAACAAAGATGATGACATGGACGATGATGAATAACAATGAGGAAATCTTGTAACTGATAGATTTTAGCAGTATAATTACTATTAATGATGGTTTACTCTGTCTGACTGATAGTACTATAATACTATTTATGTTTGTGTTCTAAGTTCTATTCTTAGAACTTTTTGTAAAATTTTGTTTGCCGGATTATTATTGAGTCTAGTTGACATAGTATTTGTGATTTATAATTTGTCTTGTAAAGTCACTAAAGTGTTTCGAATTCTATACGATTGACTGTGTCCTAGGCTAGCAGAATTGAGCTAAAATCACATTTATTTCATTTTTGACAAAACAAGTGATTAATAATAAATGTTAAGCATAACAATGAACAATAACATCTACTTTATTAGATCAAACTGTAATTTGTGACATTTGGTGAATAAAACATGCTTTTCAACACTTAATGTAACTCTCATAAAAGTCATTCTGAAAAACAGGTACTTAGAAATAAATTGAGTATCTCGAGGATGGTCATCACTAACACAATAATGCATATAATATTTAATATGAGAAATAAATAAACTGTTATTATGGTTGTAATTAGTTGTAAAATGTAAAGAAAAAGATAATTTCAAATGTTTCAAAGAAAACTGAAATATTTCAAATAAAACTGAAATATTTCATTGAAATATTTCCACGCCAAAAAAAACATGTTTTTTTACATCTCTATGCAGGGACAAGAAGTTCACAACTGTTTACATCAGTGGTGGATAATCAATTAATTAATTAGAAACAAAGCAATTAAATAATTAATTAGTTTGGCAGCTAATCCTAATTTTTGGTACCGTGGGCTAGTAGTTAGCCAGCTATATAATTTCAGCACATAGCATCAGGGTTATGGGAGCTCTTCAGCAGGTCGAAGAAATTAATGACGAATCAAGCAGCATAACCTTAACACAAGCAGCATAACTTAGATATATAAAATGAATAAAAATGATTGCCTAAATAGCAGACAAAATGAGCCCAATGGTGTGGCACCTACATATCTCCATGAAAATGCAGTGTTCAATGATCTCCTACCCGGTTGATTAACCAAAGGTAGTTTAAAGTTGGGATGCTCGAAAGCACAAATAAAGGCATGAAAGATTTGAGATACTAAAACAATTAAGTACCTAAATAACAATATTTATTTCACTACAACGTAGAATAAATTATGCATAAATACCTTTTCATGGGTGCCTAGCAAATAAAAAATCCAATTTCCTAATGAATTTCACCAAATCCCAAAATCCATTAATTTAGTGAAGCAATGTTCATTATCTAAAATCCATATTTTCACATGTTCTATATTCAGAATGCCACTTTCGGCAATCACATGTTTGGAACTAAACGTTTTGATAAATTGGTCACAAGTTTTGTAATTCACCAGTTTCGGGAATTGGTTTTCGGGGAGACCTGGAACGGGTGCAGCCCGAATCCCTGAAACCCCAATCCCGAAGTGACTTTCGGCACACTCCTCAAAATCGATTTTCCACACAACATAACGGTTTTTAACACTAAAATGTGGGTAGGCCTAATCCCGAAGACTGGCTGCCCGTACTCCGTTTGAAATTTCTTACAAATGACCCTACGTATGGAGGAACATTTTGCACAGGTAATTATGTCTCACTTTAGCGCTCTTTGTCGTTAAATTTAAGCATGGTTATAACATAGAAGACCTAGGTGTCGTTCGCGTATAGGGTATAAGGTTTCGCGTCGTGAGGGTCGGTTAGAGTTAGTGTTAGGGTTAGTGTCGTCATTAGATTCTTATGATTTTTGCGTTGTGAGGGTCGGTTAGGGTTAGTGTCGTCATTAGATTCTTAAGATTTTTGCGTTGCTTGTTTAGCAGTTGTTGGCCAAGCTAGCCTAATAGCTTGACCATCAACTGCTAACATCAACAACCTTCTCCCCCCTACGGTCTTCGCCTCTTCCACACGGTTCCGTAGAAAAAACATACGACACCGTCCGGACGGTTCCGTAGCCAGTGCCTTACCAAAATGTGGGTAAACACGCACACTGAGTGCCCGTACTCCAAACAATATGGCTGCCAACGAATGCAGTAAAATTAGAACGCGACCGATCGACGACATTGCAACATGCATCTCAACATGCAAAGCGTGAGTGTCGGTTAGGGCTCAGGTTAGGCTTCGTGAGGGTCGGTTAGGGTTTTAGTTTTAGGGTTAGTGCAGTCATTCTGCTAAAATTGAAGCTGAATTGATGAACAATGTCGTCGTTAGCTCGCGCGCTAATTTTATTGCATTCGTTGGCAGCCATATTGTTTGGAGTACGGGCACCCAGTGTGCGTGTTTACCAAAATGTGTTATCAACAGCTCTTACAGGGCCATTATGTCATAAATAACGTTACATTGGCGATGTTGGTGAAAGAAAAAAGCGTGAGAACAAGCAACTCAATTTCATTCAACACTTGCCGTCTTCTTCTTGTTCGAAACTAACAACGGCATTGGCTGATGGGACTTTTGGAATAGCTTTTTCTTGCTTTTTATTCTGGTTCGTCGTCTGGGACTGCGGGTCCGTGAGACGATTTATATCGGTTGAAGCGGTAAGTTTATTTTTAACATCCTCCTTTGCGTTTGCGGATTGATTCTCATCATCCGATTCGCTATCACGCTGTCTTCCTCTAAAATTGCGCTTTGGCTTTTTAAACATTGCAAAATTCTTAAATTATATAAAATCCAGAAAATATACTCCCAAAATGGCGCCGGTAACGTTTCGTGCTACACTCAAGATGGCGCCCGAGAGAAATTGATAAAACGCCTTTATTTTCGTAACCGTAATCTCCACTTGATTTTACCACATGTATACTGTGATTTTACTCTCAACCATGGATGTCACCCCACGTAAAATTTCTTTTCCAATTCTAAGAATTACTGGTATGTTTAGGGTTGCCAGGCGGCCTTGAGTAAATTACCGGACTACTATATATATATAAATATATATATATATGTTCTTCTGAATCATATATATATATATATATATATATATATATATATATATATATATATAGGGACTAGAAATTTGTTATGCTTCAACCCTGTCGTCATGCATGAAAGCTGATTGTGCGTGGAAGATTAATAGTCTGATGAGAGATGCCACCATAATTCTGAGACTTGTGATGTTGGGAAAAGTCTTGGGAAGGTGGGAGGAGGCGGAGTGGTGTTGGCAATGGGCAGAGATCAAGATCTATAAAGAACCTTGGGCAGAGATGACTCAGATGAGTGGAACTTGTGGAGGGAATTGATGCCTTGCCCGATATATGCAGACCCGCGCAGGGAGGACTAAGTAACCTACTAAATAAAATTTTTGAGGGTCATAATAATGCAGGGTATGACTAATCTGAGGTATACGACTACACGTGCATCATGTAAGCTTATGAAGAAATCTGGAGCAGTGACATTCATCATGTTGATAGACCTATATCGGATATCTTGTAATCAAGTGTACAGCTGAACGGTTGGTTTAGCCTGGCCTGTCTCCAGATATATTATACTTGTGTATCCAGCCATATTAAGCAATTGCATAGTCATTTATCTGTCTGTGTATTGTCCTACCTACCACGTGTCTCAGGTTGACTGCATTTGAAGGGGAAGAAAAATGTCAATATAAGTGGAAAATCGCAAACAGATGTCTATTTATGGACCCAAGAAACTATACACTCAACACTTGTTGCTAGCAATAATTTTTTACCGGACACCACCATGTCCGGTAATGCCTGAAATTTCTAACCGGACAGATTGTGCAAATACCGGACTGTCCGGTTCAATACCGGACGCCTGGCAACCCTAGGTATGTTTTGAATTTCCAAAGGCAATTTTTGCTTTGCAAACACAATTATTCGTCAATTTGTCTTCATAAATGTATTTAATTTAATACTTGTATTTTGTTGACAAGAATAGAAAATTTCAGAATCCTTATTGATCGCCAGCGTTGCCACTCTGAAAAATAAAAAACCCAAGTTGGTCGGTCAAAAAAACCCAAGAAAACCCAAGTTTGACAAATCTTCCGAAATTTTCAAAATTTTGGTCCAAAAAATTTCTGACGCCTTTTTTTTTTTATTTTTTAGTCGTCCGGCAAAATTTTTTCCGAAATTTTCCAAAAAAAATTTCCATTTTACCGTCCAAAAAAGTTGATGACCTTTTTTTTTAGTCATTTTGCCTAAATCTTCAGGAAATGTCGAAAAATTTCCGGTTCGCAAGCAAAAAACCCAAGATTTGCCCGAAAAACCCAAGTTTTTCACGAAAAAACCCCATTTCCCAAGTTCGGGAAAAAAACCTAGATTTTATTTTTTTGCGCCGAAAAAAAACCCAAGAAAAACCCCAAGTTCCTCGCAAAAAAACCCCATTTCCCAAGTTCGGATCAAAAAACCCAAGATCTTGTGAAAAAACCCAAGGAGTGGCAACGCTGATTATCGCTAAAAAAACTAGTAGGCCTACATAGACGTTAAAATAATATAAAGAAGATTCCAGTTATAAATAATTATTATAAATCTATGTTGTACATAAAATTCGTTGTCAGTGATGCCACCGCTGGGTTTTTTCCCACTAGATCTGGGTTTTTTGGCCTTTGTCTGGGTTTCTGGGTTTTTTGGGCAAAATCTGGGTTTATTTTGGTGAGCTAACCATTTGTACTCACAACACATGAATATTTTGTGAAATTCAATGTAAAATGGTTGTGATACATAATTTTTTCCACTAATTTTAATTTTTAACTCCACAACCAAGATCTCACGTTGTCAATTCACAAATAATATATAACCTGAAAAATAGCTCTGCACAGAAATAAACCGATTTGACATCTCAAAATAGTTTAGGTGAATAAGGTCCCACCTCTCTCCTTGTTAAGCTTATTGTCAGTATGTATGCCGAGTATCTGACAACTTTAACAATTGATATTTTTAAAGTTGTAGTTACATTTTAGTCGACTCTTTTGACGAACATTTTGGTAACCCTCATAAGAACAAGCGAAAAAGCAACTTAATTTGAATAAAGGGGTCTAAAATAGCTCATATGAATAGTCTGGGTTTTTTTCGGAAGGAAATCTGAGTTTATTTCTAAAACCTCAGTGGCAACACTGTTCGTTGTAGCTAAAAATTACCATGGTGCATGCGTATGTTTTCGGTTAAATCAGCTGCATAATTTACCGAAAGAATAGTATTCTCGAAACTTAGATGATGTTCAGTCGTTTGTTTTAATTGCGTGAACCTGATGTTCTTTACAAGGTATGTTGTGCATGTAGAGTAATGGCCAATTTTCGCATTGTGAAAACATCTGCCTCTGATTTGTTCAGAAAACGAGACCGAAAGATGGGACCAACGGTAAACACCGAGCTGTAAGTAGAGAGGTCGCAAAATGTGCGATTATTTAAAGGTGCACTTGAAACCATCGTTCCACGTATTTTAGGGGAAGAAATCGCGTATCTTATGATCTTATAATTTTGTGATTGTTGGTGCTATGCGTTGTCACTAAGGAAGAGAGAGAGAAACAGGTTGGTCATCTTTGATGAACTCAGGAGAAGGGTTACTGTGCTGCAGTATAAGTCTCTGATTCAATGGAGTATGAACTTGGAATGGATTAGATGCATGTGATTGTGATAAGAATGAGGTAATGCCACGACATTCGATGCCTGCAGGCAAGCCACATTTGGAAAATGCTTTAGTCCTAGTCCCGGATTTATTCTACAGAATATATCTGTGCAGAGCAAACCAAGACAAAATCCTGTATTCCAAAACAGAGTCACTGCATTTGACCCAACCAGCCCACAGCTTAAGGTAGATTTGTCTTGTTTATAGTGTAAGATGCTTAGATTCATTTTCTTTAAGAAACAGGAAATGTTATGTGTTTGGCAGCAGCGTTGGCAACCCCCTTCAAGTGATGACCAATGATGCGGGAACTCTAGGTCATTTGATTTCAGTCAGATTGGTTGTGCATATTCAATCAGTCTCTGCTTGTGTGACCACTTGTGAAATTTAATATATATATGCATAATGCATGCAGATGGTCATGCCTTTGGCTGTATTTTGCTTTTTGTTTATTTCTCATAAAAAATGGTAACTGGAGAATTCGGTGCCAGACAATTTGAGGCAACAGGCAAATCAGCATAAGACAATTTGGCACAGGGACAATTTGGCACAGGGACAAGTAGGTGCCAGACAATTTGGCACCAGACAATTTGGCGCAGGTCATGTTGCGCAAGAGAGGACATTCTTTCATGTTGCCTGTTGTTAAATATTATTATGCCACTATGCTCATTAATAGCCTGGATGTTAGCGGAACCCAAGATCTACATTCAGGCCCATCACAATATTGCCTAGAGGACATGTCAGGTGAACTTGCTCAAGTTTCCTTTAGGAGTTTGAAATGATAGGGTGTTTGATGCATGAACAGTTTGTTACTTGATTCATTCCTTCATTCATTCTATGGACTTGTATAGCACCTCTTCAAGAAGCCTACTCAGGAGCGCTCCCAGCCACAACTACAGAAGAAAGGCTTGATCTCAGACAGCATTTGATTGACCACGGGTAATATGAACGACTCCACAGGGAGGTGACTCCAGATGGAGGTCTCTGCAACTGAGAAAACTCGGCATTGACTAGCTGCTTTGTGGGCCTGTGGAACTAGGAGTTCTAATTCATTGCAGAGCGAAGAGCCTGACACGTTGCAACCTAGGACACGGTGGCAGAGATCGCTCAGATAAGATGGAGCACAACCAAGAATTCAGCGCGAAGCTAGAGCAGCAGAAAACTATCAGAGGTGCTCCTGATCTGATTTAAAAAAGCCGCAATCAAGACAGACTGATGTTAAATCACTGGGAAAATAGTGTCAGTGATGGGGCAACAGTCTCATGCGACTGACTGCATCAGAGAAAATGGTTAACCACAGCACAGCTGCCATAATAATATATTCTGTTGCTGAAGTACACTTGTATGCAGATTGCAAAGACAGGTATATGCCACATGGTGTACTGCAGAGCAAATAGATCTGCAGCCAAATAACTGATACCTGGTACTCGGTAGGGTATGAGGCTGCACAACCAACTGGATAGAAGATCTTAAACTAAATGCACCTTTGTATGTGCAACAATTGCGGCTGATCTCATAATATCATTTAAGTGGAATGGAACTGAATTTTGGAATCATGCTCACTTACCAAGCTGCATTACTTTCAGCACACTGAATTTGGGGATCATCTGGCAAAGATGATAAAGGCACATTCCACCTATTGTTCATACAGGCTTGCGGGCGGTAAACTTCTGGTCCAGAGATTGCACTCAGAGGTAGAACAGGTAGGGGTAGAGAGTTTTGCGAAAATGGAGAGCCAGGAGCCACAGGCAGGATAAGTGGGGTGTAGAAGGATTTGATTGGAGGAGATTTGGTGACCTCTTCACTTCAGATGTCTGAAAAGTTTTCTCAAAACAATGGATGTACTGTTTGACTGTGATTGTGTATGTCTGAGTGAGCCTGAGTGGCTGAGGATAGGCTAACAACTTAAAAATTCAGACTTTGACTTCTGACATATATAAGTAACAGACAGGATCAGGCCATTAATTATCGGATGACCCTTATACGGTGCAGGGCTGCAATTATCAAAGTCCACTGATGTATCTGTGCCAGCAACTAAAACTTAAATGAGCTATCTGGCCTTTCAGTGACTGGCCCACTTAACCTGGAACAGACTTCTTGCACCTCTTCAGGAAGGCAAGGCATTTATGTTTTGAAAAACAGATAAAATTTGTACTTGCTATGTGAGTCTTAATTGGCACAGACAGTAGGCTTAGTGTGTAAAAGCATTATAAAAGTCACTAGATACTGATGATGCTATAGAAATTGTTCTAATTGTAATATTGGACATAAATTAACTTTGCTATTGATCAGCACATTGAGTAACTGCTAGTAAGTAACCCAGGTAAGAGAGATGATGGCTTTGGTGAATTGGATAAAGCAGAGAACCCGGAATTGAACTCTGTGGCAAGTGGCAACCTAAATGAGACGATGGACTAGGTCGAATAGATGTAAGCCGAACCACTACTTGAGAGTGGTCAGACAAGGACAAATGGGACCACATCAAGGATTGTTGACTCGTGAAACAAAATGATGTTTTAAGGCTAGCACTCTAAGGAAATTCCGCAGTTTGATGTTACAGGCCTCACTCACATCAGAAAGGGTTTGCAAGGCATTCTGAACATGACAGCAGAATTGCAGAAATCAGTTATACAGAAGCATCATTTTATGGAATTACCCTGAAACAAATCTTAAATTTTGTGGAGCATATTATTGCTTTCAGCTATATATTAATAAAGTTGCATAATAAATGACAGTTGACTGGCTTTGTTTCAAACAGATTGTGACAAAAAATAAATGTAGAATAAACTGTCCTCATATTAAGTAAACATTGATGTTTTAGTGTTTCAACAAGGTTTTATTTGAACTGAAGAATGAATTTCTTTCCATCAAGACCGGTTCTATTGTTCGCTCATCCGAGCATGGATGAGCTGGCGAAGGCTATTGTTCTAAGCTGTGAAGCTTCAAAAACCGATCATTCGAGACAGTTGACACCTTGTCCTTCGGAGACAGAGATAAAGAAAGTAAGCTGATTTTGAGTCTTAGATATCGCTAATTACATTACATTAAAGAAAGTAACGTTTTGTTGCAAAAATCCCTTATGGAGCCCACACAAAAGCAGAATTCTTAGGTTTAAAAATACTGCAACCAGATCAAATAAGGCAATTACAAATTGGAATATTTATGTATCGATATATCCATAATCAACTACCAGCTACTTATAGAGATTATTTCAAAGTTAGCACTGATAGACCTATTCAATAGCGTTGCTTGAGAAATACTAACCATTTTTATATTCCCTTTGCCCGCACTAATACAAGGCTTAAATCTATAAAATGTATTGGACCAAGAACATGGAATAGTATTCCTCTTGATATTCGCTCCCTGCAGTCTCTTCGTCTGTTCAAACGAGAGTTTTCTGCCTACATCCAACAAGGAATGTAAACCTCTAACAATTTGGGGAAATACTGTTAATTCAGCTTCATATGGGAGTGTGCACTTGTTTTCGTGTATGTGACTGCACTGACTTTATTCCACTTTCCTAACTCACCTTTTGTTTTTGTATATAGTATGCTAGTTAAGAATTTATTGTTCATGAAGCTGCTTTATTTTCCAGTCGGCCGTGCTGCATTGTCTAATTCATTTCTCTCAGGTGGCCCTGGCTAGCGGGACCTTTGGCCCCTTTTGGGTCTCCTGGGCAAGCCGACATGTTAGATAACTGCTGTATAATTACACTATCTGTAATGAATGAGTCGGTTGCTGAATAAATTTTTTTTATGTATATATGTTATGTTAAGCTGAGATTTTACGTTTTGGAAATGTGATGTGCATGTTAATACAGGTCATGTGGTATACAACCTTGCGTTTGATTACCATACCATGCCCTAGAATCTATATAATCTCATTTGATATTATCCTAAACTGGGAGTGTGTGGAAATGTCTTGAGCTGCCCTGGCCTTATTTCCATTATATTGATATTTATCACTTGCTGGGGTTGTGAGATATTCATTTTGATATTCATTATCTTGGTTATGCTGCAATTTGTTGTGAGACTGATTAGATATCAATATGTGATAGGAAGGATGTGGTTTTAAACTTTCTAAGATTTCGATTTTGACTATGATGTTGATATTGTTGACATGGGGCAAGTCCTTTAGCACAGCAAATAGAAAGTTAATCCCCATCTTGACAGTAGAAATGCAATCTTTAGTCAAAATATGTGCTATGCAAATGGTGATATCATTTAAATGCATGACTGACGGTTCCCGGACAATTCGGAGCGGGACAATTGGGAGCGGACAATTCGGACCGGACAATTCGGAGCGGACAATTCGGAACCGGACAATTTGGAGCGGACAATTCGGAGACGGACAATTTGGAGTAAATTCTGGAGCGGACAATTCGGACCCAGACAATTGGGAGCGGACAATTTGGAGCGGACAATTCGAAGCGGACAATTCGGAACCGGACAATTTGGAGCGGACATTTTGGAGCGGACAATTTGGAGCGGACAATTAGGAGCAGGCAATGCATAACAATGTCCTGGGCACGACGTTAAACTGCATCCATCCTCTGCCACAGGGAACCAACAAAGTCCCTGTGCCGGTCCTAAGCCCGGACAAAATGAGGAAGGTTTGCCAGATGGGTGGCGATACTCTGGCAGTAAAAAACCAAGACGATTGTAATCCGCCAAAACCACGACACAAGTGACATGGCTACCCAGATGCTTCAAGGTGTCATGATGTGAAGCAGACATGCACAGGTCGGTCAGGACAGGCTGGTGGAGAGAGTCGGGGGAGAGAGCGTGGGACACAACGGGCATTGACCCACGTTGTCCTTCATGCCTCTTTTTCACGATTCTCTTCAATCGGACAATGTGGTCTAGATGCTCCAAGATGTTAATGGTATGGAGCAGACCTGCTGACCGGACAAGTTGAGGCTGGGCAGCATGACGCGAGACAGACTCAGACAGAGAGTGGCGTCGGACTCTAACGGGCATTGAACCCTATGATATTGATGATGATGAATGCATAACAGTCAAAATTAATGATGGAACTCAGATTTTCATACCCATCTCCATCACCCAAATAGACCTACATTACAGGAGGCTTTACTTTTTTCTGCCAGGTGTCTTAAGGCTTTTCTTTTTCCATGAGTTCTTCGCACTGGGACTGGAGTGCCTCTGATTAGGTTGTACCGGTACTGTGAGAGGCTCTTAATAAGTCCAAATATAGAATAGAATAGGTTGACCGGAAGGGTCACTGGACATTAGAGTCAATACTAAAATTAGTCAGTTTAGCACCCCACCGTCTCTCAGTCTGCGTGTAGGCTACGTCTACTTGTTCGTATGTCTTTTGCCCATTTGTCTTCGATGATTTGGCAGTAGTCATAGGGCTCCTGCTTTAAGCTAGACTTAAACCTTAAATTGCAGTAAAATATATTAATAGTTTAGCTATAATCAGAAACCTGACTAACAAGCATAAAGGAACAGGACTATCATAATGGTTGTAAGAAAACTGCAATGATTTAAATGAGCTGCCTATAGAAATTAGTGCATTTAACTAATAATTTCAGTTGCTTAGTTTAAGCTTTGGAATGCAGGGTCTTGAAGATCGTAGGACGTTTGTTTGGTGCCGCATATAAGTATTTTATTGCCACACTGTTTTTGATTCACGCAGGCATGTGATATTTCGATTCGACACAATTATAGGCCTATTTTAAGTATTTTATTGCCACACTGTTTTTGATTGACGCAGGCATGTGATGTTTCTGATGTTTCAATTCGACACAAATATTATTGTTTTATATACACTCCGAATTGTCCGGGCCCGAATTGTCCGTCTCCGAATTGTCCGGTCTGAATTGTCCGTCTCCGAATTGTCCGCTCCCGATTGTCCGCTCCCAATTGTCCGCTCCGATTTGTCCGGGTCCGAATTGTCCGGGTCCGAATTGTCCGCTCCGAATTGTCCGCTCCCAATTGTCCGTCTCCTAATTGTCCGCTCCAAATTGTCCGTCTCCGAATTGTCCGGTCCGAATTGTCCGCTCCCAATTGTCCCGTTCCGAATTGTCCGGACACCTGACTGACATTGTGTAGTGTTGTTTTTGTATGTTTTTCCATAAGGATGGGGGTGCGGATACAGAATTTCCTCCCTCTTACCACGTGCGACGTGAGGTTCGCTACCTTAACTGCGGAATAAAATGGGGCAAATTCCAGGATGGATTTCCCAACCTCTTTATCGATAATGTTAAGTGTGTTGCTGGCAGAGATGGTAAGAAACACATAAACAAATGTTTTTAATAACTATTTTATTGAAGACCTTGCATGACTACTAACATCTCTTGAACCTGCATCATGTGAAGTACATTGTTCAACCAGGCAAACTGTAAGCTAAGGTGTCTTATTGGATTGCTGCTGTACGACCACACCCTGATAAGCATGCATATGCACATGAGGCTTGTGATAATGAGTGAGCAATTAGCTATGTAGGCACCGAATGCAGTCCTTGTAAAAGAAGTAGGAAAAGAGGTAGCCGTAGGTATGAAATGCTAGTGACTTAGTTTTCTGAACCTTGGTGTATGATGACAGGTGATTAGTCCTCTCCCTTGCCATCTGATCTTACCACTGACAGTGTACAATCAATGCGCTAATTATAATTATGGCTGAGGACTAAAGGACATGGATGGAAGATTTGCCACTATGTTCATAATTCCTGCATTGATGAGGAATGATTTGCAGATAATCAAGACAGCAGCATATGTATGCTTGCTGTGCATCTCTGCGTCCAAGGAAAGAAATGTCTAAGCATTTCTATTCCTTATATAATTTCTTACCTTGCTACCTGCTTTGCAGAAGAAATAATAATTCTGCTTGTTTTTAGTTATATTTTTATCACTGAATTTTAATTAACTCGGGTATTTCCATGTCACAAATTTCACATTGCTCATTGTTCCTTGTTATATATTTCATTTACTGAAAACTTTAAGCTGGCATAAGTACTGTGAGTTATTGCATGAAATAAAGATGTCTCAGAGGCATTGTGCTTAGTATAGCTGACGAATAGAGGACATAGGTGGAAAATTTACCAGTAGATGCATTGATAGGCAGATGAACTTATATTTATTTCTATTAGTGACTTATCTGACTGTTAGACACCCTATTTCATTCCAAAGAAAAAAATTATGCTTATCTGGTAATTTTAAAATTTATGTCAATTCACAGAATATCTTAACGCTTATGGCATATCTGGTTTTTAGGACGACATCACCTTAATGAATGTGTTTTTATTGTAGTTATTTTCCTGGCGAGCTTTCATACACCTGAAGTGATTTTTGAGCAGCTGTCAGTTATTTATTCCATGCCAAGGTATCAGTCACCCTTTTAGAAATACGTTTACCTGCAGTTACAGCTAAATTCCTTCACAGCAATGCTTTGATTTATATTGTGTTCAGTTTTGTAATTATTATATATTTTAAAAAATGTGTTAAACTGAATCTAGGACATTAAGTAATGGTATTATACTATAAACTATGAAGTTGTTTTAAAAACTTTTACAGAAGTTTTATTTGCTGGTTCAAAATGTTACTCTTTGAAGTACTGTTTCCATAACAAGATAGTAGTACGTAGCATAATCACTGTTGTTCTAATTTCTATAGTAAACTAGTGACATCACCAGCCTTTTGTGTTAACAATGAAGATGTTGGTGATTTTTTCCTTTGGCAGGTATCTTGCAAAGTCATTTACCCTAATTCTGCCCTACTTTCCAACTGGAACCATGGAGCGCGTTGACACTGAGGGACAGATTGCTACAGCAAATGTAAGAAACTTGACCTCACCCAATTGATTTCTGCTATGAAGTCCAGTGTTATGTATTGCAGGCTGTCTGTTCAGTTGGTTAGTTAAGATTTATGTATTCTGTAATCTGAGTTCCTGTAAATTGGTTAAACTGCATAATTGTACACTAACCGGATTGTTGAATAAAGGAAATTACTACCTATATGTAATCTAATCTCATCTGGATCATTGTAAACTAGTTCCATTTATCTAATTAATTATAGTTTAGTCATTTATGAAGGTACTCGATAAAGTACATTTCATGTGCAGAACATTTGACCATGGGTCTGATCTAAATGACTGCATTGTAAGATAGTTTGCTATTGTTTTCTGTTCCTTTCTTAAGATTTGCTTTTTTTAAATCTGCATATTACAATGTGCTGCTTTCTTATAAACTTATGCAGTGCATGATCTCACCTCAAAAGGTAATCACACTTGTCTGGTTTAGCAGGATTAGTTTACAGCATAGTTGTAAAAAAAACGTTTTTTCGTTTTTTATTCTCTCCCAAAAAAGTCGTTTTTTTCGTTTGTTATTTTTCGCATCGTTTATAATTTTTAATTTTTTATGTAGCTTTATTTACTGTCTATTATTATTTTCCTTGATTTAATTTTTGTCTGATATTCCAAATGTTTTCACCATACTCTCAAGGATTCGGCTAACTATATAGTGTCATTATGTAATTGTTTAAGTTATCATTTGAGAAATACATGTTGTAGGACCCTACAAGAAATGAAATTTGTGAGGGTTATTTTGATATAAAATTCTTGGGCCTATAATTAGTATTTATAAGTAACAATTTTAAGTACAAATCTACAATATATAATTTAGTACACATCTATGGTATTTGCTTCTGATTAGATTTTAATTGCTTTTATGTCGATCAGCTTGAACTTATGTGGCTTGAACTTATGTTTACAATCTAAATTTGAAAATATTTCAATACCTCTAATTTTTCTGAATTTCTTATTAAACCAAAGTTATAAAAGAAAATAACTGTGGTAGATTAATGTTAATTATTCCAATTAATTTTGGCCTAATAATAAAGTTGTGTTATTTGCAGATTAAGATAAAATTGCATAAGCAAGGTTTGCGTAAAATGAAGTTTCGGATGTAACAAAGGCAAATTAGTTCCCGTTTTTTGTCGTTTTTTTTATTTTTTTAGAAAAACGACGTTTTTTTGTTTTTTATTTCATTTTCATTGTTTTTACATCTATGGTTTACAGCATGCATGGTGACATTTGTTGTTTGAAATGCGATGTGCTATTTTATCTTTAACGAAATTGTATGGAGGGATAGGCAGCGGCAGCAACGACACCATGGCTGTAAATTTTACATGATGATAATGAGATCAGTTTCCTGATGAATCGTTTTAAATATCTTCATTACATTGAATATGCATCACGTAAAAAATCAATTTAGAACATTGTGCTTGTCATTTGGTCATTGGTGCCGTGTTTGTAAAGATGTATTCTTTTCTTCGTGTTAGACTCTAGCTCAATTGCTTTCTTCCATTCCTCTGACTGCGAGAGGCCCAGCGCAGATTGTCATCTTTGACATTCATGCGCTGCAGGAGAGATTCTACTTCTGTGACACTGTTATACCAAGGTTAGCAATCACACCAAGCACAGTTAAGCATTACTTCTTGTTGTCTTTGTCTGTCTGTCGGTTTTGTCTGTCTGTCTTTCTGTCTGTCTCATTCACAAACTGCTGATTGTTAAGTTTCCTTCTTTTATAATTTGCATCTGTGATAACTTTTTATTTGGAATAGTGATATTGAATCTCTGTCTTGAATTTTGAGTTTCTCAGTGTTTATTTTTGCTCCCTGATTGACATCACCAAGATGGAGGCTCTGGAATTCTATTTGGGAGCTTCTTCGCTCTGTAGGTTGTGACTAAAAACCTGGCATTTTAGATAGATTTACAATATTTTAGGCCTAATTGTTCTTATGCATATCGTATGAATTGATCTTGGATTTTGCTGCCTGTTGACTTCAGCAACCATCTCTTGGAGCCATGTAAATTACAGTGATGCTATGGATACTTTAAAGTAGAATTTTAAAATGTCTTGGCAAATTTACAGAGCACATTTACAAAAAATCACCTGAACTCGTGGCGAGTTCTTGTCTTTTTTGCAGCCCATAACTTTCTCTTCGTAAAATGGCTCGGTTAGAGCAGTCTTGAGTCTGAAAATGAGCTGTAAAGATTTTCAATTAATATTTACAGTATGCAAAATGGTTTATTGATACAGGGATTCAATTAAATGATTTTACAAGATAAGCATTTGCCCAGAGTTTCACAAGTTCTAGTGCCACCTAAACTAAACAGTAATTTTTGCAATTCTGTAAAAAAAAATACAACAATTTTAAATTGATATTATCTGGCAGGTTGGAGAGCGCTGTTTCTCTACTGAAGGCGGAGCTGTCATCATTGGCAGATGGTCATCCTGTGGCAATAGCATTTCCCGATGATGGAGCATTCAAACGATTTCATCTGATGTTTAAGGATGTCACGAGACTACTCGTCTGCGCTAAGGTCCGAGAGAATGACAAACGAGTTGTGAAGCTGAAAGAGGGTGAGCTGTCACGTAAATGCCCTCAGCATGTATGCTTTGTATTTGAGACCATGTTATTTATTGACTGGTTTCTGTAGTAAGCTACTCACAGCCAGTCTTTAGTGGAATGACATTATGGCAGTCTGGAAGCATCAGAGTCTTCAGTCCTTTTTAACATTTTGATGATGAACTTTTAGTAGATGCTCCTCATTAAGGTGTTAACTCAAGTAGATGACTTCCAGTATGTACGATGTTGTACGTATGTATTGTATATAACTATATATCTATGTTTTTTGTATGTATTGTATTATTTCTATAAGTTTATAAAGCACATCTCACAGTGCACAATCAGAGGTGCTCCAGACATGAACACATGACAAGTGCACCATGTAGTCCCGTTGTCAAGCACACTGAACTGAAAAACTCTAAATCGCTACTGTGAAATGTCAGTTTTGTCCAGTTTGCTGAATGTACAATCTAACGATACATCAAACTAACGAACTAACATGACTAATACATGAGTCACGATTATCAATTTAGACAGAGCTGAGAAACCGACTTTTAGAGCTCTAGTTTGCTACATGATCTGTCACCCTCACCTACTGTTATGTGCCACATGACATTGAGCAAGAAGCTTGCTGACAAATATGATGCTCTCTTACTCAATATTCATCAACAGCTTGTTGAAAGTGTGCACCACATCAGATATTTGGAGCTGTTTGAAAAGAGGTATAAAGGGTGGTGTTATTAGAGTCATGACTCAATAGATCACAGATGATCTTGTGAGACACTCCGTAGCTTTGGCTGCTCACACTTGAAGGGAAATCACACATATGATGTTGTTGCTGAGCAAATCATAAATATTTATTCAGACTGGTCACACAGCCATCACTTTCACAGTCACATAGTTACAGGATGTTGCAGATTACCAGAAAGCAGAACATAAGCTAGCTGGCTGGCTGCCCTTCAAGTGTTGATGATGAATGTGATGACAGTGATGACAATGGGCTAATTAATTGTATTAATTAGACACATTAGACATGGACACAAAGAATTCTGAACTGGAGAAAATGCTGATGTTTTCAAAATTCTATGTTAGGGGTTTTAGTTGTATTCCTGATTACAGTGCTATTATACTGTACACCGGAATGCACAAAGTATGTGTACTTAGTATTTAAAATGCCTTTCCCCACACAAGTATTTTATACTTGTATTTTAAATAATTTTGTACTAAAGTATTTGTACTTGTAATTTAAATACTTTTGTGATCGGTTATTTATATTATTTATATTTATACTCCGAATACTTTTTAAAAGTATTTTCTTCATCACTGCTTAAAAGAAACAATGTGTCAGTGAAAGTTGCATCCTCTTAACCAAGAAACCACTCCGTTGGAAGTTAGCCAGTCTTCAGTCTTCAGGCTGCTTCATGTTTAGGTGTGTGTGAGTTGTAGCACATATATGGAATGGTGGAGGTGCAACTGATGTCTGCAGTGCAACATCTGAGTCTCTTGAAGAGGCGCTATATAAATTCGCGGAATGAACTGTTACCGACCGATGTCAAGACTGTGGAGACGAGGATGATGGCATCTGCAGTGTAATTTTCATTTCTTAAGCTTCTGACCTTTCTGGATTACAAGTTTCAGCGCCAACTTTATTCTATTGCCAATGACCTTTTGCAGTGTGGAGGAACGGAAAAAGATATGAATTCAGAAGGCAGATCATTCCAAAGGTGTGGTGCGGTGTTGGATATGGCTCGGTTGGAGAACTTGAGATGACTGTTTAGTGTTTATGATCTTTTTGACATATCAAACGTTGTTAAAATTTTATTTTAATGTTGTGTAATTGCAATAGCTTGCATGTAATCAAAGCCAGCTGTTGTTGTTTTTGTTTCAGGTGATCCTACTGGTTGTCATGTTGTTATAGTTGATGATTTGGTGCAGACAGGAGGCACACTTATCGAAAGTGCTAAGGTAGTGACAGTTGTTCAGTTTCTGTAGTGACCCTTCATTCATGCAGCCGAATTATTATTGATGATATTTGTTTGTTTTCCTATTTATCTGCTTAATATTCTGTTTGTTTGAGTGTTTATATATTTGTGTTATAGCACTTAGATTATACGTTTTTAGGTTTTAACTATTTTCTATTAAACCATGATGTTTTCGTGCAAGCTTCCCTGCCCTTAGACATTGCGAAAATTATTCATTTATTGCGAAAATATATATTGCACCCCTTAAAGATTCCTACAATGTACTCTGAGGGCACTAGCAGTGCTAAGGTAAATGATGTTAAAACCTGTATGATCAGAATGGCATCTTTCTAATAATTATGTCTGAATTTTCTAATAGATAATGTTTTGACATGTCAAGTTATCACTAGATAGACGTGAGTGATGCTGACAACATCAGTCACTTGTGTATAACAGTATAACCACCAGTATCACTCACTTCCATGTGACCATAAAAAGCTTTGTTGTTCATGACCGATCCTTTTAGGTGCCATGTTGCTAATGCAGATGACTGAACTTTGTTCTATATACACAACTCAAGCAACTTGACTTTATGCTTCTTGCTGAAAACTTCTATCTGTTTACCTACTCTACTAGTGTACGTGACTTAGGTGTCACTCTGGACATTTCTACCACTTTCTCTAAACAATGAACAATTGAAAATTACCATTAGTACAACTGATTGTGTAGGTTCTGCTCAAAGGTGGTGCGAAGTGTGTCAGCGCATACGTCACGCATGCCGTGTTTCCGAGCAATTCCTGGAAGAAGTTTGTCAATTCGGAGGTACCGTTCCAGAACTTCTGGATCACGGATTCGATTCCACACGCACTGGAGATCTCTCGCCATCGACCCTTCAAGCTTCTGACCTTAGGCAGCGTCATCGCAAACGCACTTCTCAGCTACGATCTCAGAAACATCTAAATATATCATCGCAAACCTCTACCATCCTTCCTTGACAGCTTTTATTTATCCTCGTTATCCCAATTCTGACCGTAAGCAGTTTTAAAATTTAATCACAGATGTTTACTCTAAATTGTGATTTTACCTCTTTTGTAAGTTTGCCAAAGATTTACATGTATAGCTTTATAATTATCTGTGTCAATTATCAGCCACATTTAAAGCTATTTTGAAAGTGTAGAATACATTGCCTGTGTTAGACTCAATTAATTTTCCTGTAGTTAACAAGTGTGATCAGTTGTAATTAATAATTAATTACAATTGAATTAAAAGTTTTTTCTCTGACTTGGCTTTGTGCATTATTGGTTTTTTTATACAAGGAATTGAGTCATGATGATCCATGACTTACTGCTGTGTTCCAGATTTTGCAGAATTTTTGTAAAGTGCATCTGCAACATATTTTGTAATTTTGTAATAATTATCCACCAACTTTGTTCTTTATCTTTAGCAATGATTTCATCCTTTATCATCAGACATTTTACGACATTTTACGATCGAGCCGCACAATTCTTCCATTTTCCTTACACACACTAGACACTGATGTTAAATGACAATACCAAACTCAAACCAGCTGAGTGTTTTATGGTTAGTTTGGATGTTGAGTCAGTAGTTGCTGTTGTTTTGAGAAACAGTTAGTCTTGATATTTGATGGCTTTATTTTTTAGTGAGTATGTCAGTCATACTTCAAAGCAAGGGAATGCGAGTTAAATGACTTTTTACAATAATCTTGTGTTGTAAACTTCAGGATTGAACTTGAGTTGTTGTAATGCAGTATTACTCACTCTAAAATGTGGTTTATTTTTAAATGCTGACTTGCATTGATGAATTAATTATTAATAAGAATATTATTAGTTTAATTCAAAAACAATAAGCAGAAACACCAAGATGCAACTGTACAACGCAATTCTGGTCCCAACGGTAATTTACGCTTGTGAAACTTGGAAGGGAACAAAAAAGATCTCGCATAGGCTGAATGTCTTCCACAGGAGATGTCTAAGAACCATTCTGAGTGTAACTTGGAGAGATTGCGTAAGAAACGAGGAAGTCCTTAGAATGGCGGGATCAATGGAGATGGAAACAATTGTGGAAATGAGACGTAGAAGAATGACCAGACACATACATCGTATGCCAGCGTAGAGGCCCGCGAGTGAGGTGATGACACGGAAACCAGAGGGAGGAAGGAGGAGCAGAGGATGACCGAAAAAGACCTGGAGAAGCACATTCAAGGAGGATCTAATGGAGATGGGTATCAACTGGAATGAAGCAGCAAATATCGCAGCCGATTGTGCAGAATGGAGAAATCTTGTCGCTCGATGTTCCGAAAGGAATGAAAGGAACTGAGTGAGAGAGATTATTATTATTATTATTATTATTATTACTAATATTGCTACAAAACCCATTATTAGTTATATGCTACTCCAATCTTCCTGCTACTATTGTATTACTGCTTCCATCTCTGCTACTGTGACTTTTCGTGCCACTTCCAATTACAGAAATTTTACCTTAGAATTTGTGCATTGACTCGATAGACGGTGCTGTGTTTACCGTATTTGTTGCGTATGGCTCAGTTTGAATTCTTGTTAGCATTTGCTGACATGAAGAAGTGTAATCATTATGCATTGGATGTAAAACATAATTTTTTTGCCTTTGCATTTATATTTCATGGAAACTGAGTGTACCCAAGTTGTCTAGTTTGATGTTCAATGCATTTGTCCTGTTTTGTAATCTGTTATTTTCGAAGTGAGAATCATGGGCGTCCGCAGGAATTTTTCTAGGGGGGCGCAAAGTTTTTAATAATTGTCACATGGTCTAAATTTAATGGGTGACAGTTTGAATTTCCATATTACCACAAAAGAATCCTATAGCCTACATAATACGTTATGCGCCCAAAGAAAGATATATAGGTTCAACTTGTAGAACGAATCCATTGAAATCGCGTTGTAACAATCACAACCAAATAATCTAAATTTATTTTCCACTTTGTGAAAAATCCAGGGGGGCGCACTTGCGCCTCGCTGCGGACGCCCATGGTGAGAATTGTTTTTGTCGTAACGATCTGATGTGTTTAAAAAAACTGAACAGTTAGGAATTTTGTCAGACTTGCGTGAATGGAGTGTAGTTTGCAGTTTCTCTGACCAGCATTAAATATCAGTTTGATACATGTGTTTGGTGCTTTAGATTATAATCTGATGATCAACGTGTGTATTTTATCTGTTGACATTCTACAGATGAGATGGAGCATGCAGAAGAAGTGCTAGATGAGTTGTCCTAAGAAGGCTAATTCCCTCACCTAATTGGACTAGGTTGTCCATAAAATTAACTGTTTAATGAGAGACATAATTATGGTGACTAAGCAAAAACAAGTTACAGAGAATGACAGAAGTATACACTAGTGATTATGCAGAACAAACACAGATAGGCTATAGGGAGTGAATTTAAGTCCAAATCCTTCAAAGCAAAGAGCTCATTGCGGTAAGGAAGAAAAGTTGTAGTTTTAAGTATGATTAGAGAAGAGTTATTGGCTGATCTTCCTTGATGAATAGTGGTTATACTGAGCAATGATTGATTTTAAAGATTTAAACAATGTTTTTTAAACCAGAAGCCATCATGATTGAGTTTGAAGGACAGCATCAACGATTGCATATAGATCGACTCATGTGAATGAACTGGAATGAGCATTGACCAAGACGGACAAGAGAGACGATAGGTAGACTCCAGCTAGTCTATAACTATTAGTAGATAGGCCTAGTCTTAGAAAGTAGATATATGAGAAACGGAGATTTGATATTTGCCTTACGTGAACATTTTGTAATTGAACATTATTATACGAAATAGATGCATGCGTAACTTGTTTGAATTGCTGAAAAAGAACATCACGAAAATCTCGAAAGAGACGCAAAAAAATCAGTTGTCACACGTCCACCAACTCGAATGTTCGGATTGTTGCTCAACAATAAGTGAATGAGCAACAGTCTTCAAGTGCAAGGCATGATTGTTCAGTTTTATGCTTATCTCTGAAATCTCGATCACAGTTGCTAATTGAGTCGTTTTATGTTCATCCACAACTCTGATGACGTAGTAGCCTACTATGTAATGTAATGTAATGTAAATCTTCGAGAATTTCTCAACGCCCACAAAAGCACGTCAGGGAGACCAGCTTATTCACCGGCGCTATATCAAATCAAGTCCGCAATAGCCAGAGCTGCCGTTTTCGTTCCGATGCCAGGTCAAAATCCGGGGAGGTCAAGCCGAGGAGACAGCGTGGTGCTACGGTGGTTGTCGGTGATGGTGGCAGTTGGATGATGGAACCTGATTGGAATCTGGATAGGATAGTTTGAAGAGTTCGGTTTTCAGTCGTGAATGGAAAGCAGCAGAGGAGAGTGCAAGCGGAGGAGAGGTTGAATTTGGGGGGAAGATTGAGGAGGTAGGAGGATGAATGAACAGGCGGAGGTATGTTGGGAGTCCGTTCCAAAGAGCGGGTAGACTAAGGAGCGGTTGCAGACTGTTACTATAGGCCTATTATGTATGACGTCCTCTTGTGGTCGTTTATCCGATGACGTCATAGTTGATTGTTGCGTGTCTCGGAGACTTGGAGACGAGTTCCTTTTCATTTAATACTTAGAAAATCAACTTACAAGAAATGGACGAAGTTGCAGAAAATCATCGAATACGCTGGTATGTCGATCAGAAGAAGAGGAAATTCGATAAAAGAAATGTTTCTTTTGAAAGAACAAATCGACCAATGATCGAATGAACGATGAATTTCTCATTGGGAACAGAAAATCATCAAAAGCGTCGATCAGAAGGAAGCGGAAATTCGAAATGAAACGGAAGGTTTTCTATTTTTTTGCAATTTTCATGATTAGACTAACAAACTGATCAACATGCAAATCAGTTAACTTGCTATAGGCCTACGTGTCACTGATCTCTTACAAAATCGAAGGTAAAAGTAGACCTAAGAATTTTTTGTTTAACTAATTCACTTTATCGCACAGCTTATTAAATGAAAGCTGATATTGAGCCAACAATCCGATCGGAAGGATCTAGGCACCGATCCATCAAGGTGTTGTGCACCAGTCCACCAAGATGCTGTGCACTGATCCACAAAGGTGCTGTACACCTATATACCTAGTTCTTTTGCGCCTATTCACCAAGGTGCTGTACACCGATCCACCAAGGTGCTGTGCACCGATCCATAAAGGTGATGTGCACCGATCCACAAAGGTGCTGTGCACCGATCCACAAAGGTGCTGTGCACCGATCCACAAAGGTGCTGTGCACCGATCCACCATGGTACTATGCACCGATCCACCAAGGTGCTGTGCACCGATCCACCAAGGTGCTATGCACCGATCCACCAAGGTGCTGTGCACCGATCCACCATGGTGCTGTGCACCGATCCACCAAGGTGCTGTGCACCCATCCACAAAGGTGATGTGCACCGATCCACCAAAGTGCTGTGCACCGATCCACCAAGGTGCTGCGCACCGATCCACCAAAGTGCTGTGCACCGATCCACCATGGTACTATGCACCGATCCACCAAGGTGCTGTGCACCGGTCCACCAAGGTGCTGTGCACCGATCCACAAAGGTGCTATGCACCGATCCACCAAGGTGCTGTGCACCGGTCCACCAAGGTACTATGCACCGATCCACCAAGGTGCTGTGCACCGATCCACCATGGTACTATGCACCGATCCACCAAGGTGCTGTGCACCGATCCACCAAGGTGCTATGCACCGATCCACAAAGGTGCTGTGCTGCCTGTGCACCGATCCACCAAGGTGCTGTACACCGATTCACCTCTCCAGCAAGGTCCTGTGTCTTCATGTGAAGTGTGCATGTCTTAGCACTTAACGATTGGGGGGGGGGGAAATGCAAGGAGATCCTCCCAACACATTGATTGAGGGGGACCATCCCCTCTGTCCCTCCCTCTATGTCTCCGCCCATGAGGCCCATAAATAATTGTTCGTCGTCATGCTGGCAGTTACGAAAGTAGAAGACCAACAGATGAGCGCCGCAGCAGTTGTGGCTCGATCGGGGGGGGGGGGCGGTGAGGGGTGTGTTGCTGATTCCCACCCGGACGAAGCGGTTTTCCAAAGACTGGCGAGACCAGAAGCGTGTTCACTGTTGAGTCGACAAATTAAGGCAGAGTCTATAAAATAATAGGAGGCATGTTATGATGTCACGCATGAAGAGCCACCAGGTTGCAGGAGGTCTTACCAAGACATCCATGTTCAGTGTAGCCTACTTAGGGCGGCCTCTCTTGCGCCACTATAGTTGCAACTAGTGACGCGCTAAAGGCCGCTATGAGCACAATGTGAGCCCAACTTTTATAGGTCACATAGCAAGTAAGCAACGGCGTCCCTCTTGTTTCTTCAATACTCTGGGAAAAGCGATGTGGAAAGTTGATGTGCTCTTTTCAAATGTTAAATTTAGGTCTATAGGCTATAGTTAATCATATCAGGGGTGGGTGCATGACGTTATCAGAAAGATCTAGGCTATATTGAGGAAAAAACGGAGAAAACGTCAAATTCACCAGAATATTTTATTTACGAAACTTTTTCTGATCTGAAAACAGTATAGGTTACGTCAATCACATGCAGTGCACCCATGCCATGGCAAACAGATTGCAGACGTTTGCACTGTGCAGGCGATTCAACACCGACCCTTATAGTTACACTCGTGGTCTTAGTTACATAGCACTGGACTAAATGCGCATGTTATGGCTGATAGGCGTGTATAGGCCTACTAAGTTTGTACGCAGAAACGGACTATATGCTTATTCCTATCTTGTACGGAATAGACAAGTGTATGTGAAGATTGGTCAGACTATTATTATACATGCACTAGATGGCATGTAAGCTCATAGACTTGGCAATGCGGGCTTATCCTCAAAAATGCACGATTGAGGTCTATATAGACCTATAGCCTATATGCGCCTTCATCTTAACTGCATGGAGAGTTCAATATCAGAATTGCTTACACAAGGCCAGACTAATTTAATAGGCCTATTAATATGAGGCCGTTTACAAGGCTGTTAGGCTATTCACGTGTTACGGCAAAACTATCTATAATATAGTCACTCCTACGATGGACAAATTAATGTGAAGACGCAATGCATTCTAAAATGTACGATTATTGTCCAACAAACAACCAATCTTCACACAGTCCTACATTAGAAACATTCTTAGGGTTATGAGGATTGTGTAAAACTAACTGGGGGTCAGACTATGATCTACATGACGTTGGGTTATGATAGGGAAGACTTTTCTATGGGTTCCTTAAAAAGACTTAGGCCTATGCTATATGTGCTTGCTATACTATGCTATATGTGCTTGCTGATATACTCGCTAGATGGCCGGCTAGGTGGGTGGTTGGATTACGACCAGCGCGAAAATTTAAGTTTTAAACCTCATAAAGTAGCCGTCATTGTCTAACTAAACCCAATATTTCGTTACTATATACGAGAGGATTAGTTCGTCACCTCTTTGGTTCATCAAATATTCGTGTAAAATGTCGAAAAAAGGATTTAAAACCGACGACCTGATAGACATGCTACAAGACCAACACGTGATGGATACAATAAAATCCGGTATGACCCCATTAATCGAGGACATTGTGGAAAAAGTTTTGTCGAAATACACGGCAAACCTCGAAAAAGTCGTGGAGAAGGTGACTCGAGAAGTTCTCGCAGACGAACTAAAGGAACAAAATCATCGCCTATCCTCGCTCGAAGCCGAAAACCTACTTCTGCGTGGCAAGGTCGAGGAAATGGAAAACATATCTAGACTTAATAACATCGTCATCCATGGCCTTGAAGAAGCTTCATCCACGGACTACGCTGGTTCAGCCCAGGCCGGACCAAACATCCAGGAGGTTGTCGATCTCTGTACCAACACCATGAACCTCCAGGTCGACGTAAGTGACATATCCTTTGCATTTCGGATCCCCTCCCAGGGGAAAGCAAAGCACCGGCCTCTGGTGGTGGGCTTCTCAACAAGGCGAGTGAGGGACATGGTCCTCTTTGCCAGGAAGACCGTCCGGGAAAAGCGCACCTCTGGATCAACTGGTATCTACATCGCTGAACATCTCACCAGGATTAACTCCCAGATCTACGCCAGAGCAAGACATCTCGTTAAGACTCACAAACTTAACTCATCCTGGACGATCGGCGGGAAAGTCTTCTGCAAGAAATCTGAATCTGTATCTGAAAAGCCGACGAGAATTTCCTCTCTGACTGAACTAGAGGGATTGGAATAGACGATCGACGCCCTTGCCTGCCTCCTCTTCTCCTACAAGGACCCGAGGGAAACATATTCCCCTTGCTCCCTCTCATCTCTATCAATCGAGTCCGTATGTACTATTTGCAAACTTAATCTAGCCTATGAAGGCCTCAAAATGTATGTAACTCGTTAAATCTGTGGTTTATTGATTTATTAATAATTATGTCTTGTCAAATTAGGCACACTGCCAATTTAACCTACTAGATTACCTCGTAATCTATAAGTTAACCCTTTTTGCATTTAGCTAGGCAATAATTTTCAAGGACAGCAATTAAGAGAAATCGCTGTGTAATACAGTTACCTATAATTATGTGTAATGATCTTGAAATCGCCATTCCGGATCTGCCTGTATCATAACCGAAATAGGCCTAGTCTTACCAGACGCGATATCTAAATACTACAATTAGGCCTGCTCAGAATTGTAGACGAATGATTGTCACATTTATAAGGACGGATTCTGTTGTTTTTCTTTGCTTAGTTTAAACGTTTTTGCTTCTAGTTCTTGATTCACAATTGGAATATTTACTGTTTGAATTTAGTTTAGTCTTAGGCCTACCATCATGCGTTACTTGGTTGTTGATTATCTAGATTTAACTGCTTTCTTCGGGTACACACCTTAGTGGGTCAATTGAGTAGGCAAATAATGACGATGATATACACGATTACTGATGGTTAGATCGTGATATTTGCTGCTTGTGTATGTTTTGTGCGCGTTTGGTCGTGGACCAGCCACCTTGTATCTGGTTAGATAAGGTAGGCTTGTTTTGGTATTTTGTCGCTTTTTAGTTGTGATTATTGTTTTTTTGGGGGGTTTTTGTGTGTGTACACTCCCAGCACGTTTTCCACATAGCTTCGATTGATACAGGAATTGAGCCAACTAATAATGACCATCAATTGAAGGCACATTGTCCCCTGCACTCTAGGGATGATTCTTGTTCACTCTGCGTAGGAAAAGTATGCCTATGTCCCACCTGTATTGACAGGGAACTCCCCTTTTGTTGTGATGTTGATGATGAGGTGAATTGCCTAGACCGTGTACAATATAATGATCAAAATAGGTCCCATCCCTTGCTATGTAATTCTTCTGGACCACGCCTGAAATTGTTTGTTAATGAATTTGAAAACCGCCCTTTATTAAACTGTCCTGATCTTGATCCTGATAGTAATTATTTCAATGATATAACCTATGATAGTACCTATATTACCCCACATTCCCTGCAACCGGACTTCTCTACTTCCCCCAATTGTCTATCTGTTATGCATATAAACTGTCGAAGCATATTACCAAAATTACCTGAGATCAGAGATCTATTAAATATTCTCCCAGTGTCCATTTTGGGGCTTTCTGAAACTTGGCTGGAGGAAAATAATGTCGACTTGATTAACATACCTGGATACAACTTTATCCATAAATCAAGAGGTTCTTCTCAGGGAGGTGGAGGGGTGGGCTTCCTGGTTAAAGAGGGAATTTCTTACGAAATTATAGATGTCTCAGATCAGGGCCCCATGACCTCATTCCCATCATTTGAAGGATACTTCCTGAAAATTCATCTAAAAATAGGATCCATGACTACGGGAATTATCTATAGACCACCAGATCATAATCTTAATGACTTTGTGAATGACTTAGATTGCTTACTAACTAAACTCTATAAAAAGTCTAAGGATCTATTATTGATGGGAGACTTCAATGTGGACTTGTTAAAAATCGCAGAGCATAGGAGTACTGCTGAATTTTACAGTTGCATGACCTCACATCATTTGCTACCTGCCACCACCAGACCAACGAGAATTACTTGCAACTCTTCCACTCTTATAGATAATATTTTCACTAACACATGGCCAAAACTAACTAAGTCATCCATCCTAGCTATTGATATCTCTGACCATCTGCCTATTCTAGCTCAGTTTGATTATGGTCCTCTGCCTTTTAACAAACCTCCTGTTGGTACTCATCGACTATTCACGGAGTCAAATAAAATTGCTTTTAATGAAGCCCTTGCCCAAATTGATTGGTCCCCCGTCTTGGAAGCCTGTGCTAACCAAAATGCTAACGAGGCGTACGATTTATTCCAATCCAAATACATGGAGTCCTATAATGAATTTTTCCCTCTTATTCAAAATAAGTACGGACGAAATTCCACTCCCAAAAAACCTTGGATGACAAAGGGTCTCCTTAAATCCTGTAGGAAAAAATCTGCGCTATATCTGAAGTTTATAAAAAGCCCAAATGATAGTAATAAGCTCAAGTTTGTTTCTTATAGAAACAAATTTAAATCACTGAGAATTCAAGCTGAGAAAAATTATTATGCCTCAGAATTCTGTAAGCATAGCAATAATTTGAAGAAAACCTGGAGCCTCTTGCGAACTCTTATGGGTACAAACGATAACGTAGATAAAAATGTCTTATCTCTAACAGTCGATGGGGTGAAGGTTTCTGACCCTGGGTCCATGGCAAACAAATTTAATTCATACTTCACAGAGATAGCCCAGACACTTGCAGCTAAACTCCCCAATGCCACGACCTCCTTTGAGAAATTTATGCCTTCATCACTTATTGAATCATTTGGACTCAGTGAAACCTCCCCAGAGGAAATTATCCAACTTGGGCACTCCATTAATTGTTCACACGGCAAAGGAGTTGATGATATTGATCCTGGTATTGCACTTTACTCGCTACCCGCGGTTGCCCATCTTTTATCAGGTATAATAAACTGTTCTTTTAGCACTGGGATAGTTCCCCATTCTTTAAAAATTGCCAAAGTGGTTCCAGTTTATAAAAAAGGGATTAAAGACGATGTAACAAACTATAGACCAATTTCAGTACTACCATTTTTCTCAAAATTTTTTGAAAAAGCTATGTATGTACGTCTAAATAATTTCTTTTCTAAGGGAAATGTTCTCTTCCCTTCTCAATATGGTTTCCAATCCGGGCACTCTACCTACATGCCCCTAATGAGTATGCAAGACAAAATCTCCAATGCAATTGAAAATAACCAGTACGCAATAGGAATCTTTTTCGACCTGGCAAAAGCATTTGACACTGTTAATCATGATATCTTACTAAAAAAACTAAGCACTTATGGGATCCGGGGCACCCAATTAAATTGGTTCTCAAGTTATTTTACTAATCGATCTCAATTGGTTTCCTGTAATGGTGCTCTATCTAACCTTCGGCAAATTAATTTTGGAGTACCCCAGGGGTCAATTCTCGGTCCTTTGCTGTTCCTGATCTATGTCAATGATCTCCCTAATGCATCTTCTCTGTTGTACTTTATACTCTTCGCTGATGACACTAATGTATTTTACTCCAGCTCATCTCTTGAAACTCTATTTAATGACGTCAACTTTGAATTGAAAAATGTAGCCGAATGGTTCCATGCTAATAAACTGTCGTTAAATCTGGATAAAACTAATTATATAATTTTTAAATCCCATAGAAAGAGTTGTCATACAGGAAACCTGGGGGTGTGCATTGAAGGGGTCCCACTCACCCAGGTAATATCAACCAAATTTTTAGGAGTGTATGTAGATCAACACCTAACCTGGAAAGACCACATAAAAACTGTAACTAATAAAATCGCTAAAAATCTTGGAATATTATCCCGTACCTCCCAGCTAGTGCCTCCCCAAATTCGTCTTACTTTGTATTACTCACTCATATACCCTTACCTCACATACTGTAACATAATATGGGCCTCTACCTATAAATCTAGTCTTCTGGATTTAATGAAGCTCCAAAAGCGAGCAATTAGATATATAGCAAACTTGCCCTATGGAACTTCGACTGAATCTAAATTCCACGAATACAGCCTTCTCAATGTTTACCAAATTAGACAGATGCAGATAGGTGAATTCATGTTTAAATATTTCCATAGCCTATTACCTCCTGTGTTTAAGAATTTTTTTATCCATACTACTGAGGTGCACTCATACCATACCAGACACGCTGATTCCTACCATTTGCCCTATGCCCACACAAATACTCGACGCTTCTCTGTTAAATACAGTGGAGTTCAAACATGGAATGTTATTCCTATTTCCATTAGACTGCTGCCTAGTCTTAGTCTTTTTAAGTTACGTTTGCGTTCTCTGATACTCGACACTAACTGTTGAATTTTGTGACTAATTTATCCTATCTCCCGCATTGAGTTAATTTGGTGGCGACCTAAATTAGATTATAAATCCCTACTACATGTACTTGTGTATTTCTCGACCATCCAAGGATCTCCGTGCCTAAACCTCATACAACAGGCTCTTTGATCATCGATTGTGTAACTGTGCTTTAGTTAAGGTGTTTGTTGTTTATTTTTTCCGTTGGTTATTTTGACTCATAATCTATGTCAGAACCACTCTATGGCAACTCAATGGCCATCATCATCTTGATGCTACCGCCCAGGGGACTCGCCTAGCGGGGTTGCAAGACCCTTTTGGGTCCCCTGTGCAATCAAATTCTAACTTTTGGCATCATTAGTTAAGTATTGCTTTTTTATATTTGTTAACCCTGTTCTCTTTGATGCCTGATTCGATTTGTTCTTGTTTTCTTGATTATTTTGGTTGCCAAATAAAATGATTTGATTTGATTTGATATATGAAATGAGAAATCAGCTACTATATAATTATAGGCCTATAGCTGCCTAAAACAGTCGTTTTGCTGCTATCATGCTGTTCTACAGCCGCCGTATAATTATGTGCATGAACGCCAAAGATCTTAAACTTTAGGCCTACTATAAATTATTGTATGATGTTTATAATACATAGTGTGCACATGTTTGGGTATTCTTTTATCCTGGAAAAGACATTGAGTTTCATGCATGTCTATAGCCTACGTATGTTAACAAATAAAACAGACAGCCTTTAAAATTATAGCATTGTTCTGCACAAGCAAATTTTTTGGTTAAGCTGAAGAGCCTACTTCTGAGAAATTGGACTCTGTTGGCTCTAACCATACGATTATGAATGGATATAGGCCTAATATAACGACTGTTAACTATTATAAGGCCTATACTTAGGCTACTCGTCAGTCTATAACAGCCTGTATGCCTCTGGTTTCACAGAAACGTGGTGGGAGTAGAATTAAAGATGAAATCTGGGTCTCTCCTTAGATCTGGACCCGTTGTTTATCACGTTACGCAATTGCGCTAGTAATGTGCAATAGGCCTATATTTTTTCCAACACTTTGCTACATTGTTTGGTGCGCGTTTTTTAAGAACAATAATTTTCGGAGTGACCATGCATGTCTGGACGTAAGACAGTTAAATAAAAACAGATAAATTAGAATAAAACGGACCTAGCGTCAAGTGCAATTATACGGCATAGCCTTGAAACAAATTGAACAAATTAGCGCTGAAGTTGAGCCTCGCGCATGTGCAAGTCTCGGCATGCAAAGAAGTCTTGCAGCAAAAAGAATGACGTCACCGGACACCTTCCAGATGACGTTGCAATGGTATCCTCTTCATCCTCCTGCTCGGTCAGTCGTCCCTTCAGCACACGACTGCTGCTGCTGCACGTCGACGCTGCTGCCGACTGCCGAGTATCAAGATGCGCATCCCGGCCAACACTGTCTTCTCGTCCTGGTGCTGCCGCTGCCTGTTCTGTGCACCATCCAGTGCGCAGAGAAGACGCAGAACTGGGGGGGGACTTTACGCTTGAGCGAACTGCGACTCGAGAGAGAAGTCGACGGCGTACGTGAATGCCCAGATCTGGAAGAGATCGCTTTCCTTGCAGTCTCCTAACTGCGGCATCTGCTCGTTCTTGTGCTCCGGCATTGCGTTTGTCACCTGCACATGTAAGCAATACGAAGTTGGGTTTAAGGTAAAATACCGAAGACATGAAGTCAGGTTTAGGATAGGAAGGGCATACTTGATCTCCTCTTACCCTATACTTTAGCACAAACATGCGTTGGCCAAATCTGCAACTATCGACCACACTTCTCGCTCTGTTAAACTAACCTCAACGGAACAGGTATCTACCTTCTGTTGGCCAACTAAAAAGATTAAATTCTACCTGTTCATGGAAATGTGTTTGAAGCTTAGAGTAAGAGAAACAGTTGAACAATAATTATGTATACGCCTATAGCTTACCTGTACGATACACCAGTGAACTGTAACGTTGTCAGCATTCCTCTGCTTCACTCGAAGTCCTCCCCAGACGACCCCGCGACTGACCAACTCCCAGACGCCGAAGCTCTCCAGGTCCTTCTGCGGACACTCGGCGAGGATCATGTACGGCTTCGGAGGCAGGATCTTGACGCACTTGTCTCTGTAGCGGAGCAGACCATCCGATGTCAGCGCGAAGTTGTTCTTCGGAATGACCTTGTGCTCGAAGCAGAAGTACGTCATGCCGACGTAGTAGTCTTCCGTCACCTCCCAGCATGCCTTCGTGTGCAGGTTCATGACCTCACCGAAGAAGAGACTGTTCATCGGTGGAAGGTCCATCATTTCCGGTATGACGTTGTACAGGTACCAGTCGAAGTTGTGGCACTTGAGCTTCTGACGCAGTTCAGATCGTTCCTTCAGCGACTTCCGTTCCGCTTCGTTGAGCTTCAGTCGCTTGAAGTCGTAGGGAAGCGTCGTTGCGTAGAAGAACTTCCGGAAGCGATCCATCCAGACGTCGGCGACGCGGATGAGGTTCTTCTGGACCGTCTGCTCCTTCGTTCCGATCGTTCCGTCGAACTTGTTCGGCGACTGCTTGAACACGTGACCTGCTCGTGAGCACGTGACCGTGACGGTTTTCCCGCCACACATCCACATGCGGAAGGCGAGTTCGAGGTTCTCTCCGCCCCAGACGTAGAGACCCTCGTCGAAGGCTCCCATCTCGAAGAAGTAGTCCTTCATGACTGCGATGGCACAACCGACGAGCGTTGGACTGACGAACGGCTGACCTTGAACCTTTGCCCTCTCTTCCTCGTAAGGAGACAGACGCAGCCACGTGTACCTAAGACACGATATATAATATATATATATACATATATATGTATATATATATATTCTGTGGATAGTAAATGCCAGCTCTGCTAAACTGTGTTCTGTGTCATTGTATTAAAAATAGCATAGTGCCAATGTTTAGCATCTTCCTGTTATAAAATGCCTTTAGATTGAGATTCCATCAAAACACTTAGATCAAAAGGATTCAGTGGACAAAATGATTGGAATGCACTGATATAGTATACAGCGCTTCCCAATCTTTGCACAATCATATCGTGATAATTATATACAAATACAAATATACAATTTTGCACCGATTTCGTTTGTTAACCTGAGGTCCCAGCTGAATGCTCCTTTGTAGTAAGTCGTCGGTGCCGTGAACTCGAGCGACTTGGAGTCGACTCCATCGATGAACGGCTGAAGAACCTGCTTCGGATCTCTCCTCAGCTCCTCCAGCATCGGCTCCAGCCATCCGTAACCGACCTCCGAATGAGCGTCGAGGAAGAGCAGAACGGGGGCTTTGGCTGCACGAGCGCCATCCATGCGTGACACGATGAGTCCACTGCGCTTGTCACGCCGCATGATCCTCACCTTCGGCAGGAGACGGATGTATCGGTCCAGTGGACCCTTCAACGGAGCGTCGAAACTCATGTCGTCCACTACAGCAACAACAGCCAATCAAACAATGACAAATCAATCAACGACAAATCAATCAAGAAATCGATAGAATGGACCATAGAGCTTAATAACGCCTGAAATTTACTCTTGGAAGGTCGCACAAGTTTTAAATTTATTTAGAGATGGTTAAATTCATGTAAATTAGAACATGAAGTCATTCAACCTTGTGCCATGTGGCAGAAAGGTTCGAAGATGCCTACACTGCACAATTAGCTAATTCAATCAAATAGTGTTTGATTTAGTTTACACAATGATATAATAAGTTAAGAGAACGGACTAATTATGTATAGATAAATGGGTAAGGGGCTTAACGGGAAGATTTACAAGTATGGGCCTACATAAAATTGCTTAGAAATTGACATGGTGGCCATTCCACACTGCGTGCGTAATTAGCGTGTTATTCTACATGTACATGTAAGTCTCTCAACTGAAAGTTATAAATATTTATGCAAGGAAATGTTCGTGATATGCGTGTGCGTGCTGTGTGTATGTGTGCAGGTGTGTGTTCGTGTGTGTGTGCCTACATGTGCGCATTGTTGTACCATGTTTGTATAATAATTATGATATGAAACCTGCAAGGCACTATTTTTCATTGACCTATAACATGACCACCTAATGACCTAATGAATAGCCTACCGAGTATGATTTCTTCGAGTAGTTGATCTGGTGATCGGTTGAGGACGCTGTGCACCGTCCTCAGGATCATCGTCGGCGCTTCGTTGAAGAACGGAATGATGACGCTGACCTTTGGAAGGACGTCAAGGTCATACGTCCGGTTCTGACAGACTGGAGGTCGCGTGTCTGGTAGGGGTCGATCGAGGGACGTGACATCGCTCAGGGTGACGTTGATGTTGTAGTGGCTGTCTGGGGGTCGGTTGTCGACCCCTACGACCCCCTTGAGGGCTTCTGCTAAGGCCGGTCGCTTCTTTCGATTGACGCCTTTCATTGCCATCTGAACTGGTTTCATCGCAAGGTCGGGGTCTCTGCCGCCCTTCAACCCTTTCTTCTTCTTCTTCGGGTAACTATCGTCGTCGTCGTGTCTCTCAGTCTTAAGAACCCGATGTCGTAGGCCTACCCCTCCTCCCTGAGGAGCAACACCGCGTTCAACCATGTCCACCTCCTCATCATCCGACGACAGGAAACTGATGGGAGTGGCGAGATCAGAGTCGTCAAGACTTTCCGTCTGACGAAGCAATCCTCGACTGGTGAGGAAGAGAAGAGTGACGCAGAGGATTCCTGACAACAGAATGACCTTCGTCAGTTGACCTCTGCCGAACTCCACGACCGTTCCTCCAAATCGAAACCTCATCTTCGCCAAGATATTCAAAATCTGTAATCATGTAACACTGACGGTAAAATACCCACAAAAATAATTTCTTATACTTTATGTAGGCTAGTTATCACAGTACAATTAATGACCTGATATGTCATGCAGGCACGAGTTTCTTTATGCCTATGATGTGATTAACACTTGTAGTAATGGACACGTGATTGCGATAGATTCTTGTTATCCATATTATGACGCGTATCTTACTTATGAAGATTATGGAGATCTCACTGGTGTGACTAAAGCAGTCCATATATGATACTTATATATATATATATATATATATATATATATATATATATATATATATATATGGCTAATCACCATAGTGACAGTCTCATGTAACAGAACGATGGACATATTATACGTAGGCTATAGTGTCTGCATGGACAGAATACATGTCCCACTTAATCTCATTTGGAAAAAAGAAGGATAATTTGCTCTTAAAAATCACAATAACTTTTCTAGTATGCACGTAATAATCAGTCTTCTTTAGTTTGTTTATTTAAGGATGAAGCAGGAAATTGCCTTATACTTAAAAGTAGCCAGTAGGCTATGTAATCTTTAATCCATTGCATTTTCAAAGATCAGACATCACCCGACTGGACAAGATCGAAGGTATATATTTCGCTTATAGAAAACGTGTTCATTGACATTTGTTACATAAATTATGTTAGAATTTTACGTTCTGCTGTAAACTAAGCCTGATCTCAATTCATTGCAGCAAAGATTTTCTAGCTTCTATATCCAACTTTTCATGTGAATTGAAGGCCAATCGCTCTTGTGCAAGACATGTTTTTGTTCAAGTGCGGTATAAATGACTAATTGTATTGTATTATTGTATTGTATTGTAATCGTGATTTGGTTCTTTTATAACAAGCAGAAAATCGTTTCCGTCTAAATAACTCCATGCAGCGTTGTGACCACTTCAGCATTGAGCAATGAGCATGACATCTGAACCTCTGCGAAAAGTTCTTTCTATAAGAAAACCGGTCATCTTACCTTGGATCCAAACTTCGCTGAATGGAAACTTTCATTGTAGACCTAATATTTACGGGAAATATTAGTCACGGAAACCAAGCTCTACGTATACGTGTTACGGCCTTTAAAACTATTATATGGGCCGCAGGTTCAGAACTAATGGAGGTCATTGATCGTAAACCAACACTTACCAGCAGAGCTTGAGGACAAATTTTCAGTCAACCGAATCTTTTACACGAATTGAATGCAGTGGCATACGTCACATGATACGTGGCATATGTAGGCCTATACCTACGAGACTATAGGACCCACGCGTCATTTGTATAGCTTCGTCCCGACCTTCGTCTCCTGTATAGGCCTACCTCCGATTCAAATTGTAGGCCTATAATATCCCCTATATACATGTATACCTCCGTGCCAATCTACGTATCTCGATCCGATTTAGGAAAATAATATTTATCGGCTAACATACCCAAAACTTACAGAAATGAGCTGCACTTAAACACAGCTAGATGGTTTGTATGTGCATTTGTTATAGCACCCTTTCAAGCTCTCAGAGGCGCTCCCGAATGCAGAGCGGACACTGCATCGGAGTTTCACGCCAAAGCGCTGAGCAATTGTGAGTGAAGGACTTGCCCAAGGTCCTTACGCGGCGAGGTGAACCTCGAACCTTCCGGCTCCAAGGCAACGACGCCACCACTACACCACCGCGCCCCACAGCGAAGCAGTAGGGAAGACAAAGGAGGGAGGAATTTCTGATGGAAGTTTAGTGACTGCGTGAGGTTGTGCATTTTATTATGAAGGATGATTCTTCTGTGGAGGATGAACTGAAGAAAAAATTTCTCTTCAAGACTTCAACGATAAGATAATTATCAAAAAACCGAGTGGCACCTGTATTAAAAATTAATTAAGTTACCTGTTCATGGCGTCAAACATTGTACGTTTTAGGTCCGAAGTAATTCGACGAGTTTCAGCATGATCCAATGCTACCCACAGACTGCAAGCATAGGCATAGGCTATTGAATCCACAACAGTTCCATGCGACCTGCGTAGGTCTAGCGAGACGTAACATGCGTGTCTTGCAGCAGCCGCGTCTATATTTGCCGTGTAAAACGAGTTTGGCTGTTTAGCTTACGTCGTCTTGGTCTTCGTGCAGTTATAATAGTCTGCAGGCCAACTGCAGGAATTCGGCCTCGTCTAGCCGAGTCCTAATAATGCGCAGGCAGATAGATTTAGTGCCTAAAAAGTCACTGAGGCGCAACTGTCGATACGGTCGAATGGATTGCGTGACTAATGGATGGTGGTAGCGTTGGCTCAGTGGCTGTGTTCGGGTAAAACACGTTTGTTTGATTGTCTGTAAAAAGCTAAGAAACGACGAAATGAGTTCAGCGTTTGGTTTTTATTTGAAGGACAATAACTTCTTATCAACGTCATATCCGCTACTATAGCCTACAGAGGCTGACAGGGGCAGACCAATGCTCTAGTAGCCTCAGGGAAAGAGGAAATGTAGTAAACTGGTCCGAATATCATATGCCAAACTTGTGTAGAGTGGATATTTTTAATAACTTCATCAGAAATATGCTACATTTGTTTACATTTTAAATCTACTGCAGTAAGACGATAATTTTATATAAGCCTAGATGTATGCACCATTATCATATTTGATATAATTATTGGAGAGACCAGAAAACCCCAGGTCATAATTGCTTTGCATGTTTGGTGCTGTCCATAAATTATTATGTCATTGAGGTTCAGTGAATTTTACGGATGAGTGCCACGATATGACCTGCCCTGGCAGCTATAGGAGGAGCACTACAATCGATGAGTCAAAAGATTCAAGGGTGCTATCATGACAATTAAGACAAGTACAACATACTCAACTTCCATGCAGTATAGCAATTGCACTTTTAATTGAATGACCTAAGACAGACACAATAATTCTCACTTTTCTCAGCTATCCACTCACGCAACATGACAATTTTTATATATAAAGTTTTTTTAATATAAAATGTTACAAGAACGCAAACAATATGTTACAAGAATCTATTAATTTTGAAGTCACAATTATATTGTTATTTAGGTGTCACGAAAACCAAAGTGCGGTATAAGCAGTTGGCCAAACAGAAGAATATAGGCCTATTTACTAACTTACTTAAAATAGGATCCAATAATTATAACCAGAAGACGTAGACCTATACAAGAATAGCAATGCAGTAGCACTGACGAATGCTTTGACTACGTATATTATATAAAGTGTAGTGTTTTCCAACCTGAGAACTGCTATAGGCCAACATTTAAAACGCCATGAACCTGCTCTAGAGGTGCCACGCTTGGTTGGTTAGTTAATATCTGCTGACAAATGTAACAGAACAACTGATCATATCTATGCGCTGTAGGCCTATAACTGGTTTTAAAACTATAGATAGCTTAGAACTAGTCACAACAAAATATCTTTTTAAAAATACAACGAACGTTGCTCGTCATTAAAATGAAGAACTAACTGCATGGAAAATGTAATTAAGACAAGCTGCTGGTGTCGTCGGTGATTGAATGCTTTTAGTATGAATGGGTTCTTGCTGTGAAGAGGTTGTTTACCACTGCAGCAGCAGCCTGCCATGGTGATTTTAAGGCGTCGTTTAGTGTGTAATGGTGAGTAAGATGGTGAGCAGAGTGGCACCGAGTAGAACTCTTATGATGGCCGCCATCTTTGGAGAGCGAGAAGCACGTGACGTTCTCTTCGGAGCTTCGTAAGGATCTAGAAGAGACAGCCACACATCGTCAACTCATTCACGATTAACGTCCATGGATGGTGGTTGAGTTTGAATCGAATCTGCCTCTTCATATAGTAATATTTCATTCGAACTCCTGTCAGGGTGAGAATTGCCTGGGTTGGGGGTTTCAACCCCAGTCTTTCTTAGAGCCACATAGTAAAGTCTGATTTCACACCCCAATTCCAAGTGTTTCTCCACAATTCTCACACTGACTACTGTCATTAATTCTTCACAATCCAATACGAATGCCTGTCGATAAAAATAGCGCTCTCTGTTTAATACTATAATTATATATATATATATAAAATATAATATATCTGTATATATTGAGGATTTTTAAAGCGCTATATAAATGGCCATAATGCATACGATACAATGCAATGCAAGAAGGACAGTAGGCTACATGCAATAGGCCTACATAAAAAATGCAACAATGCGCTCTATAGGCTACTGCGACACGACCCCAGTGTCGCATATCTCTTGCGCATGTCAACCGTCGGGTACAGTTGCATCACCGGGAAAATGTTAGATAAACAGAACGTAATTCTGGTGCCATTAATGCCTAGTTGACTGCATGCGATATGCCATGTTACTTCATCATTCTGCAACTTCAACCTCAGAAGGCAGATATACAGAGCTGAAGGCCTTACAACGCGTAGGGGCAGAGGAATCATTCTAGGCCAACGGAGTAGGCTTATAAACGCAGACCATGAGCCCATGGACGGAGTTTGGTTTCCGTTCTTGGGAGCTAACCCCGAGTCTGGGCCCTATTGGGGGGGGGGGGGGCTAACCCCGAAAAGATACTATTTTCATGGTAAAAAGGTTGAATCTGGGTTTTCTTGGAGGGGTTTAGCCCCCCAGCCCCTGATAAACTCCGCCCATGCATGAGCCTGCCGTGAACCCATGACAGATAGAGATTTCGGTGAACTTATAGGGCGTATACCGTCGACTCGTCGGAACTGGTAGAAGGCTTCGAATCCAGTGGCGTCGTAGATGTGGTTCGACTTGAACGTCACTCGAAAGAAGTTACCGTCTGAGTTGACGTCATTCTTGACGTTCGTTGCTTTCGTGCCACACAGACGATTCATCTTTCGATCGATCAGCTTCACGTTGAAGTTGGAGAACTCGACATAGTCACTCTCCGATTCCTCGTCACACCTCCAAAACAACAATAGCAATAACAATAGCAATAACAATAACAATAGCATACCGACATCCATTGTATAGCTGCACGGCATCTATGAGGTGGATTATCGATGCAATTCTATTCCACTCTCTCCTATCCTATATGCCATAAAGCCCCCGCAGATTATGTACAAAGAAGGTAGGCTATACCAAGGACAAAAACCAATGGAAACATATGCAGCTTGGTAGCACAAATTGAACGAAGTACACTCGGTAAACATTCAGAAAAACGACACAGACAAAAAACACAAAAGAGTAGTAGTAGTAGTAGTAGTAGTAGTAGTAGTAGTAGTAGTAGTAGTAGCAGTAGCAGTAGCGGTAGTAGCAGTAGTAGCAGCAGCAGTAGAAGTAGTAGTAGTAGTAGCAGTAGCGGTAGTAGCAGTAGTAGCAGCTCTCAGTAAACAGTCAGAAAAACGATACAGACAAAAACCTAAAAGAGTGGTAGTAGCAGTGTTAGTGGTAGCGGTAGTAGTAGTAGTAGCAGTAGTAGTAGCAGCAGCAGCAGCAGCAGTAGTAGTAGTGGTAGTAGTGGCAGTGGCAGTAGCAGTAGCAGTATAGTAGAGAGCAGCTAGTTATATCTAGCCTGAATATACTTGGGAGGTAATCCTTCGACATCGAAGTAGGGGAACGTGATGTAAATGCGTTCGTTCTTTCGACCGTAGAACAGATAATGGCATTCGGCGTTGTGTGGGTAGAGACCGGGGAAATTGGGCGACGGAAAGGTTCCGTTAGACGTCTTCTCGCTTCGAAATTCAAACTGACAAACTGAAATGCACGAAAGACAACACACACACTCACTGCATGTACACTGCATGTATACTGCATGTATACTGCATGCACACTGCATGTACACTACATGTACACTGCATGTACACTGCATGTACACTGCATATATACTGCATGCACACTGCATGTACACTACATGTACACTGCATGTACACTGCATGTACACTGCATGTATACTGCATGTACACTGCATGTACACTGCATGCACACTGGATGTACACTGCATGTACACTGCATGTACACTGCGTGTACACTGTATGTACACTGCATATACACTGCCTGTTCAGGCCTAAACCTGGCATAAAATGACAATTCACTTCTAGATTTTGTTGATGTTACCACAAGTAATGAGGGTGTTATTATGCTGTAAGATGACAGTGAAGTTGATGGTCAAAGCAACGATGATGATGCATGATGATGAAGAATTTTATGACGATGATGAAAGTGATCATCACTGTTACTAACATCACCAACATCAGTTTAATCGAGATTATGTATATGATAAGAGTAATAATGACGACGATGAATCGATGATGCTGTTTAAAAATTCACATACATTGCATCTATATTATAATATGCTGTTATCTGTCAGTGGACCTATATAATTATACCTGATCCATAATTTACATCCAATCTTGTTCATGACAAATTACCACCAGACATGCAGAGTGACATCTTTTGTGGAACAATGTAATAAAACGTGGACTATATGTAATTATGTATGTATGTTCGATGCCAACCTTTGTCTTTATCCTTTGACCTCTCGCCTGCTTTGATGCCAAAGTCTGTTGAGCATTGAAACAAAAGAGAGAGATTCACAATCAACCGAGCACCACCAACAACAGCAGCAATAATAATTGTGAAATAATATAGAGCAGATTCAGTCTATAGACAACTGCAACTCGACGCAACGTGACTGAATGTATACAGATCTATAATTCTGTCGCGACCCCCCTTTTCGGAAACTGCCAGGTGTTTCCAAACGAGGTGCCACGCTGTTGGAGCGGCGTCCTTGAATTGAGGGGAACCGAAGATAATGCAAAATAGGCAGGGTCAGCAGTTTCTACGGTATGCGCCAGGGCAGAGTCGTTTCCTAATTGGCCGTAAGGGAGGGTAGCTTCCACCACTTCAGGCCGGGGTTGTCTTACACAGGTACCAAGGATAGCTCGAGTGGAAGGGACATACAGTTCAGCGGCTCTCGGTCTGAGAGCAACGACTTCATTTGCATAAAGGTCGTCAGGGTTCGAATCCGCTCCAACAGGTTTTTGGATCCCCCTTTCCTTTAGTGGTGTTACCACTTCCCTTAGCCGTTCTGAAACTACCTCACCTTCCTTCGAAGAAGGGATAAACTGACCTGGGCGTTCATGCAATTGACTTATCTCGTTATTTAGGTACTCTATTTGAGAATCATGGCGCTCCATAATTTCCGCTAGTGTGCCTGTGAAGGACTGTAGAAGTTCGACGACTCCTGTTTTACTCATCCCCTCGGGGTCATTATCATCCGGGGTTTCTCTTTCCTCATTCTCTTCCCTATTCTCCTCCACCTCGTCTTCATAAGATACCTCGGACATTTCAGGGTTACCTTGAGTCAAAGTAATTCAATTCTCGTTTAGATTATTTAATTAAGCAAACGTATCTTAACTGCAGTTGACAAACTTTGTCAATGTTTAACAATAGTTTAAATTAAAAGCAATGTTCTCGTACAATGTACAATATTCACTATTCAGAGTCTGTTCCGTAAGATTTAACTACACGACTTAATTATCACACGTTTCTAATACATGTTCTAACTTTACTCTGATTATTTAAGTAAAACACTCTGGGCTTATGAAGGTTAAATCTTATATCAGTTTCACAGGCGCGTTTCTCTTCTGAAAGAATTGTTCATTATTATCTAATCAATTTATACTCAATCAATTATCTAATTAATTATTGCACACGATCCATTCGTTGCTAATTATCTATCAACACTGTACACAGCCAAAGTATTATTCACAGATTATACTTATTCAACTTTCTCGGTTAAGGAATCAGATAAAAACCACGGTGATACTTCTCTACCCCTCCAGTAATGGTTATCGCAGCGATCGGCAATGACGACAATGGCGGTCACAAGGAATCGTCTACCAGAGAGTTTACCACGGAAGAATTTTGGTTCTATTTCGTCGACAATTTGGTGTAAAAACTTCCTCCAGACTCTACGGTCTTAGCCAGAAGTATCTTCAATATCTTGTTCGTCCGTTGAACTATTAAACGAATTGTTTTAATGAAATTTCTGTCTGAATTCTTCTTATTTTTATCAACAATTTCGTCGGCACGAGCACGGAGATGTTGCACCCTCGAAATCTTTCCTCCGTCTGCCGATCTAGCTGTTTCCAGCCAACCAGAGAGGACGTCACGTGACTCGTGAGAGTCCCGTGACCGAGGAGGTCCAATCAAAACGGTTGCGTTGCCGCCGATCTAAAAATAGAGTGCCGCAATGCGACGCTCTTCGCTGAAAAGGAATTACTGCTCCGGCGGTCAGTTCCAAAAAGGGGTTAAACTCCGAGAACCGCTCGCAAATTTAGCAAGGCCGCGAATCTAGGCCGCAAATCGTTTTAGGCCGAAAATTTATAATTAACGATCGGAATTTCCACGATCGTTACACTTCTTTAATGAATCCATGCATGCTTATGTTTGTATGCTAGTAGCCTATTCTAATATGTATTTATGTATGTATGTGTGCAAATACTTTCATCACATTATATACATGTATATAATTATATATGCATGCATATGCGCCTTGGTCTACGCATAGCCTACATACATAGGTCTACAACTCTACATACTTGTGCATATATATTATACAAATACATGCTGATTACATGGGGTCATTCATGCACGCATGCACTTGCATTAATTCCTGTATATACATGCAATTATGCAATGCATCTAGGCCCTATATAATTTCTGCCTATAATTATACGCACACAAAAATGCACCTTTATAAACGCACATATTTGCATACACAGACACGTGAATACGTGCATTCACTGGTTCATTCGCTCGTTCGTTCGTTCGTACATAAAGCGTACATCAACCCTCGCAATAAACAAAGTATATACATGTACATGTATGTGTAAAATATATGTATTATGTAGGCTTTATATCGTTGCAGGCGTCAGAAGTCTATGTTTAACCCAATGAGCATTTGTTGCATTAAGAGGGAAATTATGAGATACATGCAGACGAATTTAGGAGACGACCTTTCAATGAGAGACAGACAGACAGACAGACAGACAGACAGACAGAGACAGAGAAAGAGAGAGATGTATATGCTACAGTTCTACTGTAGTCTGTAGGTCTAACGACAGAACACAAGGATCACATATCTATAGACGTAAACATGATACAGACGACCGCAATAATTCTTCTGTGTATTAATCTAAACTCTATGCATTTATTATTATGAGTCCATATGCAGTGCATCGATGCTATCCATGAAAAATTGCAAATGGTCGACCTCGATGTATGCGAAGGAAATGGAAACCAATAAAACTGAATTATCTTCATCATGATTAATCAGCTCAACTGAAGTTTCAACACGAAATCTAATTAAGCATGACTACAACCATAATGATAATGACGATGACGACGACGACGATGTCAATGATGATGATGGTTCTGCTGCTGCTGATGATGATAATGATGACGATGACGGTGAAAATGACGACGATGATGATGATGACGATGATAATGATGATAATGATGATGATGATGACGATGATAATGATTGTCAACGCCTTCCCTTATACAGCGTGTCCAGTCTCTACCACCAGCGTACAGTTATTTAGGGATAGGCCTAGGCTACGTGGAACTTTTGAAGAGCTTCTGAAGAGACTGGACACGCTGTAAGGGAAGGCGTTGACAATGATGATGATCGTTCTGCTGCTGGTGGTGGTGATGATGACAAGGACCGTGCTGTGTATATATATATATACCGTCGACGAACTTGTACTGTGCGTGGAATCCTCTTCCGCTGGAGTGGCTGCGTTTGATGAAGGTCACTTCAAGGTGGTTGTCGATGCTCATCAACATCGGAGGTCTCTTGTCCTCGCAGTAGACTCCGATGTCTCTCGGATGACCAGACAGATAGACGGTCACAGTCACCGAATCCTCATCGTCACAACTGCAATCATCATTCAATCTCAGTACATGGATCACCATCATCATCATCATCATCATCATCATCATCATCATCATCATCATCATCATCATCATCATCATCATCATCATCATCATCATCATCATCATCATCATCATCATCATCATCATCATCATTCGTCATGATCACTATCATCATTGTCGTCGTCGCTGTAGTATCGTCATCGTCATCATCGGCAGTAGCAGCAGCGTCATCGTCGCCGCCGCCGTCATGCTGTCACAGTCATTATCGTTTTTAATCATCATCGCCGTCATCATCTTTATCTTCACACCAGCGCAAACATAGTTCTCAGTGTTAATGTGTGAAGCAATGATATCCAGTATCCTCTAATCATTGATCGTAATGCTGCGCTTCAGAGTATTTGATGATAATATAATGATGAGGATACTTTTGAAAGTGGTCGATTCAACCTACTTGACGTCTGTGCGTAGTGTAGATCTCAGATGCAACACAGGGGCCGAGGCGGGGCCAGGGCCGGGGCCGGGAGCAGGGGCGAAGGCGGATGTCGAACCGCGACCGAGTTGGATGTCATTGAAGATGATCTGGACTCTCTCCTGCTCCTCGCCTTCGAATGAATAGCGACATGTGACGTCACCCTGAAGCAGTTGATCCGTCAGAATCGGTGAACTGAAGGATCCGCTCTTCGTCGCAGAACTGACGAACTTTCGATCGCAGTCTGTAGAATAAGAAAGACAAAGAGAGATATGAAGATTCATCTCTCACTTAATACTCTCATGTACTCAACTTTGTTTTCTTCATGTTATGCGAGCAACAAGCAGTTTTTGTGCAGATGCGAGCGCGCGCGCATACACAAGCAAACATACATACATAGTACATACACACATACACACACACGCACGCACACACATGCACACACAAACACGCACACACATACCCACGCACACATACCCACGCACACCCACGCACACACACACACACACACACACACAAGATTCAGTTCGTACAAAGAAATCTTATTAATTTACTACGAGACAATGAAACATATCATTTCTATATAAAAACGGGCTAAGAATGACTGTTACCCATTTCTCATGGTTTCAATTGTGTATTTTTGAAGAACGAAGTGGGGGGCGGGGGATAGGGTGGGAGGGAGGAAGCTGAATGAGGTCGAGGTACTACGGTGATCGTGTATTATTATTTGGCTGCACAGTCAATTGATCATTTAGACCCGAGTCACATTAATTTTCGTCTAGACGTCTGCTTGACGTGGTATATTGTTTTGGAGTCCAAACTGTTTCGTAGGATTCAGACAAACCCTGCAGAGCCAGCAGTGCCAACGTGACGGAGGCAGTGAGTGACCTAGTGCCACTGCTTTGTGGGGGGGGGGTTCGGGTTCTTTTTTTGGGGGGGGGAAGTTCGTTTTCGGCAAACTTTTGGACGGACGGCAACGGCCGCTGAGCCGCCGACGCCGTCTGATCAGTCGCTCTGGTGTCCTTGCATTGTGCATTAGGCTCCTATATTATCGGTACGTGACGTTTTGGCGCCGCCGTTTTGGCGCGACCGTTTTGGCGCCGCCGTTTTGGCGCGACCGTTTTGGCGCCGCCGTTTTGGCACCGCCGTTTTGGCGCCGCCGTTTTGGCGCCCATGTAAAAATTGATCTCAGCAGCTTATTTTCGGTTCAGTTTACGAAAAACATCAGTACGAAGTGTAATATTTATTTTTCAAGTTTAATTCAGTAGTGTAATAATTAACCGTAATCTGTACCCTATATGGGACCGAATGTCTACAATAACCCTATACCTAACCCTAACCGACCCTCACGACGCCTAGCCTGACCCTAACCGACCCTCACGACGCATGTCTTATACATACATTCTTAGCTATTTCGGGCATAACTTTTCAATGGCATGGAATGTCATTACAAAATTTACCTCAAAATGTGCGTAAATGAACCTCCTACGATTACCTACAATATGATAATTTTTATACTCCAGAACGGGGGTGAAAAAAATTCCGGCGCCAAAACGTCCGGCGCCAAAACGGTCGCGCCAAAACGGCGGCGCCAAAACGTCCGGCGCCAAAACGGCGGCGCCAAAACGTCCTGCTTCGTATATTATAGGCTACATCCGAATTCCATTTAAAATCCATTCTCAACCTGATCCTTGTAGAACTGTTTCATATAATTCTGAAGAATTTAAACGGGCGACAAACAATCAATCAGCCCATGTTTCATTCCAAAGATCTTCAAGTCCTGAGTGGACTAATCAGAAGTTAAAACTAAGTAGTGCCTAAGCCTCAATAAATGAATAAATAAATAAATAAATAAATAAATAAATAGGGTCTAACTGCATATGTCAAGAACAACCGAGAGTTTCATAATAATTAATCATCGTTGCGTTGTAAATCGGTTAGAGTTAGACTATCTGTACGACGCAGAACTTGACGGCAAGCAGTGACGCAGACGTTTCATACGGAAGACGAAGACGAGGAAGAAGAAGAAGAAGAAGAAGAAGAAGAAGAAGAAGAAGAAGAAGAAGAATAGCGGGTTGGCAAATCAAATATTCAGCGACAAATTACTTTCTAGAAAAGGAAGCAATTAGATCTGGCACCGTCGTCGAGGCAGGTGCAAGTAGATCTATAGACAAAGGCGACGACTTGGACGATGTCCAGCTGACTTTGTTGAGAGTCACACTGGGTGGCTATACTAGTTGCGCCCCCGCAGTGTGTATGCTGTCACTGCATATATATAATTAATTATATATATATATATAATATGTATATAGTCTATCTCTCACATAGACATGGTCACTTGAGGTAAACAAAAAACTGCCTAATTTAGGCAGCGGTGCTAGCGCATCTTAGACACGAATACTATACTTACACGTTGAACTTGAATTATAGGGTGGGCCTAAAACTGTGAGTTGCTTATTTGAAGAGAAATAACGGAAACTGAGTCGCGTCTTGTGTCGATTTAAGCTCTGTGTAGGCCTATATAGAACATAACATTAAATTCTACCCGGACAACCATGGGCTATTCTTACGGACAACCATTTTGACTCAACGCAGCGCTCGTGAATAAGCTGATGCCCCGCGCTTGGCTTTCGAGTAGCGCTTTAGAAATTTGGAGATTACGATTACTATAAACACAATAAAACATTTGTAAATTAATCTAAATTGTAAAACTGACACTATAGTTTTTAGCTTCGGTCTGACGTAAAAGGCATAGGCATAATTTTTCTCATTGATCCATTCCAACTTAGATTTTTAAAACCAGATTAACCTCGCGATTCCTTTAATATCGCCTCTGAAATTAAACAAATCAGCGGGTGTTTTTCGTTCATCCTTTGCATGTAACCAGACAGTGTAGGCGTACTTCCTTTTAGCAAAGCTCTAAGCCTCTAACATACATGTAGCTCTAACATGAGTACACAACTAACACAGAAATAGGACTCAATGACTGGATTTAGCTTATAAGTCAATCTTGTAAGCTGAAGGATCCGGGTTTATCTTCTTAGGATACATAATTATAGCCTTCGTTTATGATATTCGCCTCATACTTTCGGTCATCCCTCTGCTGTCGTTTCATTGGAGATGAGTCCAATTGTTAGACAATAAATATAATTACGACAATTTTATATATGGTGCCGTAACACTCGTTACAAGGACGCCTTACAAAGCAGCCGTGGACCCATGTAAAAACCTTGCTAAAAGAAAGCATACTGGCTGCATTCTTTACTGCTCACTGTCACTACAAAATGGTCATCTCTCTCAGTTGTCGCCTCTCGTCACTGTTGAAGCAGATTCCTTTTCTCTTCTTGCTCTTTCAGAGGCCTGCTTCTTTATCCTCATGTAGCCTAACAATATTGTCCCAAGTATCTATGCATAAATTAGTGACTTGATTATTTCGTTCGCTAACTCCACAGCGCAGGACTGTATTCTTTACCCAATCGTCCTTAATAAATCCTTATTCATGTTTTAAAGTTTAATCACATAAACTAATAAACTATACATGCGCCTATTACAAGGTTTTAGAAAAACTGAAGCCCATGCAGAACATCCAGTCGCCGTTGGGAGAAATACTGAGCGAATCAAACGCGCATACAAGCACACACACCCACACACATCCCAACCCACACACACACCTCGGCTGCCTGGTCGACAAGAAGAGTATCCGTGTCAGAGAGGACTCAATCAAAAGCAGAGATTGTAATGGCGAGTGCTTCTGCCTGTTTGTCCTTGCTTATACACCGTGATTCAATAAAAACTAAGCCAAATTGTTTTGCATGTATCTTTAATGCCTGATAACATATCATGCTAAAATTTTCCAAATATTTAGAGAAGTGGACCAAGAATGTGATTCCAAAATTTCAAGAGATAAAATTGAACGGATAAAAAGATATGAATCTTTCAACTTCATATGCCGAAATTACAGTTTACAAGCAATTTTCTGTCAGATTCAATAAAATGTTTCCTTATTATCTCTAATGCCTGACGATTAATCATTCTAAAAATTTCCAGATATGTAGAGAATTGAAGTAACAATATAACCGCAACAGCATGGTTTCATTATTTAATTTAAAAACATGCTCAAAATGTCCTCCTCCTGCTTGCACGCAAACCTGTAGGCGCTAGCGCCATGCATTGGGAAACGGCATCGTCGATTATCCTCGGGCTGGCGCTATTCTGCTGAAAAAGAAAACAGCCTTCTGGGGCTATAGATTTCTGATAACAGGTGGAAGACGTTGTGACAGCAGAACATTGCGAAAATATAATCCGTTAATTTTGCACCAGGATCCTTGAAGACCAGCATTGGTAACTATCAAGCATCCAAACCGCAATGAACACCATAACAGACTTGCTGAAAATTGAAATTTCTGGAGATGATGTTTAAATATTCATAGCTTTCTATCCGTTCAAATTTATCACATGATATTTTGGAATTTTATTCTTGGTTCAATTCTCTAAATATCTGGAAAGTTTTAGTATGATTAATTATCAGGTATTGGAGATATAAAAAAAGGTTTAGCTTACTTTTTTATTGAATCTGACAGAAAATTGCTTGTAAACTGCAATTTCGGCTTATGAAGTTTAAATATTCATATCTTTTTATCTGTTCAACTTTATATCATGAA